>CM038677.1:540326094-540744885 GCA_021605205.1 Aegilops longissima | reverse complement strand
CCTCGCTAGCGCCGGCGGCCGGAGTGGGCGGCATGCTGCTCATCGTAGGGCGAGTCGCAATGTCGGCGGAGAGCGGGTCGGCGGAAGGGAAAGCTCCGGCGCACCCCTACCTGACGCGCCAAATGTCGGATTTCGGGTTCCGGCAGACCCTCTAGGTTCGAACTCTGGGGTGCGCGCAGAGATCTCGCCCCCTGCCTACCTGCACCTCGTCGCCTCGCTAGGATCTAAACTACTAAAAGAACAACACAATAGACACAAGGTTTATACTGGTTCGGGCCACCTTTGTGGTGTAACACCCTACTCCAGTGTGTGGTGTGGTGGATCGCCTCTTGGGCTGATGATGAAC
Organism: Aegilops longissima; assembly: GCA_021605205.1. Classification (NCBI taxonomy): domain Eukaryota; kingdom Viridiplantae; phylum Streptophyta; class Magnoliopsida; order Poales; family Poaceae; genus Aegilops; species Aegilops longissima. Next base: position 540,744,539 of record CM038677.1, on the reverse strand, counting down.
AATACAAGGAAGAACAGCCTCGCGAGGGTCTGTTCTTGTGGCTAGGCTCTCGATCGGGTTGGATCAAGCCAAGATGAGGCGAGATGTCTGGACCTCTCTCCGATGCCTCTCAGATGCCGGATCCTGTGGGTGGCTAGCCCTATTTATAGGCAGAGGCCCTGGGCCTCTTCCCAAATATTGAGCGGGAAGGGCGCCAACAGTTGGCCATTTTGAAGGGTAACATCTAGTACACTTATCCTGACTAAAGTTAGTCCTCTTTGTCAAAGGCTCGTGGTGACGCCGGCTTGGGCTCCACGATGACTTCCTCCCCTGCCGTTCACGGACGGTCTTGGTCTTGTTGCACCGAAACGGGTGCCTTTGCTTGATGCTCTCGCCTGCGCTGGCCCCCTTTGCACCAAAGAGGAAATGAGGACAATGCACGGGCTGGCGACCACCTGGCGCCCTTGGTCGTCACGGCTTGCGTCATGGGCACCTCGTGAGGTACCCCGCCTCGATCTCTCTGCCTCCTCGCGAGCCAGCCTGACGAGGCCGTGCCTGAGGAAGCTTCCTGTCGTCCGCTCCGTGAGGCTTGGCCCCTCGCGAGGGTCTTGAGCTTGTGCTGATGAAGATGGGCCGTACTGGGCCAGTCCTTGAGCCACACCGCAGGCCGTAGGCAGGCAAGTCTGGGTACCCCTGCCCGTAACGCCGACTGACTGGACATAGCACTCGCGCGAAAATAAGACAGCCGCAGACCGCCCTTGAGGCACTATCCAAAGCCCTAGCGGCCGAGGAACCGATCGCTAGCGCCCACGGTGAACAGGGACGACGTGATACTCGATAAAAGATCCAAGTCCACCTCCTTTAAACCGGCGGACAAAGTAGTCAAATTCCAAGTCCATCCAACGGACCCTACAAAAACGGCCTCCATCGGGGCGCAATTAAACCCTGATGTAGACGCCGCACTACGAGAATTCCTATGCGAAAATTGGGACATTTTTGCCTGGCACCCTTCAGACATGCCAGGAATCCCTCACCGGCTGGCCGAGCACAGCCTGAACATCCTAAAAGGATTCAAGCCAGTCAAGCAGGCCCTTCGGCGTTTCTCCGAACCTAAGAGACAAGCCATGGGAGAGGAGCTAGCCAAACTACTGGAGGCCGGATTCATCAGAGATATAAAACATCCGGACTGGCTAGCAAACCTGGTGATGGTACCAAAGAAGGAAAAATCCTGGCGCCTATGTGTCGATTTCAAGGACCTCAACAAGGCTTTCCCAAAGGATCCCTTCCCCCTCCCCCGCATCGATCAAATTATCGACGCTACCGCAGGACACGATTCATTGTGTTTCCTCGACGCATACTCTGGCTACCATCAAATTAAGATGGCAGAGCCATACCAAGCGCAACGGCATTCATCACCCCATACGGCCCATTCTGCTTCAACACAATGCCCTTCGGGTTCAAAAACGACGGCGCAACATATCAGCGCATGATTCAGACATGTCTGGCAAACCAGATCGGCAAAACAGTGGAGGCATTCGTAGATGACGTGGTCGTCAAAACCAAGCATGTCGAAACCCTAGTAGACGACTTGAGGCTCACATTCGACAACCTCCGAACATATGACATCAAGCTTAACCCGGAAAAATGCGTCATGCGCATCAGCCGGAAAGTTCTTGGGCTTCATAGTATCCGGTAGAGGAATAGAAGCAAACCCAGCCAAGATCCGAGCTCTGTCACTATTGGATATCCCAAAGGACCTCAAGCAAATAAAAAAATTGACTGGATGCGTGGCGGCTCTAAGCCACTTTATCTCCCGCTTGGGAGAAAAGGCATTACCTCTTTATCGCCTCCTCCGGCGCACCGAACACTTCGAGTGGACGGATGCTGCCATGGCCGGACTCGAAGAAATAAAAGCCATATTGGCAACAAACCCGGTCCTGGCCGCGCCTAACATGGGCGAACCAATGATATTATACATCGCGGCAACTCATCAAGTTGTAAGCGCAGTGCTCGTCATCGAACGAGAAACGGATGGACACAAATTCCCCCTTCAAAAGCCAGTTTACTACGTGTCCACTGTCCTCACTCCATGCAAGTCACGGTACCCGCATTATCAAAAGATAGCGTACGCGGTATTTATGGCATCTCGGAAGCTACGACACTACTTTCAAGAGTGTTTGATAACAGTAGCCTCTGAAGTACCTCTTAACGATATTATAAACAACCGCGACACGACGAGCCGGGTTGCCAAATGGGCCATTGAGCTCCTCCCGTTTGACATAACCTATAAGCCACGGCGAGCTATTAAGTCGCAAGTTTTGGCCGACTTCGTCGCCGAATGGACTGAAGCCAAACTCCCTAAAGAGTACGGCACATATTCCTGAAGGAAATATGCCCTGGAGGCAATAATAAAGTTATTATTTATTTCCTCATATCATGATAAATGTTTATTATTCATGCTAGAATTGTATTAACCGGAAACATGATGCATGTGTGAATACATAGACAAACATATAGTCACTAGTATGCCTCTACTTGACTAGCTCATTAATCAAAGATGGTTATGTTTCCTAACCATAGACATGTGTTGTCATTTGATTAATGGGATCACATCATTAGGAGAATGATGTGATTGACATGACCCATTCCGTTAGCATAGCACTTGATCGTTTAGTATATTGCTATTGCTTTCTTCATGACTTATACATGTTCCTGTAACTATGAGATTATGCAACTCCCGTTTACCGGAGGAACACTTTGGGTGCTACCAAACGTCACAACATAACTGGGTGATTATAAAGGAGTACTACAAGTGTCTCCAAAGGTACATGTTGGGTTGGCGTATTTCGAGATTAGGTTTTGTCACTCCGATTGGGGGAGAGGTATCTCTGGGCCCTCTCGGTAATGCACATCACTATAAGCGTTGCAAGCAATGTAGCTAATGAGTTAGTTACGGAATGATGCATTACGTAACGAGTAAAGAGACTTGCCAATAACGAGATTGAACTAGGTATTGGATACCGACGATCAAATCTTGGGCAAGTAACATACCGATGACAAAGGGAACAACATATGTTGTTATGCGATTTGACCGATAAAGATCTTCGTAGAATATGTAGGAGCCAATATGAGCATCCAGGTTCCGCTATTGGTTATTGACCAAGAATAGTTCTAGGTCATGTCTACATAGTTCTCGAACCCGTAGGGTCCGCACGCTTAAGGTTACGATGATAGTTTTATTATGAGTTTATGAGTTTTGATGTACCGAAGGAGTTTGGAGTCCCGGATGAGATCAGGGACATGACGAGGAGTCTCAAATGGTCGAGACGTAAAGATCGATATATTGGACGACTATATTCGACTTGGAAAGGTTCCGAGTGATTCGGTATTTTTCGGAGTACCGGAGAGTTACGGAATTCGCCGGTGAGTATATGGGCCTTATTGGGCCATACGGGAATAGAGGAGAGGCCGAAGGAAGGAGGCGCGCAGCCCCCTCTGGTCCGAATTGGACAAGGGGTGCGCCCCTTCCTTCCTCCTCCTCTCCCCTCTTCCCCTTCTCCTACTCCAACAGGAAGGAGGGAGTCCTACTCGGTGGGAGTAGGACTCCCTTGGCGCGCCCCTCCTAGGGCGGCCGCCCCCTCCCCTTGCTCCTTTATATACGGGGCAGAGGGGCACCTCTAGGCACAACAACACAAGTTGATCTACGATCGTTCCTTAGCCGCAGCGGTGCCCCCTCCACCATATTCCACCTCGGTCATATCGTCGCGGAGTTTAGGCGAAGCCCTGCGCCCGGTAAAGATCAATATTAATAACACCGCCGCCTGGTGGACGGAACTCATCCCCGACACTTTGCTGGATCGGAGTCCGGGATCATCATCGAGGCTAACCGTGGCTGGACTCGGAGGTGCCGTTACGTTCGGTACTTGGATCGGTCGGATCGTGAAGACGTACGACTACATCAACCGCGTTGTCATAACGCTTCCGCTTACGGTCTACGAGGGTACGTGGACAATACTCTCCCCTCTCGTTGCTATGCCATCACCATGATCTTGCGTGTGCGTAGGAAATTTTTTAAAATTACTACGTTCCCCAACAGTGGCATCCGAGCCTGGTTTTATGCGTTGATGTTATATGCACGAGTAGAACACAAGTGAGTTGTGGGCGATACAAGTCATACTGCTTACCAGCATGTCATACTTTGGTTCGGCGGTATTGTGAGATGAAGCGGCCGGACCGACATTACGCCAGACGCTTACGCGAGACTGGTTTCACCGCTGCGAGCACTCGTTGCTTAAAGGTGACTGGCGGGTGTCTGTCTCTCTCACTTTAGTTGAACCGAGTGTGGCTACGCCCGGTCCTTGCGAAGGTTAAAACAACACCAACTTGACAAACTATCATTGTGGTTTTGATGCGTAGGTAAGAACGGTTCTTGCTCAGCCCGTAGCAGCCACGTAAAACTTGCAACAACAAAGTAGAGGACGTCTAACTTGTTTTTGCAGGGCATGTTGTGATGTGATATGGTCAAGATGTGATGCTATATTTTATTGTATGAGATGATCATGTTTTGTAACCGAGTTATCGACAACTGGCAGGAGCCATATGGTTGTCGCTTTATGATATGAAATGCAAACGCCATGTAATTGCTTTACTTTATCACTAAGCGGTAGCGATAGTCGTAGAAGCAATAGTTGGCGAAACGACAACGATGCTACGATGGAGATCAAGGTGTCGCGCCGGTGACGATGGTGATCACGACGGTGCTTCGGAGATGGAGATCACAAGCACAAGATGATGATGGCCATATCATATCACTTATATTGATTGCATGTGATGTTTATCCTTTATGCATCTTATCTTGCTTTGATTGACGGTAGCATTATAAGATGATCTCTCACTAAATATCAAGAAGTGTTCTCCCTGAGTATGCACCGTTGCGAAAGTTCTTCGTGCTGAGACACCACGTGATGATGAACACGGAGACCGAAAGGTCGAGCGTGAATCATATAGTAGATATGATCAACATAGTGATGTTCACCATTGAAACTACTCCATCTCACATGATGATCGGACATGGTTTAGTTGGTTTGGATCACGTAATCACTTAGATGACTAGAGAGATGTCAGTCTAAGTGGGAGTTCTTAAGTAATATGATTAATTGAACTTTAATTTATCATGAACTTAGTCCTCGTAGTATTTTGCAAATTATGTTGTAGATCAATAAGCTCGCGTTGTTGCTTCCCTATGTTTTTTATATGTGTTCCTAGAGAAAATTGTATTGAAAAATGTTAGTAGCAATGATGCGGATTGGATCCGTGATCCGAGGTTTATCCTCATTGCTGCATGTAAGAATTATGTCCTTGATGCACCGCTAGGTGACAGACCTATTGAAGGAATAGATGCATACGTTATGAACGTTTATTAGCTCAATATGATGACTACTTGATAGTTTAGTGCACCATGCTTAACGGCTTAGAATCGGGACTTCAAAGACGTTTTGAACGTCATGGACCATATGAGATGTTCCAGAATTGAAGTTAATATTGCAAGCAAATACCGAGTTGAGAGATATGAAGTCTCCAACAAGTTCTATAGCTAAAAGATGGAGGAGAATCGCTCAACTAGTGAGCATGTGCTCAGATTGTCTGGGTACTTCAATCGCTTGAATCAAGTGGGAGTTAATCTTCCAGATAAGATAGTGATTGACAGAATTCTCTAGTCACCATCACTAAGTTACTAGAACTTCGTGATGAACTCTAGTATGCAAGGGATGACGAAAAAGATTCCCGAGCTCTTCGTGATGTTGAAATCGACGAAGGTAGAAATCAAGAAAGAGCATCAAGTGTTGATGATTGACAAGACCACTAGTTTCAAGAAAAGGGCAAAGGGAAAGAAAGGGAAACTTCAAGTAGAATGGCAAAAAAGTTGTCACTCCATGAAGAAGCCCAAAGCTGGACCAAAGCCTGAAACTAAGTGCTTCTACCGCAAAGGAAATGGTCCCGAAGCGGAAATGCCCTGAATAATTGGTGGATAAGAAGGATGGCAAAGTGAACAAGAGTATATTTGATATACAGGTTATTGATGTGTGCCTTACTAGTGTTTATAGTAGCCCCTGAGTATTTGATACTTGTTCGGTTGCTAAGATTAGTAACTCAAACAGGAGTTCTGAGAATAAACAGAGACTAGTTGAAGGGAAGTGACGATGAGTGTTGGAAGTAGTTCCAAGATTGATATGATCATCATCACACACTCCCTATACTTTCGGGATTAGTGTTAAATCTAAATAAATGTTATTTGGCTTTTATGCTGAGCATGAATATGATTTGATCATGTTTATTGCAATACGGTTATTCATTTAAAGTCGAGAATAATTGTTGTTCTGTTTACATGAATAAAACCTTCAATGGTCATACACCCAATGAAAATAGTTTGTTGGATCTCGATCGTAGTGATACACATATTCATAGTATTGATGCCAAAAGATGCAAAGTTAATAATGATAGTGCAACTAATTTGTGGCACCTTGCCGCTTGGGTCATATCGGTATAAAGAGCATGAAGAAACTCCATAAAGATGGATTTTGGAATCACTTGGTTATGAATCATTTGATGCTTGCGAACCGTGCCTTTTGGGAAAGATGACTAAAACTCCGTTCTCCGGAACAATGGAACAAGCTACTGACTTATTGGAAATAATACATACCGATGTATGCGATCCAATGAGTGTTGATGCCCGTGGCAAGTATCATTATTTTCTGACCTTCACAGATGATTTGAGCAGATATGCGTATATCTTCTTGATGAAACATAAGTCTAAAATAGTTGAAAAGTTCAAATAATTTCAGAGTGAAGTGGAAAAATCATCGTAACAAGAAAGTAAAGTTTCTGCGATCTGATCACGGAGACGAATATTTGAGTTACGAGTTTGGTCTTCAATTAAAACAATATGGAATAGTTTCACAGCTCACGCCACGGAACACCGTAACGTTATGGTGTGTCCGAACGTCAGAATCGCACTTTATTGGATATGGTGCGATCTATGATGTCTCTTATTGATTTACCATTATCGTTTTGGGGTTATGCATTAGAGACAGCTGCATTCACGTTAAAAGGGCACCATCTAAATCTGTTGAGACGACACTATATGAACTGTGGTTTAGCAAGAAACCCAAGTTGTCGTTTCTTAAAGTTTGGGGCTACGATGCTTATGTGAAAAAGTTTCATCCTGATAAGCTCGAACCCAAATCGGAGAAGTGCATCTTCATAGAATACCCAAAGGTAACTATTGGGTACACCTTCTATCACAGATCCGAAGGCAAGTTATTCGTTGCTAAGATGGATCCTTTCTAGAGAAGAAGTTTCTCTCGAAAGAAGTGAGTGGGAGGAAAGTAGAACTTGATGAGGTAATTGTACCTTCTCCCTTATTGGAAAGTAGGTCATCACAGAAATCAGTTCCGGTGATTCCTACACCAATTAGTGAGGAAGTTAATGATGATGATCATGAAACTTCAGATCAAGTTGCTACCAAACCTCGTAGGTCTTCCAGAGTAAGATCAACACCAGAGTGGTACGGTAATCATGTTCTAGAATTCATGTTACTAGACCATGATGAACCTACGAAATATGAGGAAGCGATGATGAGCCCAGATTCCGCAAAATGGCTTGAGGCCATGAAATCTGAAATAGGATCCATGTATGAGAACAAAGTATGGACTTTGATTGACTTGCTCGATGATCAGCAAGCCATGTTAAATAAATGGATCTTCAAGAGGAAGACGGACACCGATAGTAGTGTTACTATCTACAAAGCTCGACTTGTCACAAAAGGTTTTCGACAAGTTCAAGGTGTTGACTACAATGAGATTTTCTCAACTGTAGCGATGCTTAAGTCTGTCCGAATCATGTTAGCAATTGCCACATTTTATGAAGTCTGGCAAATGGATGTCAAAAATACATTCTTTCATGGATTTATTAAAGAAGAGTTGTATATGATGCAACCAGAAAGTTTTGTCAATCCTAAAGGAGCTAACAAAATGTACAAGCTCCAGCGATCCATCTATGGACTGGTGCAAGCATCTCAGAGTTGGAATATATGCTTGATGATTTGATTAAAGCATATGGTTTTATACAGACTTTTGGAGAAGCCTGTATTTACAAGAAAGTGAGTGGGAGCACTACAGCATTTCTGATAAGTATATGTGGATGACATATTGTTGATCGGAAATAATGTAGAATTATTCTGCAAAGCATAAAGGAGTATTTGAAAGGAGTTTTTCAAAGAAGGACCTCGGTGAAGCTGCTTACATATTGAGCATCAAGATCTATAGAGATAGATCAAGACGCTTGATAAGTTTTCCAATGAGTACATACCTTGACAAGATTTTAAAGTAGTTCAAAATGGAACAGTCAAAGAAAGAGTTTCTTGCCTGTGTTACAAGGTGTGAAATTGAGTAAGACTCAAATCCCGACCACGGCAGAAAATAGAAAAAAGAATGAAAAGTCATTCCCTATGCCTCAGTCATAGGTTCTATAAAGTATGCTATGCTATGTACCAGACCTATTGTATACCTTGCTCTGAATTTGGCAAGGGAGTACAATAGTGGTCTAGGAGTAGATCACTGGACATTGGTCAAGAACATCCTTACTGAGGAATAAGGAAATATTTCTCGATTATGGAGGTGATAAAAGAGCCCGTCGTAAAGAGTTACATCGATGCAAGCTTTTTATATCGATCCATATGACTCTAAGTCTCAACCTGGATACATACTGAAAGTGGGAGCAATTAGCTAGAGTAGCTCCGTGCAGAGCATTGTAGACATATAATATTTGCAAAATACATACGGCTCTGAATGTGACAGACCCGTTGACTAAACTTCTCTCACGAGCAAGACATGATCATACCTTAGTACTCTTTGGGTGTTAATCACATAGCGATGTGAACTAGATTATTGACTCTAGTAAACCCTTTGGGTGTTGGTCACATAACGATGTGAACTATGGGTGTTAATCACATACAGATGTGAATATTAGTGTTGAATCACATGATGATGTGAACTAGATTATTGACTCTAGTGCAAGTGGGAGACTGAAGGAAATATGCCCTAGAGGCAATAATAAAGTTATTATTTATTTCCTCATATCATGATAAATGTTTATTATTCATGCTAGAATTGTATTAACCGGAAACATGATACATATGTGAATACATAGACAAACATATAGTCACTAGTATGCCTCTACTTGACTAGCTCATTAATCAAAGATGGTTATGTTTCCTAACCATAGACATGTGTTGTCATTTGATTAATGGGATCACATCATTAGGAGAATGATGTGATTGACATGACTCATTCCGTTAGCATAGCACTTGATCGTTTAGTATATTGCTATTGCTTTCTTCATGACTTATACATGTTCCTGTAACTATGAGATTATGCAACTCCCGTTTACCAGAGGAACACTTTGGGTGCTACCAAACGTCACAACGTAATTGGGTGATTATAAAGGAGTACTACAGGTGTCTCCAAAGGTACATGTTGGGTTGGCGATTTGAGATTAGGTTTTGTCACTCCGATTGGGGAGAGGTATCTCGGGCCCTCTCGGTAATGCACATCACTATAAGCCTTGCAAGCAATGTAGCTAATGAGTTAGTTACGGAATGATGCATTACGTAACGAGTAAAGAGACTTGCCAATAACGAGATTGAACTAGGTATTGGATACCGACGATCAAATCTCGGGCAAGTAACATACCGATGACAAAGGGAACAACGTATGTTATTATGCGGTTTGACCGATAAAGATCTTCGTAGAATATGTAGGAGCCAATATGAGCATCCAGGTTCCGCTATTGGTTATTGACCAAGAATAGTTCTAGGTCATGTCTACATAGTTCTCGAACCCGTAGGGTCCGCACGCTTAAGGTTACGATGATAGTTTTATTATGAGTTTATGAGTTTTGATGTACCGAAGGAGTTTGGAGTCCCGGATGAGATCAGGGACATGACGAGGAGTCTCGAAATGGTCGAGACGTAAAGATCGATATATTGGACGACTATATTCGGACTTCGGAAATGTTTCGAGTGATTCGGGTATTTTTCGGAGTACCGGAGAGTTACGGAATTCGCCGGGAGTATATGGGCCTTATTGGGCCATACGGGAATAGAGGAGAGAGGCCGAAAGGAAGGAGGCGCAGCCCCCTCTGGTCCGAATTGGACAAGGGTGCGGCCCCTTTCCTTCCTCCTCTCCCCTCTTTCCCCTTCTCCTACTCCAACAGGAAGGAGGAGTCCTACTCCCGGTGGGAGTAGGACTCCCCTGGCGCGCCCCTCCAGGCCGGCCGCCTCCCCCTTGCTCCTTTATATACGGGGGCAGAGGGGCACCTCTAGGCACAACAACACAAGTTGATCTACGGATCGTTCCTTAGCCGTGTGCGGTGCCCCCCTCCACCATATTCCACCTCGGTCATATCGTCGCGGAGTTTAGGCGAAGCCCCGCGCCGATAGAGCATCATCATCGCCACCACGCCGTCAGGTTGATGTAACTCATCCCCGACACTTTGCTGGATCGAGTCCGGGATCGCCATCGAGCTGAACGTGTGCTGAACTCGGAGGTGCCGACGCTCGGTACTTGGATCTGTCGGATCGTGAAGACGACGACTACATCAACCGCGTTGTCATAACGCTTCCGCCACGGTCTCGAGGGTACGTGGACTATACTCTCCCCTCTCGTTGCTATGCCATCACCATGATCTTGCGTGTGCGTAGGAATTTTTTTGAAATTACTACGTTCCCCAACAATTCCAACTGGATCATGCACTTCGACGGCTCCAAAATGTTGGCTGGTCTGGGGGCTGGCGTCGTTCTGACGTCCCCAACAGGAGATACAGTTCAATACGTACTCCAGATAATGTATACGGACTCCAACAACGCAGCCGAATACGAGGCCCTTCTACATGGTCTCCGGATGGCAGTCTCCATGGGCATTCAACGCCTAGAGGTGTGCGGGGATTCAAACCTCGCGATATCCCAAATAAATGGAGACTTTGATGCCAAGGATCCGAAAATGGCAGCTTATCGCAAGGCCGTCCTAAAAATGCCAGTTCGGTTCAAGGGCTCAATTTCACCATATAGCTCGGAAAACAATCAGGCAGCAGACGATTGGCATGCATTGGCGCAAAGGCGATGCCGTCCCCCAATATCTTCTTGGAGAGGCTGTTCAAGCCATCCAGATTATGGGAAGGAGTCCGGAAATAACAGCTCGGACCCAACCGCACCGCCCGACATCAACATTCTCGACACAACGGAGGCTCGCCAACGAAGTAACATCTTCAGCCCACGTAATAATGGCAGGCATTGCCCGTGGGATGTAACCATTCCTAGCCTACCTAACCAGGCAGGAACTTCCCGAGGACCAAAACGAGGCACGCTGCATAGTGCGGCGATCTAAAGCCTATAAAGTCCATGAGGGAGAGCTTTATAAGAAAAGCACCACCGGAGTCCTTCAAAGGTGTATCTCCAAAGAGGAAGGGCGGAATCTTCTGGCTGAAATTCATGCCGGACTCAGCGGGCACCACACCGCAGCCCGGGCCCTTGTAAGCAAGGCCTTCCGTACAGGAATTTATTGGCCGACGGCCCGGGCAGATGCTCAGGACTTAGTCCAACGATGCGTCGGTTGCCAACTCTTTGCTAACCAAAGCCATATGCCACCCACCGCCCTCCAAACTATACCCATCACCTGGCCCTTCGCGGTCTATGGGCTTGACATGGTTGGACCCCTTAAAAGGAGGAACCCACAAGCAAAAATACCTACTGGTCATGGTGGATAAATTCACCAAATGGATAGAGGCCAAGCTGTTAAGACGGCCGAATCCGGACCGTGATAGACTTCATATCGGGTCATTAATCGCTACGGGCCCCCCAAAGCATCATCACCGATAACGGCACGAACTTTACGGCCGACGAGGTCAAACTCTGGTGCAAAAACATGGGCATCAAGCTCGACTATGCTTCAGTCTATCACCCACAAACTAACGGTCAGGTTGAGCGAGCAAATGGTCTACTCATGAGCGGCATCAAACCTAGATTAGTGCCTTCCCTCAAGGAATCCAACACGCACTGGGTAAAGGAGCTTGACTCCGTACTCTGGGGGCTGCGGACCATGCCGAATCGCACCACCGGATACACACCATTCTTTATGGTATACGGCGCAGAGGCGGTTTTGCCTGCGACATAATTCATGACTCACCTCGGCGTGCGCATGTATGCGAAATGAAGCCAAACTCGATTGGCAGGACAGTTTGGACGCCTTGGAGGAGGAGCGTGACGTGGCAAAAGCCCGCTCCGCATTCTATCAACGAGAGGCTCAAGATATCAAAAGCAGAAGTACGGGCCAAAACTTACAATGTTGGCGAGTTAGTTCTACGCCTGCCGGACAAGAAAAAGGACAAACTCAAGCCCAAGTGGGAAGGTCCCTTTATTATTGACCAAGTACTGACTGGTGGAGCGTACCATCTGCGAGATGCATCGGATAACCGACTCGAGCCGAACCCATGGAACGCAGCCCGTCTCCGAAGATTCTATGCCTAGCGCCGGACTCTGTGTTCGTCTCCTTCCTCTGTCTTTTTTTTACACATTAGTTGTCTTATATTTCTCTCCTTCCCCCTCCCTTTCCCTTACAGCCTTAAGGGCTCATTCGCGCCTTGTTCAGACTTTTTAACCGACGCGCTATCCGCCAAGATACTGGGGACTTCTTTAACAGAAGCTTATTTATACGGGCTTCATGCCCAACACATGTGTCACACTTCCGCATGTACCTTTTATTCACCATTATATGCATCGATATGACTTAAGTTTTGGCCAAGCTGGGTTGCCTGGCTCCTGTGCTTACCTATACGTTCCGATTGTTCGCTAGGCGGTAAAGGAGCACCTCTGCGATTGTTACTGCCAGTCAGCCGGATGTGTACCTCGACGGGTGAAGCCGAAAGCTAGCGTTCTTAAGGGAATATTCGGTCGGTGAACTAAAGATGATTTCTCACTTGTTTATTTATCTGCCCCCAGATGCTTTTCCGCTTTTTTCGCAGTCCGGACATGCACTTTAGGGCATGCCTCCTAGGGAAAGGAACCCCTAACGGAACTATTCTCCCTGGAAGATGTTTCTTACTAACCATGTAATATAACATAACTAGTTGGGCACTTGTCTGTTCAAGCACTAATGACCCCTACGCCTAGTCTCCATGCATGCCCCGGTTCTTACATAACCGAGAGGGTATTCGGACACACTCCAGACTATCGGGTCCCGAGGTTGAAGCGAAAAGGTCCGCCATGACAAACAGGGCATATTACATGTCATCTTAAATTACATAGTCAATTTGACTGGGCATATTCCTCTTCAATACCATCCAACAAAGTTGTCTAGTTTACATCCTGTTGGGAATATTTATGCCAACTCTACTTGGTCGTACACTAAGCTCACAGGATCTCCTTCCCATCGGCCCCACATGTCCGACCTTGGCCATGTGGTTTGGGTCAACAACCGTACCGCGCCTTCACCATGGCCCGAGCCTCCCTGGCGCCTTGACGGCAGGCCGATATCTTCCATAATCGGAAGCGCCGCGCTCCTTAAGCCTCTCTGCAAGCTCTCCAAGGCCTTGGGCATGGAGACAGATGGCCACAAGGCTCAGGCGACGCCTTTCATCACCTGCCAACTCGTTTGTGCAGTTGTAAGAGCTCGGAAGAAGGTCACCCGAGAACAGGCGTTTCTCTGCAGGACGACACTGTGAGCATACCTACGACATAACTCGTTAGTCGACTTCCTCGCCGAACTCTTTTTCAAAGTTCGCTCAAGCACTTACTAAACATGCGCGCCGAAGCCGCTGATTCTCCTTCACGGAGTCCGGCTACTGGGCACGAACATCCTTTAGTTCCTCGCCCAGCTGGGTGTTGGCATCTTGGAGATTATTCTTCTCCCGCCTCACCTTCAGAACACGCCTCGCCGCCTTTAACCAGCTCAAGAGTTGTTGCTTGTCGGATCTACTCCGCGCCATCTGCAATGTTATTGTCGATTTACACACGCCGCACTTCACAACATACTTATCTTTCAAGCATATATTACCGGAGGGGTCTCCTTGGCCTCCCCGTCGCGGCTAGTGCGGCCTCAAGTTGGGCTTTGCACTCTTCCAGCTCTGGGACAGTTGGGTATTCTTTCAGAAGATCCAGATAACAAATGATCCTTAAATCAGTTATTCTAACTGTTTCAAGTCTCGGCTACCGACATATATAACCATCAAATTTTCTTACCCGTATGTCTTTCACATACCGCTCGCGGGCTCGCTAGACCATTTTGAGCTGCACGGAGGTACGATCTCCCGAATTGAAGGCGCCCAATGCCTCTTGGGAGAAACAAGCGTTGCGAAGAACTGTCTGGCGGCGCCTGTGATTCATGGCACTCTCCACTTCGGAATTGGTGGCGGATAGTCTGTCCGCATTCTCTGTCGGAGGAGCATCCGATGCACGCCTCGTGTTCGCCTCTGCTTCTGGACCTGGCTTTGGAGCCTGGCTGGTGGAGGCACGATTGGCAATCTCTCCGGATATAGTCCGGCGAGCCCTCTTTTTCCTGCCTTACTGCTGCGCCGGTGCCTCGACCCGGACTGCATGTCTCTTTAGCCTACCCGCCCTCGCGGTCCCTTGTTGGCTAGTCGCCGCAGGCTCAGCATTCCGCCTCGAGATCCTCCCCTACGAAACACCATTGGTATACGGTGATAAAAAATAAGCACGGATGGATCATCTTCGAAGTATTAGGACTTCGGTCTCGATTACTTGTAAGGTGGGGAGCAGTCCAGGATAATCGGCTGTAATAGCCACCAAGGCATTGTCTATGCTCAGTTGGTAAAATACCCCATCGATCAGCTCCACGGATATGTCTGGATCCTCTTGGGAGGCCGGGTTGAGGGACCATTCCAGATCCTCGGGTTGTGGAGGAGGGCTGTTTATATCCTTTACGGCCCGGCGCAATTCCTGCGTCGAAATCACAAGATAAGGTACTTGACTATGGGAATATGGAACGGATGGGCAAAAACAAGTGTCCGCTTACCCAGCTTGGAGGATTGTACATAGAAAATCCGCCCTGAGAATTGACGCGGAGGAATTCCTCCTCTTCTCCCTTGTACAATGCGGACAAGATCTTCGTCAGAGCGGCAACCGACTTCGGCCCCTTAAGGCCGCGGCGGGTGGCATCATCCTCCCCGTTGAAATCCCACATGGGGTGGCCTCTATACTGAAGCGGTTGCACCCAAGATAATGCATGTGGCCATGACCTCGATCATGGTCGATCCGAATGAGCTAACAGCCTTATCCGCTCATCAAATAAAGAACGCCCTTGTCATTTTCCTTCGAGGGCTCCGTGGACGCCACCAGCGCTTCTTCAAGGGAGCATTATCAACTCGGGAGGCCGATCCGAACAGATCCGCAGGGGACATCTTCTATGTAAAACCATTCTGAAGGCCAGTCTTCGGACGCCTTCTTTGGGGTTTTGGATGGATATCCGGTCCCGGCGATGCGCCATACTTCGGCTCCGCCCACTTGATATATTGACCCCTTCTGAGAACGGGGCACAAGGCAGAACAGCTTCTTCCACAGCGCGAAATGAGCCTCGATGCCCAAAAACAGCTCACAAAGGGCTACGAAGCCCGCAATATGCAATATGAAGGCAGGCATAAGGTTGTGCAACGGGAGGCCGTAGAACTCCAGGAGCCCCGGGAGAAACGGATGAATTGGAAATCCGAGCCCTCTTATCAAATAAGGGACAAGGCAGACCCGCCTCCTTTGAGGGATTGGGACGCCTCCGCTTGCTCTCCACCATTATAGGTGGCAAGCCCGGCTCGAACCGGGACCATGTAGGCTGGGGAGAAACCCTTGGCTTGAGCGCCACTAGCTCGCTGTGCGGGATGGAGCATCTCTCCCAATCTCTAGGCCGAGGGTGGGAGGGCGAGAGGAGGAGCTGCGCCGACCGCCATGATGGAATGGATCTCAGCCGGATGCGCTCCGATGAATGCTCATGAAGGGAAGATGGTGTGATTTGGATCTAGATCCTCGTCTCTTTAAAAGGCAGGTCATTTACACAGCTAGGGGGTAAATGTAAAACACCCGGCTTTTCGCATTCGTCTCGACACGTGGAAGATGGCCATTATTAGGCGTGGAAGCCAAGGAGCGCAATATTCATGAGAAGCCGGACACTATTCAACAGGTACACGGAATTTGGAGAAGAACCTGCCTTGCAATGCCGAAGACAATCTGTGCGCCGGACTCATCGTCATTGAAGCCTGGTTCGGGGGCTACTGAGGGAGTCCTGGATTAGGGGGTGTCCGGATAGCCGGACTATAACCTTCGGCCGGACTCCTGGACTATGAAGATACAAGATTGAAGACTTCGTCCCGTGTCCGGATGGGACTTTCCTTGGCGTGGAAGGCAAGCTTGGTGATACGGATATGTAGATCTCCTCCATTGTAACCGACTCTGTGTAACCCTAGCCCTCTCCGGTGTCTATATAAACCGGAGGGTTTTAGTCCGTAGGATGAACAACAATCATACCATAGGCTAGCTTCTAGGGTTTAGCCTCTCTGATCTCGTGGTAGATCTACTCTTGTACTACCCATATCATCAATTTTAATCAAGCAGGAGTAGGGTTTTACCTCCATCTAGAGGGCCCGAACCTGGGTAAAAACATCGTGTCTCTTGTCTCCTGTTACCATCCGCCTAGACGCACAGTTCGGGACCCCCTACCCGAGATCCGCCGGTTTTGACACCGACATACACATCAATAACATGTATATCAAATATACCTTTCACTTTGCTATCCTTCTTATCCGCCAAATACTTGGGGCAGTTCCGTTTCCAGTGACCAGGCCCTTTGCAGTAGAAGCACTCAGTTTTAGGCTTAGGTCCAGACTTGGGCTTCTTTCACTTGAGCAGCAACTTGCTTGCCGTTCTTCTTGAAGTTCCCCTTCTTCCCTTTCCCCTTTTTCTTAAAACTAGTGGTCTTGTTAACCATCAACACTTGATGCAATTTCTTGATTTCTACCTCCGCAGCCTTTAGCACTGCGAAGAGCTTGGAAATTGTCTTGTCCATTGCTTGCATATTATAGTTCATCATGAAATTTTTATAGCTTGGTGGCAGTGATTGAAGAACTCTGTCAATGACACTATCATCAGGAAGATTAACTCTGAGTTGAGTCAAGTGGTTGTGGTACCCAGACATTCTGAGTATATGTTCATTGATAGAACTATTCTTCTCCATCTTGCAGCTATAGAACTTATTGGAGACTTCATATCTCTCAATTCGGGCATTTGCTTGAAATATAAACTTCAACTCCTGGAACATCTCATATGCTCCATGACGTTCAAAACGTCTTTGAAGTCCCGATTCTAAGTCGTAAAGCATGGCACACTGAACTATCGAGTAGTCATCAGCTTTGCTCTGCCAGACGTTCATAACGTCCGGAGTTGCTCCTGCAGCGGGTCTTGCACCTAGCAGTGCTTCCAGGACGTAATTCTTCTGTGCAGCAATGAGGATAATCCTCAAGTTACGGACCTAGTCCATGTAGTTGCTACCATCATCTTTCAACTTAGCTTTCTCTAGGAACGCATTAAAATTCAAAGGAACGGTAGCACGTGCCATTGATCTACAACAACATAGGCATGCAAAAACTATCAGGTACTAAGTTCATGATAAATTAAAGTTTAATTAATCATATTACTTAAGAACTCCCACTTAGATAGACATCCCTCTAGTCATCTAAATGATCATGTGATCCATATCAACTAAACCATGTCTGATCATCACGTGAGATGGAGTAGTTTTCAATGATGAACATCCTACGTTGATCATATCTATTATACAATTCACGCTCGACCTTTCGGTCTCAGTGTTCCGAGGCCATATCTGCATATGCTAGGCTCGTCAAGTTTAACCCGAGTATTCTGCATGTGCAAAACTGGCTTGCACCCGTTCTATGTGAACGTAGAGCTTATCACATCCGATCATCACGTGGTGTCTCGGCACAACAAACTGTCACAACGGTGCATACTGAGGGAGAACACTTATACCTTGAAATTTAGTGAGAGATCATCTTATAATGCTACCGCCGAACTAAGCAAAATAAGATGCATAAAGGATAAACATCACATGCAATCAATATAAGTGATATGATATGGCCATCATCATCTTGTGCCTTTCATCTCCATCTCCAAAGCACCATCATGATCACCATCGTCACCGGTTTGACACCTTGATCACCATCGAAGTATCGTTGTTGTCTTGCCAACAATTGCTTCTACGACCATCGCTATCGCTTAGTGATAAAGTAAAGCAATTACATGGCGATTGCACTTCATACAATAAAGCGACAACCATATGGCTCCTGCCAGTTGCCGGTAACTGTGTTACAAAACATGATCATCACATACAACAATTTATATAATCACGTCTTGACCATATCACATCACAACATGCCCTGCAAAAACAAGTCAGACGTCCTCTACTTTGTTGTTGCAAGTTTTACGTGGCTGCTATGGGCTTCTAGCAAGAACAGTTCTTATCTACACCGCTGCAACCCTATTTCCACCGCCGCAACCTTCTGTACTCGTGAGATCCCATCTTGGGGCCTTTTCCGGCGCTCCGCCGGAGGGGGAATCGATCATGGAGGGCTTCTACATCAACACCATAGCCTCTCCGATGATGTGTGAGTAGTTTACCTCAGACCTTCGGGTCCATAGTTATTAGCTAGATGGCTTCTTCTCTCTCTTTGGATCTCAATACAAAGTTCTCCTCAATCTTCTTGGAGATCTATTCGATGTAACTCTTTTTGCGGTGTGTTTGTCGAGGTCCGATGAATTGTGGGTTTATGATCAAGATTATCTATGAACAACATTTGAATCTCCTCTGAATTCTTTTCTGTATGATTGGTTATCTTTGCAAGTCTCTTCGAATTATCAGTTTAGTTTGGCCTACTAGATTGATCTTTTTTGCAATGGGAGAAGTGCTTAGCTTTGGGTTCAATCATGCGGTGCTCGATCCCAGTGACAGAAGGGGAAACGACACATATTGTATTGTTGCCATCGAGGATAAAAAGATGGGGTTTATATCATATTGCTTGAGTTTATCCCTCTACATCATGTCATCTTGCTTAATGCGTTACTCTGTTCTTATGAACTTAATACTCTAGATGCATGCTGGATAGCGGTCGATGTGTGGAGTAATAGTAGTAGATGCAGGCAGGAGTCGGTCTACTTGTCGTGGACGTGATGCCTATATACTTGATCATGCCAAGATATTCTCATAACTATGCATTTTTCGATCAATTGTTTGACAGTAATTGCTACCTCTTGAGCACTACGTTGGTTTTCCCTTGAAGAGGAAAGGGTGATGCAGTAAAGTAGCGTAAGTATTTTCCTCAGTTTTTGAGAACCGAGGTATCAATCCAGTAGGAGACCACGCGCGAGTCCCACGCACCTACACAAACAAATAAGAACCTTGCAACCAACGCGATAAAGGGGTTGTCAATCCCTTCACGATCACTTACGAGAGTGAGATCTGATAGATATGATAAGATAATATTTTTGGTATTTTTATGATAAAGAGAAATAAAGATGCAAAGTAAAATAAATGGCAATAGAAATAGCTAAGTGTTGGAAGACAAATATGATGGAAGATAGACCCGGGGGCCATAGGTTTCACTAGTGGCTTCTCTCAAGATAGCATAAGTATTACGGTGGGTAAACGAATTACTGTCGAGCAATTGATAGAATTGAGCATAGTTATGAGAATATCTAGGTATGATCATGTATATAGGCATCACGTCCATGACAAGTAGACCGAAACGATTCTGCATGCACTACTATTACTCCACACATCGACCGCTATCCAGCATGCATCTAGAGTATTAAGTTCATAAGAACAGTGTAATGCTTTAAGGAAGATGTCATAATGTAGAGGGATAAACTCATGCAATATGATACAAACCCCATCTTTTTATCCTCGATGGCAACAATACAATACATGTCGTTTCCCTTTCTGTCATTGGGATCGAGCACCGCAAGATTGAACCCAAAGCTAAGCACTTCTCCCATAGCAAGAAAGATCAATCTAGTAGGCCAAACAAAACTGATGATTCGAAGAGACTTGCAAAGATAACCAATCATACATAAAAGAATTCAGAGGAGATTCAAATATTGTTCATAGATAAACTTGATCATAAACCCACAATTCATCGGATCTCGATAAACACACCGCAAAAGAAGATTACATCGAATAGATCTCCAAGAAGATCAAGGAGAACTTTGTATTGAGATCCAAAGAGAGAGAAGAAGCCATCTAGCTAATAACTGTGGACACGAAGGTCTGAGGTAAACTACTCACACATTATCGGAGAGGCTATGGTGTTGATGTAGAAGCCCTCCGTGATCAATGCCCCTCCGTGAGAGCGCGGAAAAGGCCCCAAGATGGGATCTCACGGGTA
Source organism: Aegilops longissima (assembly GCA_021605205.1). Classification (NCBI taxonomy): domain Eukaryota; kingdom Viridiplantae; phylum Streptophyta; class Magnoliopsida; order Poales; family Poaceae; genus Aegilops; species Aegilops longissima. Next base: position 540,724,055 of record CM038677.1, on the reverse strand, counting down.
CAGAAGGTTGCGGCGGTGGAAATAGGGTTTTGGATCCGTATCTGATGGTTTGGGGGTATGTAGGTATATATAGGAGGAAGAAGTACGTCAGTGGAGCAACGAGGGGCCCATGAGGGTGGAGGGCGCGCCTGGGGGATGTGGGCACGCCCCCCACCTTGTGCCTTCCTCATTGATTAATTTACGTAGACTCCAAGTCCTCTGGATCACGTTTGTTCCGAAAATCACATTCCCGAAGGTTTCATTCCGTTTGGACTCCGTTTGATATTCTTTTTCTACGAAACACTCAAATAGGCAAAAAAACAACAATTTGGGTTGGGCCTCCGGTTAATAGGTTAGTCCCAAAAATAATATAAAAGTGTATAATAAAGCCCATTAAACATCCAAAACAGAATATAATATAGCATGGAACAATCAAAAATTAGAGATACGTTGGAGACGTATCAAGCATCCCCAAGCTTAATTCCTGCTCGTCCTCGAGTAGGTAAATGATAAAACCAGAATTTTTGATGTGGAATGCTACTTGGCATAATTTTCAATGTAACCCTCTTAATTGTGGTATGAATATTCATATCCGGAAGATTCAAGATAAAAGTTTAATATAGACATAAAAGTAATAATACTTCAAGCATACTAACTAAGCAATTATGTCTTCTCCAAATAACTTGGCCAAAGAAAGTTCATCCCTACAAAATCATAGTTTGGTCATGCTCCATTTTCATCACACAAGAATGCTCTCATCATGCAAAACCCCGACGACAAGCCAAGCAATTGTTTCATACTTTAGTAATCTCAAACTTTTTAACCTTTCACGCAATACATGAGCGTGAGCCATGCATATAGCACTATGGGTGGAATAGAATATAATTATGGGGGTTATGTGGAGAAGACAAAAAAGGAGAAAGTCTCACATCAATGCGGCTAATCAACGGGCTATGGAGATGCCCATCAATTGATGTTAACATGAGGAGTAAGGATTTCCATGCAATGGATGCACTAGAGCTATAAATGTACGAAAGCTAAACAAAAGAAACTAAGTGGTGTGCATCCAACTTGCTTGCACAAAGACCTAGGGCATTTGAGGAAGCCCATTGTTGGAATATTCAAGCCAAGTTCTATAACGAAAAATTCCCACTAGTATATGAAAGTGACCAAACAAGAGACTCTCTACCATAAGGATCATGGTGCTACTTTGAAGCACGAGTATGGAAAAAGATAGTAGCATTGCCCCTTTTTTTTGGGCCTTCCTTTTTTTCTTTTGGCCTTTCTCTTTTTTATGGGACAATGCTCTATGAATGATGATCATCACACTTCTATTTATTTACAACTCAATGATTACAACTTGATACTAGAACAAAGTATGACTCTATATGAATGCCTCCGGCGGTGTATCGGGATGGGCAATGAATCAAGAGTGACATGTATGAAATAATATGCATGGTGGCTTTGCCACAAATACGATGTCAACTACATGATCATGCAAGGCAATATGACAATGGCGAACGTGTCATGATAAAAGGAGCGGTGGAAAGTTGCATGGCAATATATCTCGGAATGGCTATGGAAATTCCATAATAGGTAGGTATGGTGGCTGTTTTGAGGAAGATATAAGGAGGTTTATGTGTGATAGAGCGATCGTATCACGGGTTTTGATGCACCGTGAAGTTTGCACCAACTCTCAAGGTGAGAAAGGGCAATGCACGGTACCGAAGAGGCTAGCAATGATGGAAGGTTGAGAGTGCTTATAATCCATGGACTCGACATTAGTCATAAAGAACTCACATACTTATTGCAAAAATCTACAAGTCATCAAAAACCAAGCACTACGCGCATGCTCCTAGGGGGATAGATTGGTAGGAAAAGACCATCGCTCGTCCCCGACCGCCACTCATAAGGAGGACAATCAAAGAACACCTCATGTTTCAAATTTGTTACATAACGTTTACCATACGTGCATGCTACGGGATTTGCAAACTTCAACACAAGTATTTCTCAAATTCACAACTACTCAACTAGCACAACTTTAATATCACTACCTCCATATCTCAAAACAATCATCAAGCATCAAACTTCTCTTAGTATTCAACACACTCATAAGAAAGTTTTTACTAATCTTGAAGACCTAGCATTATAACTAATTTCACAATTAAAGCAAATTACCTTGCTGTTTTGTAGGACTCTCAAAATAATATAAGTGAAGCATGAGAGAACAAAAATTTATATAAAACAAATCCACCACCGTGCTATAAAAGATGTAAGTGAAGCACTAGAGCAAAAACTATATAGCTCAAAAGATATAAGTGAAGCACATAGAGTATTCTAATAAATTCCGAATCATGTGTGTCTCTCTCAAAAGGTGTGTACAGCAAGGATGATTGTGGTAAACTAAAAAGCAAAGACTCAAATCATACAAGACGCTCCAAGCAAAACACATATCATGTGGTGAATAAAAATATAGCTCCAAGTAAAATTACCGATGGACGAAGAAGAAAGAGGGGATGCCTTTCGGGGCATCCCCAAGCTTTGGCTTTTTGGTGTCCTTAGAAATAAGCAAACAACACACGAAAAACAGAATCTGTCAAAAACAGAACAGTCTTTAGTGATCTGTAGCTAACGCAAACTTCTGGAACTCCAAAAATTCTACCAAAATAGGAAGACCTAGAAAATTTGTTTATTGATCTACTACAATTGGAATCAGTATTTTATCTCTTTCTAGTGATTTTTAAAAATTGTTTTCGTGAACAGAGAGTTTCTGGAATTTTCAGCAAGATCAAATAACTATCATCCAAGAAGATCCTATAGGTTTAACTTGGCACAAACACTAATTAAAACATAAAAAAAATCTAACCAGAGGCTAGATCAAATATTTATTCCTAAACATAAGCAAAAAGCAAAAAGCTAAAATAAAATTGGGTTGCCTCCCAACAACCGCTATTGTTTAACGCCCCTAGCTAGGCATAAAAACAAGGATAGATCTAAGTATTGCCATCTTTGGTAGGCAATCCATAGGTAGCTCTCATAATAGACTCATAAGGTAATTTTATTTTCTTTCTAGTAAAGTGTTCCATGCCTTTCCTTAATGGAAATTGGAATATAATATTCCCTTCCTTCATATCAATAATTGCACCAATCGTTTTAAGGAAAGGTCTACCAAGAATAATAGGACATGAAGGATTGCAATCTATGTCAAGAACAATGAAATCTACAGGCACATGGTTCCTATTTGCAACAATAAGAAAATCATTAATTCTTCCCATAGGTTTCTTAATAGTGGAATCCGCAAGGTGCAAGTTTAAAGAACAATCATCAAATTCACGGAATCCTAGCAAATCACACAAATTTTTTGGAATCGTGGAAACACTAGCACCCAAATCACACAAAGCATAGCATTCATGATCTTTAATTTTAATTTTAGTAGTAGGTTCCCACTCATCATAAAGTTTTCTAGGGATAGAAACTTCCAACTCAAGTTTTTCTTCATAAGATTGCATCAAAGCATCAACGATATGTTTAGTAAAAGCTTTATTTTGACTATAAGCACGAGGAGAATTTAGCACGGATTGCAACAAGGAAATACAATCTATCAAAGAGCAATTATCATAGTTAAATTCCTTGAAATCCAAAATAGTGGGTTCATTGATACCCACTTTTACCAAATTTCGCATCAAGATCTAAAAACTCTGAATATTTGGGACGCCTTCTAGGTAAAGGTAACTCATCTTCAGTCCCATGATTATAAAGATTCATATTGCGAAACAAAGATTTAATAGGAGACACATCAATAACTTTTATATCTTCATCTTTATTCTCACAAAAATTAGAAGAACATGCTTTCACAAAGCAATCTTTCTTAGCACGCATCCTAGCGGTTCTTTCTTTGCACTCGTCAATGGAAATTATCATGGCTTTGAGAGACTCATTGATATCATGCTTAGGTGGAATAGATCTAAGTTTCAAAGAATCAACATCAAGATAAATTATATCAACGTTCCTAGCCAATTCATCAACCTTAAGCAATTTTTCTTCAAGAAAAGCATTGAAACTCTTTTGCGAATTCATAAACTCCATAACACTAGTCTCAAATTCAGAGGGCATCTTATTAAAATTTCCATAAGAATTGTTGTAGGAATTACCATAATTATTAGAGGAATTACTAGGGAACGGCCTAGGATTAAAGTTTCCTCTATACGCGTTGTCACCAAATTATTCCTACCAACAAAATTCACATCCATAGATTCATTATTATTCTCAATGAAAGTAGACAAAGGCATATCATTAGGATCAGAAGAAACACTTTTAGTAGCAAATAATTTCATAAGTTCATCCATCTTTCCACTCAAAACATTAACTTCTTCTATCGCATGCACTTTTTTATTAGTAGATCTTTCGGTGTGCCATTGAGAATAATTAACCATAATATTATCTAGGAGTTTAGTAGCTTCTCCTAAAGTGATTTCCATAAAAGTGCCTCCATGTCGAATCTAAAAGATTTCTAGAAGCAAAATTCAATCCGGCATAATTTTTTTGTATAATCATCCAAAGATTCAAACCATATGTAGGGCAATTACGTATCATTAATTTGATCCTCTCCCAAGATTGTGCAACATGTTCATGATCAAGTTGCTTAAAATTCATGATATTGTTTCTAAGAGAGATGATTTTAGCGAGAGTAAAATACTTAGAGATAAAAGCATCTTTGCACTTATTCCATGAATCAATACTATTTTTAGGCAAAGACGAAAACCAAGCTTTAGCACGATCTCTAAGCGAAAAAGGAAATAGGTTCAATTTAACAATATCATTGTCCACATATTTCTTCTTTTGCATATCACACAAATCAACGAAGCTATTTAGATGGGTAGCGGCATCTTCACTAGGAACGGCGAATTGATCTTTCATGACAAGATTCAACAAATCAGCATTAATTTCACAAGATTCAGCATCGGTAAGAGGAGCAATCGGAGTGCTAAGAAAATCATTGTTGTTGGTATTGGTAAAGTCACACAATTTAGTATTGTCTTGAGCCATCGTGGCAAACTAGCAATCCAACACATGAGCAAACAAGAAGCAAGCGAAAAAGAAGCGAACGGAAAAGAGAGGCCGATAGAAACGGCAAGGGTGAAGTGGGGGAGAGGAAAACGAGAGGCAAATGGAAAATAATGTAATGCGAGGGATAAGAGTTTGTCTTGGGTACATGGTATGTCTTGACTTGTGCGTAGACTCCCCGGCAACGGCGCCAGATATCCTTCTCGCTACCTCTTGAGCACTGCGTTGGTTTTCCCTTGAAGAGGAAAGGGTGATGAAATAAAGTAGTGTAAGTATTTTCCTCAGTTTTTGAGAACCAAGGTATCAATCCAGTAGGAGACCCCGCGCGAGTCCCATGCACCTACACAAACAAATAAGAACCTTGCAACCAACGCGATAAAGGGGTTGTCAATCACTTCACGGTCATTTACGAGAGTGAGATCTGATAGATATGATAAGATAATATTTTTGGTATTTTTATGATAAAGAGAAATAAAGATGCAAAGTAAGATAAACGGCAATAGAAATAGCTAAGTGTTGAAAGATAAATATGATGGAAGATAGACCCTGGGGCCATAGGTTTCACTAGTGGCTTCTCTCAAGATAGCATAAGTATTACGGTGGGTAAACGAATTACTGTCGAGCAATTGATAGAATTGAGCATAGTTATGATAATATCTAGGTATGATCATCTATATAGGCATCACATCCGTGACAAGTAGACCGAAACGATTCTGCATCTACTACTATTACTCCACACATCGACCGCTATCCAGCATGAATCTAGAGTATTAAGTTCATAAGAACAGAGTAATGCTTTAAGATGACATGATGTAGAGGGATAAAATCATGCAATATGATATAAACCCCATCTTTTTATCCTCGATGGCAACAATACAATACGTGTCGTTTCCCTTTACATCCGGGATCGAGCACGCAAGATTGAACCCAAAGCTAAGCACTTCTCCCATTGCAAGAAAGATCAATCTAGTAGGCCACACCAAACTGATGATTCGAAGAGACTTGCAAAGATAACGAATCATACATAAAACTTTTTAGAGGAGATTCAAATATTGTTCATAGATAAACTTGATCATAAACCCACAATTCATCGGATCTCTACAAACACACCACAAAAGAAGATTACATCGAATAGATCTCCAAGAAGATCAAGGAGAACTTTGTATTGAGATCCAAAGAGAGAGAAGAAGCTATCTAGCTAATAACTATGGACCCGAAGGTCTGAGGTAAACTACTCACACATCATCGGAGAGGCTATGGTGTTGATGTAGAAGCCCTCCGTGATCAATGCCCCCTCCGGCGGAGCACCGGAAAAGGCCCCAAGATGGGATCTCACGGGTACAGAAGGTTGCGGCAGTGGAAATAGGGTTTTGGCTCCGTATCTGATGGTTTGGGGGTACGTAGGTATATATAGGAGGAATAAGTACGTCGGTGGAGCAACGAGGGGCCCACGAGGGTGGAGGGCGCGCCTGGGGGAGGTGGGCGCGCCCCCCTACTGTAACGCCGCGGATTCGATGCGCCAGGTGTCTGCCAGTTATTCGCCGTCATTGCCATGTCATGTGCTTGCGTGTTGCACTTTGCCATGTCATCATATGCATTTCATATCATGTCATCATGTGCATTTCATTTTGCATACGTGTTCGTCTCATGCATCCGAGCATTATCCCCGTTGTCCGTTTTGCAATCCGGCACTCCTATGTCTCCCGGCGCCCCCTTTTGCCTTTTTTCGTGTGCGGGTGTTAAACGGTCTCGGAATGGACCGAGGTTTGTCAAGCGGCCTTGGTATAGCACCGGTAGACCGCCTGTCAAGTTTCGGATCATTTGGAGGTCGTTTGGTACTCCAACGGTTAACCGGGTAACCGTAAAAGCCTCTTTGAGTTGCAGCCCAACACCCCTTTCAAACTGGCCCAAAACCCAGCAAACTCCCCTCCATGCTCTCGGTCGTTCGATCACGATCGTGTGGGCGAAAACCGCACCTCATTTGGACTCTCCTAACTCCCTCTACCTATAAATATGTGCCTTCCCCGTCCAAATCGCGGATGAAATCGCCCCTAACCCTAAAAACCTCCCTCTCCGCCTCCGGACATGTCCGGCGCCCGCCGGACGTCCTGGGCCGCCGCCCCGCGCCAATGGCATCGTGCCACGTGGCCTCCCCACGCCTCCGCCGCCGCCGCGGCCGCGCGAGCCCATCGCGGCCCGCCAGAACCGGCCGCCGCCGGCCGGCCCACGCCGCCGGCCGCGCCTCCCCGCCGCCTCGGCCGCCGTCCGACCTCGCCGCCTCGCGCCTCGTCGCCGGCCGCCGCCCTTGCTGCCGCCTGCGCCGCCCCCCGCGCCGGTCCGGCTGCGCCGCCGCCCGGCCGGCCGTCCTCCGCCATGGGCGCTTCGCGCGCCTTCCTCGCGCCGCCGGAGCTCCTCCGCGGCCCCAGTCCGCCCAGCTCCTCCTGCCCCGCGCCTGGCTGAGCTGGCGCTGGCGCCGCCTGCCTCGCCGGCCCGGCCGGGCCTCCAACGCGCCGCGCCCTCCGGCGTCGCCTCCTCACTGGGAGCCGGCCCGCCTCCCCTCGCCGGAGAAGTTCGGCGGCGTCGCTTCGCCGGTTGGTCGGGTGGATGAGATCCACCCGGCCCCCGAACCAAACGCGCCGCGCCCCCGTCCCGGATCCCGCCATCCTGCGTTGACTTTCGCGGAGGTGATTTTCGTCTAAGTCCCCGTATCTTCAGTTATTTTGTTGCATATTCATCATGTCATAACTCTGCGTCCGTAGCTCCGTTTTGCGCGTGTAATATGTCAAATTGTTCGCCTCGATGAGTAGATCATTCATCTCATTGCATCATTTTCATTTGAGCTCATCTTGATGCCCGAAATGCTATTACAAGAGTTCTATGTGATGTTAGTTTCTGATTCTTATCAGAACATGCACTTTTGTCATTTTTGCCATGATTGATGTGTGCACCCTATGAATTTGAGTCCTAAATGTGTTTTGTAATATGCCATGCCATCTTTCCAGGGGTGTATGCCAAGTATTTTTGTGATCTATGTGGTGACTAGCACAAGCATGCAAACTAGGCTTCATGATGTTGCTGATTTCAGCCCTGTTTTGCTGATATTTTTATGCCATGTTAACTTGATGCTACAGAGAGATCCATGCATATTTTGAGATACTTCACTAAGGATGTTTTGTTCTACATGTCTTGCTTTATCCATCCATGCCCTTGTTTGCAATTATGGAGTGCCATAGCTTGAGTCAATCGAGCTCTACTTTTGCTATAAAATGTTCCTGGCAGATTGTTTACATGTTATTCAATTTTGCCAAGGTTGTTGTAGTTGATCCAAGCATGCTATGATGTTGTTCTTGCCATATATAGCTCCTATGCCATGTCTTATTACTGTTGGTTGCCTTGCCATGCCATGTATTGCTCTGTGGTGAGTGGTTCAAGCTCACCAACATGCCTACTTATTGTTGATCCTGCCATGTATGAATCTGTAATATAACTTGCCATGTTTACATGGGTGCCATCATATCTTCTGATCCTTTTTGGCTCATGGTCAGTAAGGGACTTTTGTTCTATGCAATTAGTAGATTCATGCCATGCCTTTGTTTGCCATGATAAGTTCCTGTAACATGTTGTTTGATAGCTCTAAACATTGCAACTTTGATGTTATTTACGCCAATGCCCTAAGCTGTTATTATTTGCAATTCTTGCCATGTCATTTTGAGCATGTTCTAGTGATTTCTGGAGATAGCTCAGTGTTCATGTTTTGTCATGCTTTACCTGTACATCATGCCCATGCCTTTTTTTTCATATTGAGGTGCTGTAGCATATTGTTTTGATGCTTGCAATATGCCTAGTTGCTGTTTTGGACAGATTGTTGCCATGACTTGTATAGAGTGTATGTGTTGAACCGTTGCTCCGTTTTGAGTGTGCTCTATATGAAAATTGCTTGATTTTGCATATAGTTTCATATTATCATGTTGCATCCTTGTTTTGAGGTGTTTGCTTGATGTTTGGATGCATTTTGCATCAATGCCATGTTTATCTTGTTTTGCTCATATCTTCTAGGCAGTAGCTCCGAATCTAATGAACTTTATATGTAACTTGACTAGAATTTCGTGTAGATCATCATGGTGCATCTTAACTTGCTGTTTAACAACTTGAACATAAGATTTATTCAGATCTGGACCAATTTCGAAATTTGCATATGAGGACTTACCGGAATTGTTATATGTTGTTTCCGGCCTCATTTAAACTTGCCTTGATGTGTTGTTCTTGTTTTGCATCATCTCTTGCCATGAGTAGCTTCATGTAGCTTTGTCATGCATCATGCTTGTTGTGCATCATGCCTTGTTCATGTGTGGAGTGTTTACTATGTTGTGTGCTTCTTCTTGTTAGTTCCTGTTTCGTTGCGATCGTGAGGATTCGTTCGTCTACGCTTGGTTCGGCTTCATCCGTTCGTCTTCTTCATGGACTCGTTCTTCTTCCTTGCGGGATTTCAGGCAAGATGACCGCTACCCTGGATCTCACTACTATCATTGCTATGCTAGTTGCTTCGTTCTTTCGCTATGCTGCGCTATCTATCACTTGCTGCTCAAGCCATACCAATTGCCATGTCAGCCTCTAACCTTTTGCACCCTTCCTAGCAAACCGTTGTTTGGCTATGTTACCACTTTGCTCAGCCCCTCTTATAGCGTTGTTAGTTGCAGGTGAAGATGAAGTTTGTTCCTTGTTGGAACATGGAGATGTTGTTCCTTGTTGGAACATGTTTACTTGTTGGGATATCACAATATCTATTGTTTAATTAATGCATCTATATACTTGGTAAAGGGTGGAAGGCTCGGCCTTATGCCTGGTGTTTTGTTCCACTCTTGCCGCCCTAGTTTCCGTCATATCGGTATTATGTTCCCGGATTTTGCGTCCCTAACGCGGTCGGGTGATTTATGGGACCCCCTTGACAGTTCGCTTTGATTAAGACTTTTCCAGCAAGGCCCAACATTGGTTTTACCTTTTGCCTCACCTATACCCTTTTATTTCCCTTGGGTTTCCGGAGCCCAAGGGTCATCTTTATTTTAGCCCCCCGGGCCAGTTCTCCTTCGAGTGCTGGTCCAAACCGAAGCGATGTCCGCGCGCCTCGGGCAATCAGGGTTTATGCCAACCCGACGTCTGCTCATCCGGTGTGCCCGAGACCGAGATATGTGCAGCTCCTATCAGGATTTGTCGGCACATCCGGCGGCTTTGCTGGTCTTGTTTTATTCTGTCGAAATGTCTTGTAGCCGGATTCCGAGACTGATCGGGTCTTCCGGGAGAAGGAATATCCTTTGTTGATCGCGAGAGCTTATCATGGGCTTAGTTGGGACACCCCGCAGGTATAAACTTTCGAGAGCCGTGCCGCGGTTATGTGGCGATGGGAATTTGTTAATATCCGGTTGTAGTAAACTTGAAGCAAACTCTTCTAAAATACACCAACCGTAATGCGTGTAGTGAGTGTCTCTTTTCGGGTTGATCGAGAGGAGAACACGGTTTCGGGTTATGTTTGACGTAAGTAGGAGTTCAGGATCACTTCTTGATCATTACTAGATGACGACCGTTCCTTTGTTTCTCTTCTCGCTCTCATTTGCGTATGTTAGCCACCATATCATGCTTAGTCGTTGCTGCAACCTCACCACTTTACCTCTTCCTTACCCTTTAAGCTTTGCTAGTCTTGATACCCATGGTAATGGGATTGCTTTGAGTCCTCGTGGCTCCTGATTACTACACCACCAGTTGCGTGTACAGGTTTGCGATGATCTTGACGCGAGAGCGATGTTTGCTTGTATTGGAGTTCTTCCGCCTCTTGATCGGGGATAGGTTCCGTGTCGGCAGCCCTGGGCTAGCAGGTGGATGTCGTTTGAGCTTCGTTTATGTTTCATTAAGTAGTCGGATGTTGACCTTGTATATGATGTTGATGTATTCTTGTGGCATTCGTGCCTTATGTATGTATCCCCACTATTATGTAATGTTGATGTAATGATATCCACCTTGCAAAAGCGTTCCAATATGCGGGTCTATCCTTGGTGGGACCGTCGAGTTCCTTTTGGATAGGATCGCATATTGGGCGTGACACCTACCTCGTGCCTTCCTCGTTGATTGCTTTACGTAGACTCCAAGTCCTCTGGATCATGTTTGTTCCGAAAATCACGTTCCCGAAGGTTTCATTCCGTTTGGACTCCGTTTGATATTCTTTTTCTGCGAAACACTGAAATAAGAAAAAAACAACAATTTGGGCTGGGCCTCCGGTTAATAGGTTAGTCCCAAAAATAATATAAAAGTGTATAATAAAGCCCATTAAACATCCAAAACAGAATATAATATAGCATGGAACAATCAAGAATTATAGATACGTTGGAGACGTATCAATAATTCGTTCACCCACCGTAATACTTATGTTATCTTGAGAGAAGTCACTTGTGAAACCTATGGCCCCCGGGTCTATTTTCCATCATATACGTTTCCAATCTAATTTACTTTGCAATCTTTACTTTCAATCTTTATCATAAAAATACCAAAAATATTATCTTATCATATCCATCAGATCTCACTTTTGCAAGTGGCCGTGAAGGGATTAACAACCCCTTTATCGCGTTGGTTGCAAGGTTCTTATTTGTTTGTGTAGGTACGAGGGACTTGCGTGTAGCCTCCTACTGGATTGATACCTTGGTTCTCAAAAACTGAGGGAAATACTTACGCTACTTTGCTGCATCATGATACGTCTCCAATGTATCTATAATTTTTGATTGCTCCATGCTATATTATCTACTGTTTTGGGCAACATTAGGCTTTATTTTCCACTTTTATATTATTTTTGGGACTAACCTATTAACCGGAGGCCCAGCCCAGAATTGCTGTTTTTTTTGCCTATTTTAGTGTTTCGAAGAAAAGGAATATCAAACGAAGTCGGAACGGAACGAAATCAACTGGAGAAGTTATTTTTGGAAGGAAACCTACCAGATGGGCTTGGAGTGCACGTCAGGGAAGAAGGGAGGTGCCCACGAGGGTGGGGGGCGCGCCCACCCCCTAGGGCGCGCCCCCTGCCTCGTGGCCCCCCCTTCGGTCCACCGACGTACCCCCTGCACCCATATATACCTACGTATCGTAAAACTTCTAGAACAGAAGATAGATCGGGAGTTCCGCCGCCGCAAGCCTCTGTAGCCACCTAAAACCAATCGGGACCCTGTTCCAGCACCCTGCCGGAGGGGGAACCCATCACCGGTGGCCATCTTCATCATCCCGGCGCTATCCATGACGAGGAGGGAGTAGTTCACCCTCGGGGCTGAGGGTATGTACCAGTAGCTATGTGTTTGATCTCTCTCTCTCTCTCGTGTTCCCTCTAAGGCACGATCTTTATGTATCCCGAGCTTTGCTATTATAGTTGGATCTTATGATGTTTCTCCCCCTCTACTCTCTTGTGATGAATTGAGTTTCCTTCTTGAAGTTATCTTATTGGACTGAGTCTTTATGATGAGAACACTTGATGTATGTCTTGCCGTGTTTATCTGTGGTGACAATGGGATATCACGTGCCACTTGATGTATGTTTTGGTGACCAACTTGCGGGTTCCGCCCATGAACCTATGCATAGGGGTTGGCACACGTTTTCTTCATTCTCCGGTAGAAACTTTGGGGCACTCTTTGAAGTACTTTGTGTTGGTTGGATGAATCTGAGATTGTGTGATGCATATCGTATAATCATGCCCACGGATACTTGAGGTGACAATGGAGTATCTAGGTGACATTAGGGTTTTGGTTGATTTGTGTCTTAAGGTGTTATTCTAGTACGAACTCTAGGGTTGTTTGTGACACTTACAGGAATAGCCCACGGATTGATTGGAAAGAATAACTTTGAGGTGGTTTCGTACCCTACCATAATCTCTACGTTTGTTCTCTGCTATTAGTGGCTTTGGAGTGACTCTTTGTTGCATGTTGAGGGATTGTTATATGATCTATCTATGTTATTACTGTTGAGAGAACTTGCACTAGTGAAAGTATGAACCCTAGGCCTTGTTTCCTATCATTGCAATACCGTTTACGCTCACTATTATCATTAGTCACCATGCTGTTTTTATATTTTCAGATTACAAAAACCTATATCTACCAGCCATATTGCACTTGTATTACCATCTCTTCGCCGAACTAGTGCACCTATACAATTTACCATTGTATTGGGTGTGTTGGGGACACAAGAGACTTTTTGTTATTTTGTTGCAGGGTTGTTTGAGAGAGACCATCTTCATCCCATGCCTCCCACGGATTGATAAACCTTAGGTCATCCACTTGAGGGAAATTTGCCACTGTCCTAAAACCTATGCACTTGCAGGCCCAACAACGTCTACAAGAAGAAGGTTGTGTAGTAGACATCAAGCTCTTTTCTGGCGCCGTTGCCGGGGAGGTTAGTGCTGGAAGGTATATCTTTAGATCTTGCAATCGAATCTTTTTGTTTCTTGTTTTAGCACTAGTTAGTTTATAAAAGAAAACTACAAAAAAATGGAATTGAGTTTAGCTCATACGCTTCATCATTTTAATATCTTTCGTGAGTATGATGTAAAGGAAAATTGTGCCAAGGTACTAGAAGAAGAATTACATAGAATACTTGGCATAAAATCTTTGAATGATGAGCATGATTGCAATGTTGTTAGTATGAATTCCTTGAATATCCATGATGCTAATGATATGCAAAGCCACAAGCTTGGGGAAGCTATGTTTGATGAAGATGATATTTTTTGTCCCCCAAGCTTTGATGAGCAAATTTACTATGATGAAAGCATGCCTCCTATCTATGATGATTATTGTGATGACACGTATCCTTTAAATAATAATGATAACCATGAAACTTGTCATCTTGATCTTAATTTTCAATCACATGATAGTTATTTTGTTGAGTTTGCTCCCACTATTATTCATGAGAAGAATTTTACTTATGTGGAGAGTAGTAAATTTCCTATGCTCGTAGATCATGAAAATAATACTTTAGGTGCTGGTTATATTGTTGAATTCATTCATGATGGTACTGAAAATTATTATGAGGGAGGAACTTATGCTTGTAGGAATTGCAATAATGTCAAGTTTCCTCTCTATGTGCTTAAAATCTTGAAGCTATGCTTGTTTTACCTTCCTATGCTTGTTGATTATTGTTCCCATAAGTTGTTTGCTCACAAAATACCTATGCATAGGAAGTGGGTTAGACTTAAATGTGCTAGTCATATTCTTCATGATGCTCTCTTTATGTTTCAATTCTTATCTTTTATGTGAGCATCATTGAAATCATCATGCCTAGCTAGGGGCGTTAAACGATAGCGCTTGTTGGCAGGCAACCCAATTTTATTTTAGTTTCTTGTTTTTTGGTTCTGTTTAGTAATAAATAATACATCTATCTTCTGTTAAGATGTGGTTTTATGTTTTAGTTAGTGTTTGTGCCAAGTAGAACCTTTGGGAAGACTTGGGTGAAGTCTTTATGATCATGCTGTAAAAAACAGAAACTTTAGCGCTCACGAGATTAGCTAGAACTTTTTACTGGAGAATGTTATTTAGTTTATTCTTTCTGCATATGATTACTAGGCAAATTCCTCAGGTCCACCAATTTATTTTAGAATTTTTGGAGTTCCAGAAGTTTGTGTTAGTTACAGATTACTACAGACTGTTCTGTTTTTGACAGATTCTGTTTTCATTGTGTTGTTTGCTTATTTTGATGAATCTATGGCTAGTAAAATAGTTTATAAACCATAGAGAAGTTGGAATACAGTAGTTTTAACACCAATATAAATAAATAATGAGTTCATTACAGTACCTTAAAGTGGTGTTTTGTTTTCTTTCGCTAACGGAGCTTACGAGTTTTCTGTTGAGTTTTGTGTTGTGAAGTTTTCAAGTTTTGGGTAAATATTCAATGGACTATGGAATAAGGAGTGGCAAGAGCTTAAGCTTGGGGATGCCCAAGGCACCCCAAGGTAATATTCAAGGACAACCAAGAGCCTAAGCTTGGGGATGCCCCGGAAGGCATCCCCTCTTTCGTCTTCGTTCATCGGTAACTTTACTTGGAGCTATATTTTTATTCACCACATGATATGTGTTTTGCTTGGAGCGTCATTTTATTTTGTTATTATTTGCTTTATGTTATTTATAATAATGTTTTGCATCTTTAGTTTCAATAAAAAAGTCAAGGATAGCCTTTGCCATGCTTATTTTGCTAGTATACATGTTGCTGTTTGAAAACAGAAAGTTTACCGCTGTTGCAAAAACTCCCTAGAAAAGTCAGAGAGTGGTATAATGTTGAATCTTCTTGCATATTGATCTCTGATAAATTTATATCAGTGATAATTTTAGTTCATAATTTTTGGAGTTAGAGAAGTATTGATACTCTTGCATTCTTCACAGTCTGTACTGTTTTGGCAGATTGCTGTTATGTTTGCATATGTTTGCTTGTTTAATTATTCTATTTGAGGATAGGAGTATTAAATATGCAGAGGCATTTAGTATGCAATGTTGAATAATAATGTTAGTGACTTGTTACAGTAGAAAATGATAAGGTTTTGCATTGGTTTATACTAACCTATCTCACGAGTTCTTGTTGAGTTTGTTGTGAATGAAGCTTTTGATAAAAGAGAAACCGTGATATAAAAGGAATTAAGGAGACACAAAAGCTCAAGCTTGGGGATTCCCAAGGCACCCAAGATAATATTTCAATAATTCTCAAGCATCTAAGCTTGGGGATGCCCCGGTAGGCATCCCACCTTTCTTCTTCAACAACTATCGGTTAGTATCGGTTGAGCCTAAGTTTTTGCTTCTTCACATGAGTTGTGCTATCCTTGCAATGTAGTTTTATTTAGCTTTGCTTGCTGTTTGAATACAATACCAAGATCTGAAATTATTAAATGGGAGAGTCTTCACATAGTTACATAATTATTCGACTACTCATTGATTTTCACTTATATCTTTCGGAGTAGTTTGTCATTTGCTCTAGTGCTTCACTTATATCTTTTAGAGCACAATGGTGGTTTTATTTTGAAGAAATATATGAACTCTCATGCTTCACTTATATTATTTTTAGAGTCTTAAATAGCATGGTAATTTGCTTAAATAATCATAATGTGCTACGCATACAAGATTTGTAAGAATTCTTATGAGTGTGTTGAATACTATGAGAAGTTTGATGCTTGATAATTGTTTTGAGATATGAAGATGGTGATATTAGAGTCATTCTAGTTGAGTAGTTGTGAATTTGAGAGATACTTGTGTTAAAGTTTGTGATTCCCGTAGCATGCATGTATGGTGAACCGTTATGTGATGAAGTCGGAGCATGATTTATTTATTGATTGTCTTCCTTATGAGTGGCGGTCGGGGACGAGCGATGGTCTTTTCCTACCAATCTATCCCCCTAGGAGCATGCGCGTAATACTTTGCTTTGATAACTTGTAGATTTTTGCAATAAGTATATGAGTTCTTTATGACTAATGTTGAGTCCATGGATTATACACACCCTTCTTCCTTCCACCATTGCTAGCCTCTCTAATACTGCGCACTTTTCGCCGGTATCATACACCCACCATAAACCTTCCTCAAAACAGCCACCATACCTACCTATCATGGCATTTCCATAGCCATTCCAAGATATATTGCCATGCAACTTTCCACCGTTCCGTTTATTATGACACGCTCCATCATTGTCATATTGCTTAGCATGATCATGTAGTTGACATCGTATTTGTGGCAAAGCAACCATTCATAATTCTTTCATACATGTCACTCTTTATTCATTGCATATCCCGGTACACCGCCAGAGGCATTCATATAGAGTCATATTTTGTTCTAAGTATCGAGTTGTAATTGTTGAGTTGTAAGTAAATAAAAGTGTGATGATCATAATTATTAGAGCATTGTCCCAGTGAGGAAAGGATGATGGAGACTATGATTCCCCCACAAGTCGGGATGAGACTCCGGACGAAAAAAAGAAAAAAAAAGAAAAAAAGAAAAAAAAGAGGCCATAAAAAAAGAGAAAGGCCCAAATAAAAAAATGAGAGAAAAAGAGAGAAGGGACAATGCTACTATCCTTTTACCACACTTGTGCTTCAAAGTAGCACCGTGATCTTCATGATAGAGAGTCTCTCGTTCTGTCACTTTCATATACTAGTGGGAATCTTTCATTATAGAACTTGGCTTGTATATTCCAATGATGGGCTTCCTCAAACTGCCCTAGGTGTTCATGAGCAAGCAAGTTGGATGCACACCCACTTAGTTTCTTTTGTTGAGCTTTCATATACTTATAGCTCTAATGCATCCGTTGCATGGCAATCCCTACTCACTCACATTGATATCTATTGATGGGCATCTCCATAGCTCGTTGATACGCCTAGTTGATGTGAGACTATCTTCTCCTTTTTGTCTTCTCCACAACCACCATTCTATTCCACATATAGTGCTATGTCCATGGCTCACGCTCATGTATTGCGTGAAGATTGAAAAAGTTTGAGAACACCAAAAGTATGAAACAATTGCTTGGCTTGTCATCGGGGTTGTGCATGATTTAAATACTTTGTGTGGTGAAGATAGAGCATAGCCAGACTATATGATTTTGTAGGGATAACTTTCTTTGGCCATGTTATTTTGAGAAGACATAATTGCTTCGTTAGTATGCTTGAAGTATTATTATTTTTATGTCAATATGAACTTTTGTCTTGAATCTTTCGGATTTGAATGTTCATACCACAATTAAGAAGAGTTACATTGAAGTTATGCCAAGTAGCACTCCGCATCAAAAATTCCTTTTTATCATTTACCTACTCGAGGACGAGCAGGAATTAAGCTTGGGGATGCTTGATACGTCTCCAACGTATCTATAATTTTTGATTGCTCCATGCTATATTATCTACTGTTTTGGGCAACATTGGGCTTTATTTTCCACTTTTATATTATTTTTGGGACTAACCTATTAACCGGAGGCCCAGCCCAGAATTGCTGTTTTTTTTGCCTATTTTAGTGTTTTGAAGAAAAGAAATATCAAACGAAGTCGGAACGGAACGAAATCAACTGGAGAAGTTATTTTTGGAAGGAAACCTACCGGATGGGCTTGGAGTGCATGTCATGGAAGAAGGGAGGCGCCCACGAGGGTGGGGGGCGCGCCCACCCCCTGGGGCGCACCCCCCTGCCTCGTGCCCCCCCCCCCTTCGGTCCACCGACGTACCCCCTGCACCCATATATACCTATGTATCATAAAACTTCCAGAACAGAAGATAGATCGGGAGTTCCGCCGCCGCAAGCCTCTGTAGCCACCAAAAACCAATCAGGACCCTGTTCAGGCACCCTGCCGGAGGGGGAACCCATCATCGATGGCCATCTTCATCATCCTGGTGCTATCCATGACGAGGAGGGAGTAGTTCACCCTCTAGTCTGAGGGTATGTACCAGTAGCTATGTGTTTGATCTCTTTCTCTTGTGTTCTCTCTCGTGTTCCCTCTAAGGCACGATCTTGATGTATCCCGAGCTTTGCTATTATAGTTGGATCTTATGATGTTTCTCCCCCTCTACTCTCTTGTGATGAATTGAGTTTCCCTCTTGAAATTATCTTATTGGATTGAGTCTTTATGATGAGAACACTTGATGTATGTCTTGCCGTGTTTATCTGTGGTGACAATGGGATATCACGTGCCACTTGATGTATGTTTTGGTGACCAACTTGCGGGTTCCGCCCATGAACCTATGCATAGGGGTTGGCACACGTTTTCTTGATTCTCCGATAGAAACTTTGGGGCACTCTTTGAAGTACTTTGTGTTGGTTGGATGAATCTGAGATTGTGTGATGCATATCGTATAATCATGCCCAGGGATACTTGAGGTGACAATGGAGTATCTAGGTGACATTAGGGTGTTGGTTGATTTGTGTCTTAAGGTGTTATTCTAGTACGAACTCTAGGGCTGTTTGTGACACTTATAGGAATAGCCCACGGATTGATTGGAAAGAATAACTTTGAGGTGGTTTCGTACCCTACCATAATCTCTACGTTTGTTCTCCGCTATTAGTGGCTTTGGAGTGACTCTTTGTTGCATGTTGAGGGATTGTTATATGATCTATCTATGTTATTATTGTTGAGAGAACTTGCACTAGTGATAGTATGAACCCTAGGCCTTGTTTCCTATCATTGCAATACCGTTTACGCTCACTTTTATCATTAGTTACCTTGCTGTTTTTATATTTTCAGATTACAAAAACCTTTATCTACCATCCATATTGCACTTGTATTACCATCTCTTCGCCGAACTAGTGCACCTATACAATTTACCATTGTATTGGGTGTGTTGGGGACACAAGAGACTTTTTGTTATTTGATTGCAGGGTTGTTTGAGAGAGACCATCTTCATCCTACGCCTTCCACGGATTGATAAACCTTAGGTCATCCACTTGAGGGAAATTTGCTACTGTCCTACAAACCTGTGCACTTGCAGGCCCAACAACGTCTACAAGAAGAAGGTTGTGTAGTAGACATCACATCACCCTTTCCTCTTCAAGGGAAAACCAACGCATGCTCAAGAGGTAGCAGGGTCGAGGGAGAGTTCCGACAGCACGACGGCGTGGCGACGGTCTTGGTGATGTGATCCGCGCAGGGCATCGCCTAAGCACTGCGACGCTATGACTGGAGGAGTAAACTGTGGAGGCGGACACCGCACACGGCTAAGAAACAACTGTTGTGCCTTTGGGGTGCCCCCTGGCCACGTATATAAAGGAGGGGGGAGAGAGTCCGGCGGCCAGGAGGGGCGCGCCATGGGGGGAGTCCTACTTGGACTCCTAGTCCAAGTAGGATTCGCCCCCCTTTCCTTTGTTCCACCGGAGGGAATAGGAAGGAGAGGGAGAGGGAAAGGGAAGGGGTCATGATACGTCTCCAACGTATATATAGTTTTTGATTGTTCCATGCTATTATATTATCTGTTTTGGATGTTTAATGGGCTTTATTATGATCTTGTATATTATTTTTGGGACTAACCTATTAACCGAAGGCCCAGTGCAAATTGCTGTTTTTATGCCTATTTCAGTGTTTCGCAGAAAAGGAATATCAAACGGAATGAAAACTTCGCGAGGATTGTTTTTGGAACAAACGCAATCCAGGAGACTTGGAGTGGAAGTCAAGGAAGCAGCAAGGAAGCCACGAGGCAGGAGGGCGCGCCCCCACCCTCGTGGGCCCCTCGCAGCTCCACCGACCTACTTCTTTCGCCTATAGATACTCTTATACCCTGAAAACATCCAGGGGAGCCACGAAACCACTTTTCCACCGCTGCAACCTTTTGTACCCGTGAGATCCCATCTTGGGGCCTTTTCCGGCGCTCCGCCGGAGGGGGAATCGATCATGGAGGGCTTCTACATCAACACCATAGCCTCTCCGATGATGTGTGAGTAGTTTACCACAAACCTTCGGGTCCATAGTTATTAGCTAGATGGCTTCTTCTCTCTCTTTGGATCTCAATACAATGTTCTCCTTGATCTTCTTGGAGATCTATTCGATGTAATACTTTTTGCGGTGTGTTTGTCGAGATCCAATGAATTGTGGGTTTATGAACAAGATTATCTATGAACTATTTTTTATTCTTCTCTGAATTCTTATATGCATGATTTGATATATTTGCAAGTCTCTTCGAATTATCGGTTTAGTTTGGCCTACTAGATTGATCTTTCTTGCAATGGGAGAAGTGCTTAGCTTTGGGTTCAATCTTGCGAAGGTTTCGATCCCGATGATGTAAAGGAACCGACATGTATTGTATTGTTGCCATCGAGGATAAAAAGATGGGGTTTATATCATATTGCTTGAGTTTATCCTCTACATCATGTCATCTTGCCTAATGCGTTACTCGTTCTTATGAACTTAATACTCTAGATGCATGCTGGATAGCGGTCGACGTGTGGAGTAATAGTAGTAGATGCAGAATCGTTTCGGTCTACTTGACACAGACGTGATGCCTATGTTCATGATCATTGCCTAGATATTCTCATAACTATGCGCTTTTCTATCAATTGCTCGGCAGTAATTTGTTCACCCACCGTAATTTATGCTATCTTAAGAGAAGCCACTAGTGAAACCTATGGCCCCCGGGTCTACTTTACATCATATTAGTTTATCGTTAACTAGCTATTTCTGTCGCCGTTTATTTTGCAATCTTTACTTTTCAATGTATACAACAAAAATACCAAAAATATTTATCTTATTATCTTTATCAGATCTCACTTTTGCAAGTGGCCGTGAAAGGATTGACAACCCCTTTTATCGTGTTGGTTGCAAGGTTCTTGATTGTTTGTGCAGGTACTAGGCAACTTGAGTTTAATCTCCTACTGGATTGATACATTGGTTTTCAAAAACTGAGGGAAATACTTACGCTACTTTGCTGCATCACCCTTTCCTCTTCAAGGGAAAACCAACGCATGCTCAAGAGGTAGCAGGGCGCCGCCACCTCCTCCTTGTCCTATTCGGACTCCCAAGGAGCGGGGCGCGCGGCCGCCCCCCGCGGGCTTCCTCTCTCTCCCTTAGGCCCATGTTGGCCCAATACTTCCCCAGGGGGTTCCGGTAACCCCTCAGTACTCCGGAAAAATACCCGAATCACTCGGAACCATCCCGATATCTAAATACTACCTTACAATATATGAATATTTACCTCTCGACCTTTTCGAGACTCCTCGTCATGTCCGTGATCTCATCCGAGACTCCGAATAAACTTTGGTCACCAAAACACATTACTCATAATACAAATCGTCATCGAACGTTAAGCGCGCGAACCCTAGGGGTTCGAGAACTACATAGACATGACCGAGACACATCTTCGGTCAATAACCAATAGCGGAACCTGGATGATCATATTGGCTCCTACATATTCTACGAAGATCTTTAAAGGTCAAACCGCATAACAACATACGTCATTCCCTTTGTCATCGGTATGTTACTTGCCCGAGATTCGATCGTCGGTATCATAATACCTAGTTCAATCTCATTACCGGCAAGTCTCTTTAGTCGTTCCGTAATGCATCATCCCGTAACTAACTCATTAGTCACATTGCTTGCAAGGCTTATAGTGATGTGCATTACCGAGAGGGCCCAGAGATACCTCTCTGATACACGGAGTGACAAATCCTAATCTCGATCTATGCCAACTCAACAAACACCTTCAGAGACACCTGTAGAGCATCTTTGTAATCACCCAGTTACGTTGTGACGTTTGATAGCACACAAAGTGTTCCTCCGGTATTCAGGAGTTGCATAATCTCATAGTCAAAAGAATATGTATAAGTCATGAAGAAAGCAATAGCAATAAAACTGAAAGATCATAATGCTAATCTAATGGATGGGTCTCGTCCATCACATCATTCTCTAATGATGTGATCCTGTTCATCAAATTACAACACATGTCTATGGTCAGGAAACTTAACCATCTTTGATTAACGAGCTAGTCAAGTAGAGGCATACTAGGGACACTTAGTTTTGTCTGTGTATTCACACATGTACTAAGTTTCCGGTTAATACAATTCTAGCATGAATAATAAACATTTATCATGATATAAGGAAATATAAATTACAACTTTATTATTGCCTCTAGGGCATATTTCCTTCACCTAGGCACGCTGTCTCCTCGGCTTCGTCAAATCGGGCAGCATTTTGCCTCGAAAGACATGGCCCAGTAGCACTACCTAGGAATGAGTAGAACCCAATATAGGCCCAAGTGGGTCTGAATCGTTATTCTCTTCATTACTCTTCTTTTGTACGTACAACTACACTGCCATATGTTATATAAATGCATATAGGAGCTTATATGTGAATTGTTTCTGCAAAAAAATGTTGGGTATATATTGCATACCCTTGCATTAGCCTAGCTCCGCCCCTGCCGCTGGGTCATCAAGCACTAATAATGAGGAAAAGGCTTGGAAGACGCTATGGAAAACACAGGTTCCTGCTAAAATCAGAATGTTCCTTTGGCGTTTGTCAAAGCACTCCATCTCGACCGAAGACGTGAGTGCCCATCACCATATGACCAACTCTTCCTCTTGCGGTTTATGTGGCTCGATCGCTAGATTCATGGAGGCATTCGCTGCTAGAGTGTACAGTCGCTATGTGTACTTGGGCCCTGGTGGACGCCGAGTTAGCCCAGCAGCTGATCGCCATGACAGAATCCAATGCAAGGCACTGGCTATTTTCGTTGATGGTTTCCCTCTCACACATGCATGCAGTTCATTCGAATAGCTGTGACGTTATGGGCTATCTGGTCTTCGAGGAGAAAGGCAATTCATGAGGGCATATTTCAAAGCCTACAAACTACTCAAATGTTCATTGGAATGTTCATTGCATAACTGGAGATCCTAAAGGAACCAATGCAAACACATAACATAGGCCCAAGAGCTGCACCAAGGGGGTGACTGGAGGCAGAAGGCACCACCGGCGGGCTTTGTAAAATTCATATGTGGATGCTGGCGTATCGATGCCATCTAGAGGCGGGACTGCACCCGCGGTCTGTCGAGATGATCAAGGTAAGTTTTGGGGGAGCTCGGCCCTGGTTATCCACGGTATACACGACCCAGCAACACTTGAGGCAATTGCGTGCTGGGAAGCATTATCGTTGGCGGAAGACCTTCTGTTACATTATTTTGTGGTGGCTTCAGACTCCAAGCAAGTCCTTGGAGACATCCACAATGGCTATCAAGGGAAATATGGTACTATCATTTGTGAGATTCATCATAGAGCTACTATGTTTAATTGTGTTTTTTCATTTGAAGGCCGAGAGTCTAATAGAGAAGCTCATAGTCTAGCCAAGTTTTCGCATTCTTTTGATTAGGGGTGTCATGTGTGGCTAGACCAACCCCACGATCCAAGATGTATTCCACTGTATGTGGTTTTTGATCAATAAAATTTTGTTTACCCTAAAAAAATCAAAAAAGAAAAAGACACGGTAGAGGACAGGACTGAACTGCGCTCAACTAACTGGCGCTCGTAGCGGGGCACCAAGCCGCCTCGTGCACGAACCTGAGCGGCCGTCGGTGCGCAAGTGCACGAGTTCTTTTTTTATGAAGTCTGCACGAGTTTTTAGTGCCAGCCAGAGGACATCTCCACACAATCACACGCCCGCGTACCGAATCTCCACTGCGTGCGCGCGTCGGTTGGCTGACGAAGCAGCTCGGGTAGCAAAATGGAGCTCCTTTCCTTTGTTAGGAAAAAAAAATCAGATCGCTCGTTCAGAAACCCAACAATTAACAGGTCGACTGACAAGTAGTAGTACCACCAGCCATTCGATGTACCATCACATCAGCTCATACCTGGGCTGCTGGCCACGTCACTCCTCAAGTCATCGCCTCGTCAGGTTGGAAGAAAAGAAGTCAGAAGATTGGCGGGAGAGGCAAGCATCCGTCCGCCCACCCGGCATCCGGTGCCCCGCACTCGGCCGGAAAAGCTGCCCATGGGCCGAGTTTTCTACGCGCCAAGTCCAACTTGGCCACCAACCAACCATCCACTTATCCCGTTTGCCAAATGCCAAGTAGTGGCCGCCCCGCCCCGCCCGGCCCGGCCTCCCCCAGTCGAGTCGACGCGCCGCCGCCTCGGTCCACGGCCTCCTCCTCCGCCTCCAAAGGAAAGGAAAACCACCCGCACGCACGCACGCACGCGCACTTCCACGACCTTCCCCCCACTTTCCCCGCCCCCCTCCGCCAGTCCACCGCCGATGCCGCCGGCCTCGCGGCCCACCTGACGCCATGCCGCTCCACTACCGCCGGATCCTCTTCTCGGACGACTGCGATCCTTGGTACGGCTGCCCCCGCCTCCCGCCCCTCCCGCCCCTCCCTTCTTCACCCCTTCCCCCTCTCCCTCGCCTTCCTCTCCGCCTCCGATCACATCGCCTCCTCCTCCTTCGCCTTCTTTGTCCTTCTATATCCCTTCTATCCCGGACCTCGCTCCGTCCCCTTCGCCCGTCCATGACGGCGGCGGTGGCTGGAGAGACCAGGGAGGTGGAACTTACGGGTACGGCGCCGTCGATGACCACCGCCGCCGCTTCATCACCTACGTCCTGTGCGCCGCCGCGGCGCTCGCGTTCCTCTCCCTCATCCTCCTCGGCTTCTCGATCGCCCTCCGTCGCCGACAGCTGGGGCGCCGGCGGCAGGCGCTCCTCGCCCAGCCGCCGGCCGCCGCGACCAACGTCGGGAACGACGACCCGGAGGGCGGCGGCGGGGGCGGCGTGGTGCACCACGTCTGGTACATCCGGACCGTCGGGCTCGACGAGGCGGCGATCGACTCGATCGCGGTGACGCCGTACCGCGCGGGGTCTGGGCTCCTCGGCGCCGCCGACTGCTCCGTGTGCCTCGGCGAGTTCAACGACGGCGAGCTCGTGCGCCTGCTGCCCAAGTGCGGCCACGCGTTCCACGTCCCCTGCATCGACACCTGGCTCCGCGCCCACGTCAACTGCCCGCTCTGCCGCTCCGACGTGATCGACCCCGCCGCCGCGGCCGCCGAAGCCGGCATCGAGTCCAACTCCAGCGCACCAACTGATCCAGATGTGAACGCCAACGCCGTAGCCGAGCAAGCGGCTGCCGCGAGCGATTCAACGCTGGAAGACGAAGACGAGGAGGAGGACCAAGAAGCGCCGCGCGTGGAAGAAGACCAGCACGAGCAGCAGCAACCCAGTTCGCCAGAGCCAGAGCCATTGCCGCAGCTCCCGGGCCCGCTGCCGCGGAATGTGCGGCGCGCAGCGTCCATGAACGCGGCGATGGTGTCAACCGCGGCAGGCGTGGCCGCGCTGGACCGGCTGCCGGACGCGGCCCCCGAAGGGGAGGAGCAGAGTGGCAGAGAGAAGCATCAAAGCGGTGCGACCGGCCATGCGAGCACCGAGAGGCCCGCGTCCGGCGGTCTCCCGAGGTCCTTCTTCGCGCGGCACTGCCGTGCCCGGAGCTCCGTGCTGCCGCTGTGACGGTGCCGAGACCCCGAGCTGAATTTTGATCCTAGTCGCCAATAATGTTACCCGATCAACGCCCCAAATGTGTGTGATACCTGTTGCTTGTAATCTCAAAACCGATGATTGCGAGTTCAAACGCGAAATGCAGCAAAGAAAAGTCTGCGATCGATAAATCTTTGCACACCGTGCATACGTTTTGTTCCCTGCAAACTGGATGATTCATCAGGCTCTTCAGTCCAATTCCCGTGTCGAGCTTTATTTGTTGTTTACACTGTTACTCCAAAGCTCAAAAAAGTAAAAAATCTCTTATGTTGTCTGGTTCTACTTCAAGTGCAATTAAGAACAGAGATCAGACCAGAACAGGAGTAGAGAAGAGAATAGAGATTTAGGAAGATGTTCTTGTATTCTT
The DNA here is from genome assembly GCA_021605205.1 of Aegilops longissima. Lineage (NCBI taxonomy): Eukaryota > Viridiplantae > Streptophyta > Magnoliopsida > Poales > Poaceae > Aegilops > Aegilops longissima. Next base: position 540,697,686 of record CM038677.1, on the reverse strand, counting down.
GTCTAGGAAGCAGACACTGCACTTTGTCGGCTGCTCTTTTCTTTGCTTTACCCTACATTTTCTTCTCTTCAACTAACATGGGAGTGGAACGCATCATCCGCCTCTCAAACTTATTCAAGGGAGAACGTGCCCTCATGGCCTCGTGGGGGTCATTGGCACGGGAAGATTTTGTCTATTATTCTTCTATTTTTATTTTCTGATGACGGTAGCTAGTCTGAACGAGAACTGCAGATACAGCACATGACGAGCTTGCAGCTGCTCTTTTTCCAAAAAAAGATGCAGATCGAAACAGTCGTATCTTCGAGCGCTCTGCCGTAGTAGCTAGCAAGCTCTGTAGGCTGGCTGCCGCCGAGGCAGAGTTGTGGATGCTCTCTGGGGCATCAGGGCTGAGTCGTATCTGGCGATAGCTAGCTAAGTCTTGCACCGGGGACAGGGCGCTGTATTGCATCGTACGCTGATCATGTGAGCCCGGGCATGAGCGTCCTGAGCTACTCTGTACTGTTTTTTCTCCCCCGTCTTAATACACCGTTGCGTGTTCGCAAAACAATAATTTATTAAATTTATTGAAAGTACAAAAAACTCAAACATGATAAAAATTATATTGAGATTTTAAGACACCCGAACGACCACTACTGCCGACGCGCCGTTGTCGCCGCTCCCCTATCGGAGCCAACTTGACCTTGTCGATAACAGCCAAAAAGTCTTTGTGCATGTGCACCTAAGGACCAGCGGCTGGAGCCGTAGTCATTGTCGTTGAACTCTTGAATAGATTTGAAACACCTGACACCAAAATCTCAGCAGATGACGAGAAACCCTAACCTTACCGCCTCAAGAAGACGACAACAATCTATCCCAGAGCTCCGTCGAGTATGTCCAGATGAATGAACTCGAGGAGTATCGGTGCTTGGAAGACAATCTTGAAGAAAAAGTGTCATCATTCATCCGAGCGCTGCATCTGCGAGGACTAAAAAACTCTAGCTTAAACTACTAACCGGAGCGGAGGCACCAAAATTCCGCTCCCCGACACCGACAGCCGGAGCGGCAAGGCAGAGGGAACACGAATCCACGGGCTCACCGGTGAAGTTTGGAGGGAAGGAAGAGTTTGCGTGGGATAAGGAAGAAAATTCAGACGTATGCCCAAGAGCTTGTAACTGCTTGTTTAGGCATATCTAATCAGCTATCAAAACAATTGCAGTCAAGACGGCGCACTAGTGCAAACAAAGTATCTCCAACTTGATATTTTCTTCAAAGTATGGTTCACTCAGATTCAGTCGTATTTGCTCTTGACGCGGCAGAGCGACAAACTGACCGCATAACTACTTTCATTTTTATAAGATCGCAAGGTTCTACTGAATTATTCATTCTCAAACAACGATTTTGATTAGGTTGTTCCATTGACTAGTTATTGTTATCATCAATATTACAATTGATGTTCAACATGGTGAAAACTTGATAAATGTGAGCATGTAGTGCTACATAGGGGTGTTGGAATAAATATGTATGTTCAAATTATTGGGCCTAGCCCATTTATCTTCCATTGATAATTCCTAGTTTAAATCCTAAAGGCCCATCTATCCTGCAAAAAGTTTAAAAAAGTCCTAAAGGCCCATCTCACTTATTAATGCATGACAAGGAATGTGAAAGTTTAGTCTGGCCATGCTAATGAAGAATGAATTAGACCAACATATGAAGTTGGTTCTTACACACACACATACACACACGCACGCACCAATAAAAGCATGAGAAGATCACACATACACACTCACCCTATTGAAGCTGTGTTGAATATTGTGTACAAGCTAGGTTTGAATTTTGAGTTGTATTATGTTTATAGGGTATGAAATCATGTCCTACTCACACTTGTATCTTAGGCCCGTTATATAATGCGAGGATAGACATATGATGTAATCTTTTCGTGGGGAATTTTTGGGGAAGGGCCCTTTGGGCTGCCTCCTTTCACCCCACCCCTCCCCTCTCCATCTATAAATAGAGGAGGTGGGCATCCAAAATTCACACACGAGTTGAGCACTTAAGCTCTCAAACAATGGCACGCAATCATCTGTCTTCTCTCTCTCTAACTACTTCACCAAATAGTTTCGTTGTGCCGCAAGGCCGCCTAGCCTTCGGTGGTGATTAGTTGTGGGCAGCGAAGCGCCGCTAGATCTGTGACACCGTATACGTGCAACTAGGTGGAGAGATTGTACTTTTGATCTTTGTTTGAGAGAGAAAATTCTTGCGGTTGGGAGGTCCTAACTCCTCACTTAGGGAATTTGCTCCAACGATCTTCATCCTCTTCTTCCGCTGCACTCCGGGTCAAATCAGATATAACCTTGTATGCATATTCATAGTGGTCTTGAGTCGATGCGTAGGGCGAAAAAAAAATGTTTTTTTGCTGCGTTACCCTACAGTTCACCGACGAGCACAACCAGCCATACCGATCCTACTTCGGCGCACTCAGCGCACCAGCGCCCTGTGCTCCACGACATCCACGTCGCGCGCATGCTCCAGCGTAGGAGCTGCCCCGCGGGCCAGTTGCATTGCAGTCTGATCAGCTCGTCCATGTCTGGAGAGCTCTTTTTTTTTGAGAATTTTTTTCATTCATATCACGAATTAGTACAAAGTAGTTGACCCTAAAAAGCACATTGAAACGCAAACACAAAGGACCATGAACACCTAGAGTATCCTAAGACAACCATAACACAAGAAGATCTCCGGAGCCCTGTGTCATCATCCACGAATCTTGAGAGAAGACCCTGCAGCGAAGGATCGCAACCCTACCGCAAGCAGTGTCGTCATCTTCGACCACGGCACAATTGCCGCCACGCTGCATCCTCCTTTCTTGACACCAGCACTGAGAGGGCATGGACATCAATCCAACACACCTGCAACAGCCGTCGCCATCTTTGGCTTTGAGTACCGCGAAAAGTGTCCCTTTTGGAAGGAAGAGAACTCGAGTCATCCGACCGGTCCAGCACCGCGGCCGGGCCATCCGCCCGGACAAAGCAGGATCTCCCACCAGCATCAGTGCAGAGGAAGGAGAAGAACAGCAGCAACAAATCATACCAACAAGGAAGAAGAAGGGTCTTCGTCTCCCTACATCCATCGCCCATTTGAGGACCCAAACGGCTAGTGCTGATGGACCTCCAGCCACCATAGCCCGCGACCTCAACGAGATCCGGGGATCCCCAACCCCGCTGGCTCCTAGACGAAGGCAAAAGCCTCGCCTAACCGCGAACGGAGCCCGGAGAAACTTATTCCAACGCGACACCACCACAACGGCCTCGGTGGCGTCTCCCTCAACCCTAACCCTGCCACACACACACCTAGCGAACAGACCCAAGGTTCCCCCTCCCTCCAGCCGCCGGAGCGGCAGATGGAGAGAGAGGGAACCGGCGGCGTCACCGGCGCGCAAGGGAACCCTCATCGCCTCGTGCGATCCTACTTTTCCGGGTGCCAACCGAACTCCAGGTCTACCTAGTCAATGGGCCAGATAGTTGATGGATCGATGTCAACTGTGATGGGTTGAGCACGCACGCCTGGGTGGCATATGCCTGCGTGATGAATTGCTTGGACTTTTGGAAAAGAGCTCCCCCAGTACAATCCAATCCACGCTTATATGCAACGACATGCCATGCATAAGAGCATCTCCAGCTGCGCCCCCAACAGGCCTCCTCAGGCCCTTTTTTAGCGTCGGCGCCGAAAAATTGGCCCAGTCGTGCTCCTAAGATCTTGTTTATCGCCGGTTTGGGTCGAAATAACAGCCGGCGAACCCGAGCCTAACCCAAGCCCACGGGGGTCGCCTGGGGGTGCTGGCCGAAGCGAAAAGGCGTGTCGGTCCGCTCTGTCGATGAGAGAAGGCCGTTTTTCCCGCCAATCCCCTCGCTTTTCCCCCTCACCCGCGTTCGCTCGCGTCCAGTATCCCCTGAGGGATTCCTGGATTAGGGGGTCCTCGGGTGCCCGGCCTATTCAATATGGGCCGGACTGAAGGGCCGTGAAGATAAAAGCCGAAGATTACCTCCCGTGTCCGGGTAGGACTCCTATATGCGTGAACGGCAAGTTTTGGTGTCTGGATGTATTATTTCCTTCCTCTGCAAACCGACTTTGTACAACCCTACGCCCCTCCGGTGTGTATATAAACCGGAGGGTTTAGTCAATGGAGGCTATCAGGATATTCATAGGCTAAACAGCTAGGGTTTAGCCATTACGATCTCGAGGTAGATCAACTCTTGTAACCCCTATACTCATTGAATACAGTCAAGCAGGATGTAGGGTTTTAACTCCTTTAAGAGGGCCCGAACCTGGGTAAACATCGTGTCCCCATCGTCCCTTGTTACTATCGATCCTCATACACACAGTTCTGGACCCCTACCCGAGATCTGCCGGTTTTGACACCGACATTGGTGCTTTCATTGAGAGTTCCATTGTGTTGTCGATAGAAGGATCAATGGCTCGTCTTGTCATCAACGACGATATCAGCTCGGCGGTTTCACCGTGGGCTCCCACACGGCCATCAAGCCGACAGCGCCCCTCGCAATCGCCAAACCTCACCTCCACATCGGTCTCGAACACTCCGAAAAGATGGATCCGGCAGACATCTCGTCCTTAAACGAGCTGTTAGATCGCATCGCCGCCCTGGGGCTTTCAACGGATTATGATCGGATCGGGCTTAAACCTGACCAGAGGGAAATTAATCTCCCACCGATCACTCACCTGGTGCCAGTCGTCGAGGAACAAGACAAGAACACTTCTTTCCCTAATTTAAAAACCAGCTATGTTCGGATCTCTGAACCCATTGAACCGGATACTCTTCCTTCGGAGGAGACCTCACGTCCCCCAAACTCAGGGTCGGACTTAGGGTCCGGGGAGCACTTGGATCTTCCCGGACCCGAGCCGGTGACCTCGGAGATTTTACAAGCTCCAAACACAATTTTGGGCCGGGATTCAAGTTTTAGCCCACCCGCCCACCACAATCAATACTCTCCAAACAATTCAGGCCCTCCAGACATATACGACCTGATGTATGTAGGACAGCAACCTCAGGAAACGGTCCATCACTTTTGGGCTAGGTTCCTACTTGTCAAAAACAAGATTAAAGATTGTTGCGACAACGATGCGGTCTCGGTTTTTCATCACAATTGCACCGATAAGGGAATTGGGAATGCCCTCGACCGCCGTTGCATACAAAGTTTCACGGAACTATCACACATAGTATGGAAGTAATGCTCGATGGAAAGCACATGGAAGGCCCAAAAAGCCCAATTGGAACCTGCTACCTTTAAGCAGTGCACTGCCTGGGCAAAACGGGTACACCCTTACGAGGCATCAGATCATAAAGCCGTTGGCAAGAAAAACAAACCCTTTGCGGGACACAGGTCCGTTCTTGACGAACTCCTCGACAGACCCTGTCAGATACATGCAACACTGAGTACCGAACCAACTCATAGCCTGCGGGCATGTTGGGTACTCCGGCAAGTGGCTAAAAGCGGTGAGGCTATCCTCACCACCGCTACCCCAGAGAAGTACTCTCCGGAGGAGGACGATCTTAAAGTATTCACGATCTTCGAGACCTTCTCCTCAAATAATCGGCGTAAAAGGGCACTCCACGACCTCGCCAAAATTAACCAAGTAAGCGCAATGAGCCCATGGAATGACGCGGCAATAACTTTCACTGCTGACGACGAACCAAGGGTCCAGTCAGTCCGAGCACCCACCGCCTTGGTCTTAAACCCAATTGTGGACGGCTTTCGACTTACCAAAGTGCTCATGGACGGCGGCAGCGGACTTAAACCCATCTACGAGGACACGCTCGACAAAATGCATATTGATAGAGCACGCATCGAGCAAAGCAGCACCACCTTTCGAGGCATCATCCCCAGTCGAGAAGCATGATGTTCAGGGAAAATCAAACTTGATGTAGTATTTGGCACGCCTGAGAATTACATGTCCGAAGAGTTGCTCTTCCACGTGGCTCCCTTCAATAGCGGATATCACGCCCTTCTGGGGAGGGACGCTTTCTCACGCTTCCAAGCCATACCCCATTACGGGTACCTGAAGCTTAAAATGCCGGGGCCCAATGGAATAATCATAGTTACAAGTGATCTGGATAAAGCACTTCACGCCGAAAACAAAAACGCATCATTGGCCCTTGAGGCACTATCCGAAGCCCTTGCGGCCGAAGAACTAACCACCCTGCGATCCACGATGGACAAGGATGATGTGATCCTCGACAAGAGACCCAAATCCACCTCTTTCAAACCAACAAATGAAATAATTAAATTTCAAGTGCACCCGAGGGATCCTAACAACACATTGTGTTGGGGAACGTAGTAATTTCAAAAATTTTCCTACGATCACGCAAGATCATGGTGATGCATAGCAACGAGATGAGAGTGTTGTCACGCACCCTCAGAGACCAGAACGGAAGCGTTGACGCAACGTAGAGGAAGTAGTCGTACTTCTTCCCGATCCAACCGATCCAAGTACCGAACGTCACGGCACCTCCGAGTTCTGCACACGCTCAGCTCGATGACGCCCTCGAACTCCGATCCAGCCGAGTGTTGAGGGAGAGTTTCGTCGACGACGACGGCGTGGTGACGATGATGATGTTCCACCGGCGCAGGCTTCGCCTAAGCTCCGCAACGGTATATTCGAGGTGTAGTTTGGTGGAAGGGGCACCGACACGGCTAAGGAACGATCTTAATGATCAACTTGTGTGTCATGGGGTGCCCTCTGCCTGTATATAAAGGAGGGAAGGGAGGGCTGGCGGCCACCAAGGGCTGCGCTGGGAGTCCTACTCCCACCGGAGTAGGATTCCTCCCCCAATCCTAGTCCAACTAGGATTGGCCAAGTGGGAAGGGAGAGAGGCGCCACCCCTTCTCCTAGTCCTAATAGGACTAGGGAAGGGGGAAGGTGCGCCAGCACTTGGGCCCCTTTCCTCCTTTCCACTAAGGCCCATCAAGGCCCATTGACCCCCGGAGGTTCAGGTAACCCCGGTACTCAGTAAAATTCCCAATTTCACCCGGAGTGATTCCGAGTCCAAACATAGGCTTCCAATATATCAATCTTTATGTCTCGACCATTTCGAGACTCCTCGTCATGTCCGTGATCTCATCCGGACTCGAACAACCTTCGTACATCAATATCATATAAACTCATAATAACCATCATCGAAACGTTAAGCGTGCGGACCCTACGGGTTCGAGAACTATGTAGACATGACCGAGACACCTCTCGGTCAATAACCAATAGCGGACCTGGATGCCCATATTGGCTCCTACATATTCTACGAAGATCTTTATCGGTCAGACCGCATAACAACATACGTTGTTCCCTTTGTCATCGGTATGTTACTTGCCCGAGATTCGATCGTCGGTATCCAATACCTAGTTCAATCTCGTTACTGGCAAGTCTCTTTTCTCGTTCCGTAATACATCATCTCACAACTAACACATTTAGTTGCAATGCTTGCAAGGCTTATGTGATGTGCATTACCGAGAGGGCCCAGAGATACCTCTCCGACAATCGGAGTGACAAATCCTAATCTCAAATATGCCAACCCAACATGTACCTTCGGAGACACCTGTAATGTACCTTTATAATCACCCGATTACGTTGTGACGTTTGGTAGCACCCAAAGTGTTCCTCGGCAAACGGAGTTGCATAATCTCATAGTCATAGGAACATGTATAAGTCATGAAGGAAGCAATAGCAACATACTAAACGATCGTGTGCTAGGCTAACGGAATGGGTCATGTCAATCAGATCATTCAACTAATGATGTGACCTTGTTAATCAAATAACAACTCCTTGTTCATGGTTAGGAAACATAACCATCTTTGATTAACAAGCTAGTCAAGTAGAGGCATACTAGTGACATCTTGTTTGTCTATATATTCACACATGTATTATGTTTCGGTTAATACAATTCTAGCATGAATAATAAACATTTATCATGATATAAGGAAATAAATAATAACTTTATTATTGCCTCTAGGGCATATTTCCTTCATCTCCCACTTGCACTAGAGTCAATAATCTAGTTCACATCATCATGTGATTCAACACAAATATTCACATCGTATGTGATTAACACCCATAGTTCACATCGTCATGTGACCAACACCCAAAGGGTTTACTAGAGTCAGTAATCTAGTTCACATCGCTATGTGATTAACACCCAAAGAGTACTAAGGTGTGATCATGTTTTGCTTGTGAGATAATTTTAGTCAACGGTCATCACATTCGAGCCGTAAGTATTTTGCAAATTTCTATGTCTACAATGCTCGCACGGAGCTACTCTAGCTAATTGCTCCCACTTTCAATATGTATCTAGATTGAGACTCGAGTCATCTAGATTAGTGTTAAAACTTGCATCGACGTAACCTTTTACGTACTAACCTTTTCTACTTCCATAATCGAGAAACATATCCTTATTCTACTAAGGATAATTTTGACCGCTGTCCATTGATCTACTCCTAGATCTCTATTGCACTCCTTGCCAATCTTAGTGGTAGGGTATGCAATAGATCCGTACACAACATGACATACTTTATAGAACCTATGGCTGATGCATAGGGAATGACTTTCATTCTCTTTCTATCTTTCGCCGTGGTCGGGTTTTGAGTCATACTCAATCTCACACCTTGTAACACAGGCAAGAACTCTTTCTTTTGACTGTTCCATTTTGAACTACTTCAAAATCTTGTCAAGGTATGTATTCATTGAAAAACTTATCAAGCGCCTTGATCTATCTCTATAGATCTTGATGCTCAATATGTAAGCAGCTTCACCGAGGTCTTTCTTTGAAAACTCCTTTCAAATACTCCTTTATGCTTTGCAGAATAATTCTACATTATTTCCGATCAACAATATGTCATTTACATATACTTATCGTAAATCTTTGTAGTGCTCCCACTCACTTTCTTGTAAATACAGGCTTCTCCAAAGTCTGTAAAAACCATATGCTTTGATCAAATCATCAAGCATATATTCCAACTCGAGATGCTTGCACCAGTCCATAGATGGATCGCTGGAGCTTGCACATTTTGTTAGCTCCTTTAGGATTGACAAAACCTTCGGTTGCATCATATACAACTCTTCTTTAATAAATCCATTAAAGAATGTAGTTTTGACATCCATTTGCCGATTTCATAAAATGTGGCAATTGCTAACATGATTCGGACAGACTTAAGCATTGCTACAGATTGAGAAAATCTCATTGTAGTCAACACCTTGAACTTTGTCAAAACCTTTTGCGACAAGTCGAGCTTTGTAGATAGTAACACTACTATCAACATCTGTCTTCCTCTTGAAAATCCATTTATCTACATGGCTTGCGATCATCGAGCAAGTCAATCAAAGTCCATACTTTGTTCTCATACATGGATCCTATCTCAGATTTCATGGTCTCAAGCCATTTCGCGGAATCTGGGCTCATCATCGCTTCCTCATAGTTCGTAGGTTTCATCATGTTCTAGTAACATGACTTCCAGAACATGATTACCGCACCACTCTGGTGTGGATCTTACTCTGGAAGACCTACGAGGTTTGGTAGTAACTTGATCTGAAGTTTCATGATCATCATCATTAACTTCCTCACTAATTGGTGTAGTAATCACCAGAACTGATTTCTGTGATGAACTACTTTCCAATTCGGGAGAAGGTACAAATTACCTTATCAAGCTCTTTACTTTCCTCCCACTCACTTCTTTCGAGAGAAACTTCTTCTCTAGAAAGGATCCATCTTAGCAATGAAAAACTTGCTGCGGATCTGTGATAGAAGGTGTACCCAACATTTTCTTTTGGGTATTCTATGAAGACACTTCTCGATTTGGGTTCGAGCTTATCGGTGAAAACCTTTTCACATAAGCATCACAACTCCAAACTTTAAGAAACGACAGACTTAGGTTTATCGCTAAACCATAGTTCATACGGTGTCATCTCAACGGATTTAGATGGTTGCCCTATTAAACGTGAATGCAGCTGTCTCTAATGCATAACCCCAAAACGATAGTGGTAAATCGGTAAGATACATCATAGATCGCACCATATCATAATAAAGTACGGTTCTGACGTTCGGACACACCATAACGTTGTGGTGTTCCAGGTGGCGTGAGCTGTGAAACTATTCCACATTGTTTTCATTGAAGACCAAACTCGTAACTCGAATATTCATCTCCACGATCAGATCGCAGAAACTTTATTTTCTTGTTACGATGATTTTCCACTTCACTCTGAAATTCTTTGAACCTTTCAACTATTTCAGACTTATGTTTCATCAAGTAGATATACCCATATCTGCTCAAATCATCTTGTGAAGGTCAGAAAATAACGATACTTGCCACGAGCATCAACACTCATTGGATCGCATACATCGGTATGTATTATTCCCAATAAGTCGGTAGCTTGTTCCATTGTTCCGAGAACGGAGTTTTAGTCATCTTGCCCAAAAGGCACGGTTCGCAAGCATCAAATGATTCATAATCAAGTGATTCCAAAAGTCCATCAAGCATGGAGTTTTCTTCATGCGCTTTACACCAATATGACCTAAACGGCAAGTGCCACAAATAAGTTGCACTATCATTATTAACTTTGCATTTTTGGTTTCAATATTATGAATATGTATATCACTATGATCGAGATCCAATGAACCATTTTCATTGGGTGTGTAACCACATAAGGTTTTATTCATGTAAGCAGAACAACAATTTATTCTCTTACTTAAATGAATAACCGTATTGCAATAAACATGATCAAATCATATTTATGCTCAACACCAAATAACACTTATTTAGGTTCCACACTAATCCCGAAAGTATAGGGAGTGTGCGATGATGATCATATCAATCTTGGAACTACTTCCAACACTCATCGTCACTTCCCTTCAACTAGTCTCTGTTTATTCAGAACTCCTGTTTGAGTTACTAATCTTAGCAACCGAACAGTATCAAATACTCAGGGGCCACTATAAACACTAGTAAGGCACACATCAATAACCTGTATATCAAATATAACCTTGTTCACTTTGCCATCCTTCTTATCCACCAAATATTCAGGGTAGTTCTGCTTCGGTGACCAATTCCATTGCAGCAAAAGTACTCGGTCTCGTGCTTAGGTCTAGACTTGGGCTTCTTCACTTGAGCAGCAACTTGCTTGCCGTTCCTTTTGAAGTTCCCTTCTTCCCTTTGCCATTTTCCTTGAGACTAGTGGTCTTGTCAACCATCAACACTTGATGTTTTTCTTGATTTCTACCTTCGCCGATTTTAGCATCGCCAAGAGCTCGAGAATCTTTTTCGTCATCCCTTGCATACTATAGTTCATCACGAAGTTCTACTAACTTAGTGATGGTGACTAGAGAATTCTGTCAATCACTATCTTATCGGAAGATTAACTCCCACTTGATTCAAGCGATTGAAGTACTCGGACAATCTGAGCACATGCTCACTAGTTGAGCGATTCTCCTCCATCTTTTAGCTATAGAACTTGTTGGAGACTTCATATCTCTCAACTCGGTATTTGCTTGAAATATTAACTTCAATTCCTGGAACATCTCATATGGTCCATGACGCTCAAAACGCCTTTGAAGTCCCGATTCTAAGCCGTTAAGCATGGTGCACTAAACTATCAAGTAGTCATCATATTGAGCTGGCCAAACGCTCATAACGTCAGATTCGCTCATATTGAGCTAGCCAAACGCTCATAACGTCTCGCATCTGCTCCTGCAATAGGTCCGTCACCTAGCGGTGCATTAAGGACATAATACTTCTGCGCAGCAATGAGGATAAACCTCAGATCACGGATCCAATCCGCATTATTGCTACTAACATCTTTCAATACAATTTTCTAGGAACACATATGAAAACATAGGGAAGCAACAACGCGAGCTATTGATCTACAACATAATTTGCAAAATACTACCAGGACTAAGTTCATGATAAATTAAAGTTCAATTAATCATATTACTTAAGAACTCCCACTTAGAAAAATATCCTCCAATTCTCTAAGTGATTGCGTGATCCATATCAACTACACCATGACCGATCATCACGTGTGATGGAGTAGTTTCAATGGTGAACATCAATATGTTGATCATATCTACTATATGATTCACGCCGACCTTCGGTCTCCGTGTTCCGAGGTCATATCTTATATGCATAGCTCGTCAAGTATAACCTGAGTATTCTGCGTGTGCAACTGTTTTGCACCGTTGTATTTGAACGTAGAGCCTATCACACCCGATCATCACGTGGTGTCTCAAAGACGAAGAACTTTCATAACGGTGCATACTCGTGGAGAACACTTCTTGATAATTTAAGTGAGAGATCATCTTATAATGCTACCGTCAATCAAAGCAAGATAAGATGCATAAAGGATAAACATCACATGCAATCAATATAAGTGATATGATATGGTCATCATCATCTTGTGCTTGTGATCTCCATCGCCAAGCACCGTCATGATCACCATCGTCACCGGCGCGACACCTTGATCTCCATCGTAGCATCGTTGTCGTCTCGCCAACTATTGCTTCTACGACTATCGCTACTGCTTAGTGATAAAGTAAAGCAATTACATGGCGTTTGCATTTCATACAATAAAGCGACAACCATATGGCTCTCGCCATTGCCGATAACTCGGTTACAAAACATGATCATCTCATACAATAAAATATAGCATCACGTCTTGACCATATCACATCACAACATGCCCTGCAAAAACAAGTTAGACGTCCTCTACTTTGTTGTTGCAAGTTTTACGTGGCTGCTACGGGCTGAGGAAGAACCGTTCTTACCACGCATCAAAACCACAACGATATTTCGTCAAATAGACTCCGTTTAACCTTCTCAAGGACCGGCGAGCCACACTCGATTCAACTAAAGTGAGAGAGACAGACACCGCCGGTCACCTTTAAGCAACGAGTGCTCGAGCGGTGAAACCAGTCTCGCGTAAGCGTCACGCGTAATGTCGGTCCGGCCGCTTCATCTCACAATACCGCTGAACCAAAGTATGACATGCTGGTAGGCAAGTATGACTTGTATCGTCCACAACTCACTTGTGTTCTACTCGTGCACATGACATCAACGCATAAAACCAGGCTCGGATGCCTTTGTTGGGGAACGAGTAATTTCAAAAATTTTCCTACGATCACGCAAGATCATGGTGATGCATAGCAACGAGATGAGAGTGTTGTCTACGCACCCTCAGAGACCAACAACGGAAGCGTTGACACAACGTAGAGGAAGTAGTCGTACTTCTTCCCGATCCAACCGATCCAAGTACCGAACGACGGCACCTCCGAGTTCTGCACACGCTCAGCTCGATGACGCCCCTCGAACTCCGATCCAGCCGAGTGTTGAGGAGAGTTTCATCGACGACGGCGTGGTGGACGATGATGATGTTCCACGGCGCAGGCTTCGCCTAAGCTCCGCAACGGTATATTCGAGGTGTAGTTTGGTGGAAGGGGCACCGACACGGCTAAGGAACGATCTTAATGATCAACTTGTGTGTCATGGGGTGCCCTCTGCCCTGTATATAAAGGAGGGAAGGGGAGGGCTGGCGGCCACCAAGGGCTGCGCTGGGAGTCCTACTCCCACCGGAGTAGGATTCTCCCCAATCCTAGTCCAACTAGGATTGGCCAAGTGGGAAGGGAGAGAGGGGGCGCCACCCCCTTCTCCTAGTCCTAATAGGACTAGGGAAGGGGGAAGGTGCGGCCAGCACTTGGGCCCCTTTCCTCCTTTCCACTAAGGCCCATCAAGGCCCATTGACCCCCCGGGAGGTTCCGTAACCCCGGTACTCCGGTAAAATTCCCAATTTCACCCGGAGTGATTCCGGAGTCCAAACATAGGCTTCCAATATATCAATCTTTATGTCTCGACCATTTCGAGACTCCTCGTCATGTCCGTGATCTCATCCGGGACTCCGAACAACCTTCGTACATCAATATCATATAAACTCATAATAACCGCCATCGAACGTTAAGCGTGCGGACCCTACGGGTTCGAGAACTATGTAGACATGACCGAGACACCTCTCGGTCAATAACCAATAGCGGGACCTGGATGCCCATATTGGCTCCTACATATTCTACGAAGATCTTTATCGGTCGATCAAGATAACAACATACGTTGTTCCCTTTGTCATCGGTATGTTACTTGCCCGAGATTCGATCGTCGGTATCCAATACCTAGTTCAATCTCATTCATCGCAAGTCTCTTTTCTCGCTCCGTAATACATCATCTCACAACTAACACATTTAGTTGCAATGCTTGCAAGGCTTATGTGATGTGCATTACCGAGAGGGCCCAGAGATACCTCTCCGACAATCGGAGTGACAAATCCTAATCTCGAAATATGCCAACCCAACATGTACCTTCGGAGACACCTGTAATGTACCTTTATAATCACCCAGTTACGTTGTGACGTTTGGTAGCACCCAAAGTGTTCCTCGGGCAAACGGGAGTTGCATAATCTCATAGTCATAGGAACATGTATAAGTCATGAAGGAAGCAATAGCAACATACTAAACGATCGTGTGCTAGGCTAACGGAATGGGTCATGTCAATCAGATCATTCAACTAATGATGTGACCTTGTTAATCAAATAACAACTCCTTGTTCATGGTTAGGAAACATAACCATCTTTGATTAACAAGCTAGTCAAGTAGAGGCATACTAGTGACATACTGTTTGTCTATATATTCACACATGTATTATGTTTCCGGTTAATACAATTCTAGCATGAATAATAAACATTTATCATGATATAAGGAAATAAATAATAACTTTATTATTGCCTCTAGGGCATATTTCCTTCACATTGTCCATTGGAGGACAACTGGATCCGACGGTCGATGCCGCCCTACGAGCGTTCCTGCGTGAAAATTGGGATATCTTTGCCTGGCACCCTTTGGACATGCCCGGGATCCCACGCAGACTGGTCGAACATAGCCTCAACAGAATCAAGGGGTTCAAACCAATCAAACAAACACTGCGGCGATTTTCCGAATCCAAACGACAAGCTATGGGGGAGGAGCTAGCCAAACTACTCGAAGCCGGGTTCATCAGAGAAATCAAACACCCAGATTGGCTAGCCAACTTGGTCATGGTGCCAAAGAAGGATAAGTCTTGGCGCCTTTGTGTCGATTTCAAAGACCTCAATAAGGCTTTCCCCAAAGACCCTTATTGCCCCACATTGACCAGATTATTGACGCGACTGCAGGGCACGACTCCTTGTGTTTCCTCGACGCTTACTTCGGATACCATCAGATTAAAATGAAGGAATTTCACTAGGCCGCAACGGCGTTTATCACCCCGTACGGGCCTTTTCATTTCAACACTTCGGGCTTAAAAACGCTGGTGCCACTTACCAACGCATGATTCAAACATGTTTGGAAAAACAAATCGGCAAGACAGTGGAAGCATATGTGGACGACGTGGTCATCAAGACTAAACACGTCGAGTCATTGGTGGACAATCTTCGCCTCACATTTGACAACCTCCGAACACATGACATACGGCTCAATCCGGAAAATGTGTTTTCGGCGTTCTAGCCAGAAAGCTACTAGGGTTCATTATCTCCAATAGAGGAATTGAAGCAAACCCAGCCAAAATCCGAGCCTTGTCACAACTGGCCATACCAACAGACTTAAAACAGGTCCAAAAACTAGTAGGGTGCGTGGCAGCATTAAGCCGCTTCATCTCCAGATTAGGAGAAAAAGCATTACCACTTTATAGACTGCTTAGACGCACCGACAACTTCAAGTGGACGGATGCGGCTACACCGGATTGGAAAAAGAAAAACCTTATTAGCAGGCAACCCAATCCTAGCCGCCCCAAGTGTTGGCGAGCCTATGTTGCTTTACATACCCGCAACTCACCAGGTAGTGAGCTTGTACTCGTCGTCGAGCGAGGGGAAGAAGGACATAAATTCCTCATCCAGAAACTAGTGTATTACGTATCGGCGGTCCTTACACCATGCGAATCCAGATACCCTCACTACCAAAAGATAGCTTACGCGGTCTTTATGGCATCCCGAAAACTTCGTGAAAGCACAAGTGCTCCCTAGGTGGTTTTGGTAATTAATGTCAACATATCTCTTGTTGGACTAACACGTTTATCTAGTATATTTCAGACAAGTTCAACAATGGAGTGGCATGGACTGAAGGATGTGGGAACCCCTTCAAGATGCTAAGGACAAAGGATTGGCTCAAGCTTCAAGCTCGAGACTCTTCATTTTACATTTTAGTGATCCAAGATCACATTGAGTCTATAGGAAAAGCCAATACTATCAAGGAGGGATGAGGTGTTGCTTAATGAGCCTCTTGCTTCGTGTGCTTAGTGATATGCTCCAAAACCCTCCACTACTTTCTCACATCCACATATGACCTAAACCTAAAGTCAAACTCGGCCCTACCGATTCTTTCTATCCGGCGCCACCGAGTTCAAATGACATAGCCACTGCCACAAACCCTAGGCAAATCGGTTTCACCGATAGGGATCTCGGTCTCACCGAGATGGGATTGTAATCTCTCTGTGAATGTCCATTACCAAAATCGGTCTCACCGAGTTTGTGTAATCGGTACTACCGAGATTACAATGTAAACTCTCTGGTTCCCTTTCGTAACTTTTCGGTCTCACCGAAAGAGCGAATCGGTCCCACCGAGTTTACCTGACCAACTCTCTGGTTAGCTAATTACCAAAATCGGTCTCACCGAGTTTGTGTAATCGGTCTCACTGAGATTACATTATGCCCTAACCCTAACCATATCGGTCCTACCAAGTTGCATTTCGGTCCCACCGAAAACCCTAACGGTCACTAGGTTTACCAAATCGGTCTGACCGAGTTTGTTGATTCAGTCCCACCGAGTTTGGTAAATTGTGTGTAAGGATAGATTTTGTGTGGAGGCTATATATACCCCTCCACCTCCTCTTCATTCGTGGAGAGAGCCATCAAAACAAGCCTACACTTCCAGCATCCTATTCTGAGAGAGAACTACCTACTCATGTGTTGAGGCCAAGATATTCCATTCCAACCATATGAATCTTGATCTCTAGCCTTTCCCAAGTTGCTTTCCACTCAAATCTTCTTTCCTCCAAATCCAAATCCCGTGAGAGAGAGTTGAGTGTTGGGGAGACTATCATTTGAAGCACAAGAGCAAGGAGTTCATCATCAACACACCATTTGTTACTTCTTGGAGAGTGGTGTCTCCTAGATTGGCTAGGTGTCACTTGGGAGCCTCCGACAAGATTTGTGGAGTTGAACCAAGGAGTTTGTAATGGCAAGGAGATCGCCTACTTCGTGAAGATCTACCGCTAGTGAGGCAAGTCCTTCATGGGTGACGGCCATGGTGGGATAGACAAGGTTGCTTCTTCGTGGACCCTTCGTGGGTGGAGCCCTCCGTGGACTCGCGCAACCGTTATCCTTCGTGGGTTGAAGTCTCCATCAACGTGGATGTACGATAGTACCACCTATCGGAACCACGACAAAAACATCCGTGTCTCCAATTGTCACGCCCAATATGCGACCCTATCCAAAAGGAACTCGAAGGTCCCACCAAGGATAGACCCGCATATTGAAACGCTTTTGCAAGGTGGATATCATTACATCAACATTACATAAATAGTGGGGATACATACATAAGGCACAAACGCCACAAGAATACATCAACATTATATACAAGAGAACAACATCCGACTACAGATGGAACATAAACAGAAGCTCAAACGACATCCACCTCGCTAGCCTGTGCTGCCGACCGAACCTATCCCCGATCAAGAAGAAGCGTAAGAAGAACTCCAAAGCAAGCAAACATCGCCTCACGCCATGATCATCGCACAACCTGTACTCTGCAACTGTTGGTGTAGTAAATGTGAGCCACGAGGACTCAAGAATCCCATTACCATGGGTATGAAGACTTGCAAAGCTTAATGGGAAAGGAAGGGGTAAAGTGGTGAGGTTGCAGCAGCGGCTAAGCATATATGGTGGCTAACATACGCAAATGAGAGCGAGAAGAGAAACAAAGGAACGGTCGTCAACTAGTAATGATCAAGAAGTGATCCCGAACTCCTACTTACGCCGACATAACCCGAAACCGTGTTCTCCTCTCGATCAACCCGAAAAGAGACACTCACGTTACGCACACGGTTGGTGTATTTTAGAAGAGTTTGCTTCAAGTTTACTACAACCGGATATTAACAAATTCCCATCTGCCACATAACCGCGGGCACGGCTCTCGAAAGTTTATACCTGCAGGGTGTCCCAACTTAGCCCATGATAAGCTCTCGCGATCAACGAAGGATATTCCTTCTCCCCGGAAGACCCGATCAGTCTCGAATCCGGCTACAAGACATTTCGACAGAATAAAACAAGACCAGCAAAGCCGCCCGATGTGCCGACAAATCCCGATAGGAGTCGCACGTACTCGTTCTCGTGGCAACACGGGATGAGACTAGCTACGAGTAAAACCAATCCTCGGGTTGCCTCAAGGTGGCCCCGCAGTAGTTTCGGTTCAGCCAGCACTTAGAGAAGCACCGCCGGGGGGCTAAAATAAATATGACCCTCGGGCTCCGAAACCCAAGGGAAAAAGGGAATAGGTGAGGCAAATGGTAAAACCAATGTTGGGCCTTCTTTGGAAAAGTCTTATTCAAAGCGAACTGTCAAGGGGTCCCATAAATCACCCGACGCGTTAGGGACGCAAAATCCGGGAACATAACACCGATATGACGGAAACTAGGGCGGCAAGAGTGGAACAAAACACCAGGCATAAGGCCGAGCCTTCCACCCTTTACCAAGTATATAGATGCATTAATAATATAAGATATATTGTGATATCCCAACAAGTAAACATGTTCCAACAAGGAACAACATCTCCATGTTCCAACAAGGAACAGACTTCATCTTCACCTGCAACTAGCAACGCTATAAGAGGGGCTGAGCAAAGCGGTAACATAGCCAAACAACGGTTTGCTAGGAAGGGTGACAAAGGTTAGAGGCTGACATGGCAATTTGGGATGGCTTGATAAACAGGTAATAGGTAGCGCAGCATAGCGATAGAACGAAGCAACTAGCATAGCAATGATAGTAGTGAGATCCAGGGTAGCGGTCATCTTGCCTGAAATCCTGCAAGGAAGAAGAACAAGTCCATGAAGAAGATGAACGGATGAAGCCGAACCAAGCGTAGACGAACGAATCCTCACGATCGCAACGAAACAGGAACTAGCAAGAAGAAGCACACAACATAGTAAACACACCACACATAGACAAGACATGATGCACAAACAAGCATGATGCATGACAAATCTAGATGAGGCTACTCATGGCAAGAGATGATGCAAACAAGAGCAACACATCAAGGCAAGTTTAAATGAGGCCGGAAACAACATAGAACAATTCCGGTAAGTCCTCATATGCATATTTCGAAATTGGTCCAGATCTGAATAAACCTTATGTTCAAGTTGTTAAACAGCAATTTAAGATGCACCACGATGATCTACACGAAATTCTAGTCAAGTTACATATAAAGTTCATTAGATTCGGAGCTACGGCCTAGAAGATATGAGCAAAACAAGTTAAACATGGCATTGGTGCAAAATGCATACAAACATCAAGCAAACACCTCAAAACAAGGATGCAACATGATAATATGAAACTACATGCAAAATCAAGCAAGTTTCATATAGAGCACACTCAAAACGGAGCAACGGTTCAACACATACACCCTATACAAGTCATGACAACAATCTGTCCAAAACAGCAAGTAGGCATATTGCAAGCACCAAAACAACATGCTACAGGACCTCAACAAGAAAACAAAAGGCATAGGCATGATGTACAGGTAAAGCATTACAAAACATGAACACTGAGCTATCTCCAGAAATCACTAGAACATGCTCAAAATGACATGGCAAGATTGCAAATAATAACAGTTTCAGACTTTAGCAAAAATAACATCAGGTTGCAATGTTTAGAGCTATCAAACAACATGTTACAGGAACTTAACATGGGAAACAAAGGCATGGCATGAATCTACTCAAAGCATATAACAAAAGTCCTTTACTGACCATAAGCCAAAAAGGACCAGAAGATATGATGGCACCCATGTAAACATGGCAAGTTATATTACAGATTCATACATGGCAGGAACAACGATGAGTAGGCATGTTGGTGAGCTTGAACCACTCACCACAGAGCAATACATGGCATGGCAAGGCAACCAACAGTAAGAAGACATGGCATAGAAGCTATACATGTCAAGAACAACATCATAGAATGCTTGGATCAACTACAACAACCTTGGCAAAATTGAATAACATGTAAACAATCTGCCAGGAACATTTTATAGCAAAAGTAGAGCTCGATTGACTCAAGCTATGGCACTCCATAATTGCAAACAAGGGAATGGATGGATAGAGCAATACATGTATAACAAAACATCCTTACTGAAGTATCTCAAAATATGCATAGATCTCTCGGTAGCATCAAGTTAACATGACATAAAAATATCAGCAAAACAGGGCTGAAATCAGCAACATCAAGACACCTAGTTTGCATGCTTGTTCTAGTCACCACATTGATCACAAAAATACATGGCATACACCCCTGTAAAGATGGCATGGCATATTACAAAACACATGTAGGACTCAAGATCATAGGGTGCACACATCAATCATGGCAAAATGACAAAGTGCAAGTTCATTAAGAAAGCGAAACTAACATCACATAGCACTCTTCTAACAGCATTTAGGGCAACAAGATGAGCTCAAATGAAAATTATGCAATGAGATGAAATGATCTACTCTTGGGGCGTAACATTTTGACATATTATATGCACAAAACGGAGCTACGGATGCAGAGTTATGATGCGATGAAAATGCAACAAAATATGTAACAATTTCGGGACTTAGGCATTTTTGAAAAAAAACAGGGTGAGCGTAATTTAGCTATAACGTGCACCGGGCGGGGGATAGACAGATGGCTCACCATGGGCTTCGCCCAGACGGTGGTGGATCGGGCGGCGGGAAGCTGGCTGCGGGGCCCGGCTGGAGGAGCCTGGCCGTGGCCACGTGGCCCAAAGGGCGAGGAGAGCCTCGCCGATCCCGACGAAAGGTGAGGCCGGGCGGCGGCAAGCACCTCCGATGGAGCTCCGGCGAGGCGCTGGGTCGCCGGAGGAGCGCGACGGCGGCAAGGACGGCACCGCGGCCGGATTCGTGGCGAAGCTCGAGCTCCAGCGAAGGGCCGAGGCGGCGCATGGATGACGGCGGCGACGCCGCGGGCGGCGGTGAGCGAGGCGAAGGCGGCGGCGGGGAGGCGCATGGCGGCGCTGGCAGAGCCGGGCGCGGGCGCGCGGAGCTGGCGCAAGGGCCTGAGGCGCGCGGGCGGGCGGCGGCGGCAGACAGGCGCGGCGCGGATCCGGGCGGCGGCCCAGATCTGGCCTGGGCGGGCCGGGCGATGGGCTCCCGCCGGCGGGCGCTGGAGAGAGAGAGAGAGCGCGGGATGAGGTGGCGACGCTGATTGGCGAGGCGGCGGCGCTGCCGACGTGGCGCGACGGGATTGGCCGGAGCGACGTGTCCGGCGGACGTGTCCGGCGCAGATGGACATGTCCGGCGGCGCGGGGAGGAGAGGGCTAGGGTTTCATCCGCGAAAATGGAAGGGGAGGGTCTATTTATAGGTAGAGGGAGCTAGGAGAGTCCAAATGAGGAGCGGTTTTGCCACGCGATCGTGATCGAACGACCGAGAGCATAGAGGGAGTTAGATGGGTTTTGGGCCACTTTGGAAGGGTGTTGGGCTGCAAAGAGAAAGAGGGTTTACGGTTACCATCTTGTTAACCGTTGGAGTACCAAACGACCTCCAAATGGCACGAACTTGACAGCGGTTCACGGTGCTATACCAAGGCCGCTTGACAAACCTCGGTCCATTCCGAGACCGCTTAACACCCACACACGAAAAAGAGGTAAAAGGGGCGCCGGAGACATAGGAGTGCGGATTGCAAAACGGACAACGGGAAAATGCTCGGATGCATGAGACGAACACGTATGCAAAATGAAATGCACATGATGACATGATATGAAATGCATATGATGACATGGCAAAGTGCAACACGCAAGCACATGACATGGCAATGACGGCGAATAACTGGCGGACACCTGGCGCATCGAATCCGGGGCGTTACAACACTCCTCCACTAACAAGAGATCTCGTCCCGAGATCTTAGGACCGAGACGGAAGAGAAAAGGGATGAGGTGAAAACAAGAACTCAAGAGAAGAAGAAAAGAATCGAGAGCACTCGAGAAAAAGAGATGAGCGACAAGAATGCCGAGACTCGAAAGCTCATGGAATCAGATAGACTATGAAACAACTCGTTCTAACCGGAGTGGTTAGAATGAGAAAAGAAACGAATAAGACTGAAACGATTTAGGTAGCACTCCGGTTGAAAAAGGAAAGAATAGAACACGAACTTCACAAGATGGGATGGCACTTGACGAGATGAACAACGCAAAGCCTCCGGAAAGAATTGAAAGAGGATTGAATGAAAAGAATTTAGAATGAAGGTTTGAACTGAAGCTGTTGAGAAAATCAACAACGAAAGAATAAGCTTGCTGTGGTCTTATCGGTAACATCTCAAAATTATGAGGTGATAACCAACCACAAGCCGAAAAGATTAAATAGCTGAGGAGAACGAAGAAATGCAAAACTCCGCTTCAAAAGAATACAGAGATTTAATTGCACTTCGAGACTCGAGAAGAAAAGATACTTGAACTCCACCAACAAGAATCTTGATGAACTCTTGACGAATGAATTAAATCATGAAGAACCACCATGAAAAACTCCGGTAACGAAAGGATGATGAGATAGAATGAAGGACGAAAGAATAAGATGAGCATTACGATGATTTAGATGGAGGTTCCGACGAAATGGCTGAGGAAATTTTAACTCCGGACAAGAGAAGATGAAAAGACTTGGAACTAGAATTTATTCCTCAAGAACAAACTCCGAAGGAAGGGATTACTCACTTGGATGAAATAAGAATAAGATTTATTGTATGCTTATCCTTCATCAAATTAAATTGATGACAAACAATGAATTTTTGCATATTACTTATTCTTCTTGAAAAAGAATTGAGAAGTGACATATCGCAAACTTGAGTAGGTCTTCATGAACCACTGGTAGGATTGGAAAGAACGAATGAAATTAAATGATAGTCAAGGAAAAAGAATCTTGAACGAACCACCGTAAGAAATCAAGAATGACTGATGAACGAGAATGAATCGCCGGGAAGACTTAGAGAAGCACGGAGATACTTGAGGGAATTTAGAGAAAAGAGATCGAAGAGATCGCGAACTGATTAACGAATGCTTGAACGTAGCACCAGAAGAATATTGAGACGAACGAAGGGGCACGGATATGGAATAATTGGAGAACGAATTTGAAAACTTGGAACGAAGAAATCTTCCGAAAAGATGGCCTTCGGATGATTGAGACGGAAAGTAACTCCTGAAAAACTCCGGATGGATGAAAAGAATTGCACACCTGGAAACAACTAGATAGGATAACATCGAGCTAGCACCATGAACCTCCGGGGGAACGAACAAGATTTAAGAGAAACTCTACTTCGGTCTTCAAGGACGACGATAAACACCACCAAAATTAATGAGATACTCCGGAAGATTGAAAAACAGAGAGGTTGAGCCAACAATGAAATGATTTGAAATTGATCTTGGAAAAGGCATGTGACTGATGGAATCCATACTTACGTCAAACTACGAAAAGAATTAGAGAATAACTCTGGAATAATTAGAAGAGTCAGGTAAGATCCTGGGAAAAGACCTGTGGGTTAGGGCCCACTGAAGAGAAAACACCGTTGAAAAGGTATGATAAACAGATAGATGATGCATCGGAACAATTAAATATTTGACTGAGGTGACAACCTCGAATTATTTAGAACACAGACGAATCTCCTGAGATGTCTTCCGAACTCAGGAATGATAAACTGGCGAGAGGCGAACGAGCAAAGAGAACACTTCGAAGGAAAAGAATATGATTAACCCGAAAAACTTGAATTGAGTGCACCGGAAAAAGAAAGGGATGAAGAATGACGAACAAGACGAGAATTCACCGGTTGAAATGATTGAGGGAAGACTGAAGAGGCTCCACACAAATGAAATTTATGGTCGGAAGAAACTCGAACTCCGGGAATAATAGGGTGGGAGGGCGGGAAAACAAAGGCAACTTGGAAGGGGAAAACAACGAATATCTTGAAGAGAAAACACCAGTTGAAATCATTGAGGAAAGAAAGCAAAGACTTCGCACGAGTAGGATGGATACTCGATTACGGACTCCGGTTCCGAGAAGAAAAGGGAGGGCGGGCGGGAAAAACAAAGACAACTCCGGACAGGAAAACAACATCGATCGAAAATAGCTGAGGATTGAACTTGGCAAAGATGAAGAGGTTCGAGTCAACTTGACGAGAAATGCGTCGGATAAAAAGAGCTGAGGAACAGCGATCGGAAAACCAACTGCGTGAACCTAAAGAAAAATTTGAAGGGGAAGAGGAGTAATTCAAAACACCTACGTCAAGATTCCTTACCAGAGCGACGAAGGGGCAGAGGAGTAACAAGAATTCCTACTCTCCGATATAACTAGACTCTGAAAACAGTTTTCTTCTAGACTCAACAACGGCCAAACTACACGATCAATCAAGGGGGGCTCCTAAGGTCGGTCGAGGCTCGATACCAACTTGAAACACGCCCAATATGCGACCCTATCCAAAAGGAACTCAAGGTCCCACCAAGGATAGACCCGATATTGAAACGCTTTTGCAAGGTGGATATCATTACATCAACATTACATAATAGTGGGGATACATACATAAGGCACAAACGCCACAAGAATACATCAACATCATATACAGAGAACAACATCCGACTACGGATGGAACATAAATGAAGCTCAAACGACATCCACCTCGCTAGCCCAGGCTGCCGACCGAACCTATCCCCGATCAAGAAGAAGGAAGAAGAACTCCAAAGCAAGCAAACATCGCCTCACGTCATGATCATCGCATAACCTATACCTGCAACTGTTGGTGTCGTAAACTGTGAGCCACGAGGACTCAGCAATCCCATTACCATGGGTATCAAGACTAGCAAAGCTTAATGGGAAAGGAAGGGGTAAAGTGGTGAGGTTGCAGCAGCGGCTAAGCATATATGGTGGCTAACATACGCAAATGAGAGCGAGAAGAGAAACAAAGGAACAGTCATCAACTAGTAATGATCAAGAAGTGATCCTGAACTCCTACTTACGTCAGACATAACCCAGAAACCGTGTTCTCCTCTCGATCAACCCGAAAAGAGACACTCACGTTACGCATTACGGTTGGTGTATTTTAGAAGAGTTTGCTTCAAGTTTACTACAACCGGATATTAACAAATTCCCATCCGCCACATAACATGGCACGGCTCTCGAAAGTTTATACCTGCAGGGTGTCCCAACTTAGCCCATGATAAGCTCTCGCGATCAACGAAGGATATTCCTTCTCTCCGGGAAGACCTGATCAGTCTCGGAATCCCGGCTACAAGACATTTCGACAGCAATAAAACAAGACCAGCAAAGCCGCCCGATGTGCCGACAAATCCCGATAGGAGTCGCACGTACCTCGTTCTCAGGGCAACACCGGATGAGACTAGCTACGAGTAAAACCAATCCTCGGGTTGCCTCAAGGTGGCCCCGCAGGCAGCTCGGTTCAGGCCAACACTTAGAGAAGCACTGGCCCGGGGGGGCTAAAATAAATATGACCCTCGGGCTCCGGAAACCCAAGGGAAAAAGGGAATAGGTGAGGCAAATGGTAAAACCAATGTTGGGCCTTGCTGGAGAAGTCTTATTCAAAGCGAACTGTCAAGGGGGTCCCATAAATCACCCGACCGCGTTAGGGACGCAAAATCCGGGAACATAACACCGATATGACGGAAACTAGGGCGGCAAGAGTGGAACAAAACACCAGGCATAAGGCCGAGCCTTCCACCCTTTACCAAGTATATAGATGCATTAATAATATAAGATATATTGTGATATCCCAACAAGTAAACATGTTCCAACAAGGAACAACATCTCCATGTTCCAACAAGGAACAAACTTCATCTTCACCTGCAACTAGCAACGCTATAAGAGGGGCTGAGCAAAGCGGTAACATAGCCAAACAACGGTTTGCTAGGAAGGGTGACAAAGGTTAGAGGCTGACATGGCAATTTGGGATGGCTTGATAAACAGGTAATAGGTAGCGCAGCATAGCGATAGAACGAAGCAACTAGCATAGCAATGATAGTAGTGAGATCCAGGGTAGCGGTCATCTTGCCTGAAATCCCGCAAGGAAGAAGAAAAAGTCCATGAAGAAGATGAACGGATGAAGCCGAACCAAGCGTAGACGAACGAATCCTCACGATCGCAACGAAACAGGAACTAGCAAGAAGAAGCACACAACATAGTAAACACACCACACATAGACAAGACATGATGCACAAACAAACATGATGCATGACAAATCTAGATGAGGCTACTCATGGCAAGAGATGATGCAAACAAGAGCAACACATCAAGGCAAGTTTAAATGAGGCCGGAAACAACATAGAACAATTCCGGTAAGTCCTCATATGCATATTTCGAAATTGGTCCAGATCTGAATAAACCTTATGTTCAAGTTGTTAAACAGCAATTTAAGATGCACCACGATGATCTACACGAAATTCTAGTCAATTTACATATAAAGTTCATTAGATTCGGAGCTACGGCCTAGAAGATATGAGCAAAACAAGTTAAACATGGCATTGGTGCAAAATGCATACAAACATCAAGCAAACACCTCAAAACAAGGATGCAACATGATAATATGAAACTACATGCAAAATCAAGCAAGTTTCATATAGAGCACACTCAAAACGGAGCAACGGTTCAACACATACACCCTATACAAGTCATGACAACAATCTGTCCAAAACAGCAAGTAGGCATATTGCAAGCACCAAAACAACATGCTACAGGACCTCAACAAGAAAACAAAAGGCATAGGCATGATGTACAAGTAAAGCATTACAAAACATGAACACTGAGCTATCTCCAGAAATCACTAGAACATGCTCAAAATGACATGGCAAGATTGCAAATAATAACAGTTTAGACTTTAGCGTAAATAACATCAAAGTTGCAATGTTTAAAGCTATCAAACAACATGTTACAGGAACTTAACATGGGAAACAAAGGCATGGCATGAATCTACTCAAAGCATATAATAAAAGTCCTTTACTGACCATAAGCCAAAAAGGACCAGAAGATATGATGGCACCCATGTAAACATGGCAAGTTATATTACAGATTCATACATGGCAGGAACAACGATGAGTAGGCATGTTGGTGAGCTTGAACCACTCACCACAGAGCAATACATGGCATGGCAAGGCAACCAACAGTAAGAAGACATGGCATAGAAGCTATACATGTCAAGAACAACATCATAGAATGCTTGGATCAACTACAACAACCTTGGCAAAATTGAATAACATGTAAACAATCTGCCAGGAACATTTTATAGCAAAAGTAGAGCTCGATTGACTCAAGCTATGGCACTCCATAATTGCAAACAAGGGAATGGATGGATAGAGCAAGACATGTATAACAAAACATCCTTACTTAAGTATCTCAAAATATGCATAGATCTCTCGGTAGCATCAAGTTAACATGGCATAAAAATATCAGCAAAACAGGGCTGAAATCAGCAACATCAAGACACCTAGTTTGCATGCTTGTTCTAGTCACCACATTGATCACAAAAATACATGGCATACACCCCTGTAAATATGGCATGGCATATTACAAAACACATGTAGGACTCAAGATCATAGGGTGCACACATCAATCATGACAAAAATGACAAAAGTGCAAGTTCTGTTAAGAAACAGAAACTAACATCACATAGCACTCTTCTAACAGCATTTAGGGCAACAAGATGAGCTCAAATGAAAATTATGCAATGAGATGAAATGATATACTCTTGGGGCGAACATTTTGACATATTATATGCACAAAACGGAGCTACGGATGCAGAGTTATGATGCGATGAAAATGCAACAAAATATGTAACAATTTCGGGGACTTAGGCATTTTTCGAAAAAAAACAGGGTGAGCGTAATTTAGCTATAACGTGCACCGGGCGGGGGATAGACAGATGGCTCACCATGGGCTTCGGCCCAGGACGGTGGTGGATCGGGCCGGCGGGGAAGCTGGGCTGCGGGGCCCGCTGGGAGGAGCTGGGCCATGGCCCACGTGGCTCAAAGGCGGCGCGAGGAGAGCCTCGCCGATCCCGGCGAAAGTGAGAGGCAGGCGGCGGCGACAAGCACCTCCGATGGAGCTCGGCGAGGCGCTGGGTCGCCGGAGCCTTGGCGGCGGCGAGGGACGGCACCGCGGCCGGATTCGTGGCGAGCTCGAGCTCGAGCAAAGGGCCGAGGCGGCGCTGCGGATGACGGCGGGCGGACGCCTGGGCGGCGGACGGCGAGGCGAAGGCGGCGGCGGGGAGGCGATGGCGGCGCTGGCAGAAGCCGGGCTGGGCGCGGGCGGAGCGGGCGGCAAGTAGTGGGCGGCGCGGCGGGCGGGCGGCAGCAGACGGCGCGGGCGCGGATCCGGCGGCGCGCAGATCTGCCCGGGCGGGCGGGCGATGGATCAAACCCCATGGCGCTGGAGAGAGAGAGAGCCGTGAGGGATGAGGTGGCGACGCGATTAGGCGGGCGCGGCGCTGCTGACGTGGCGCGACGGGATTGGCCGGAGCGACGTGTCCGGCGGACGTGTCCGGCGTAGATGGACATGTCCGGTGGCGCGGGGAGGAGAGGGCTAGGGTTTCATCCGCGAAAATGGAAGGGGAGGGTCTATTTATAGGTAGAGGGAGCTAGGAGAGTCCAAATGAGGAGCGGTTTTCGGCCACGCGATCGTGATCGAACGACCGAGAGCATAGAGGGGAGTTAGATGGGTTTTGGGCCACTTTGGAAGGGTGTTGGGCTGCAAAGAGAAAGAGGGGTTTACGGTTACCCGGTTAACCGTTGGAGTACCAAACGACCTCCAAATGGCACGAAACTTGACAGGCGGTCTACCGGTGCTATACCAAGGCCGCTTGACAAACCTCGGTCCATTCCGAGACCGTTTAACACCCACACACGAAAAGAGGTAAAAGGGGGCGCCGGGAGACATAGGAGTGCCGGATTGCAAAACGGACAACGGGGAAAATGCTCGGATGCATGAGACGAACACGTATGCAAAATGAAATGCACATGATGACATGATATGAAATGCATATGATGACATGGCAAAGTGCAACACGCAAGCACATGACATGGCAATGACGGCGAATAACTGGCGGACACCTGGCGCATCGAATCCGGGGCGTTACACCAATTGCGTTTGAATCCTCCAAACCCTTCCCTTTACATTCTTGCAAGTTGCATGCTTTATTTTCCGCTGCCTATATACTCTTTGCATGCTTGCTTGTTTTGTATTGAGAATGTTAAACTTGTGCCTAAACTCCACTTAAACCTAAAAGAAGTTAAAAACTGCAACTTTGGTACTTAGTGTCTAATCACCCCCCCTCTAGACACCTCTTCTCAAGATCCTACAAGTGGTATCAGAGCGTTTGTCTCCATTGCCTTGGTTTAATCACCATTGGAGGAAGATGGATGAGTCTACTTTGGGGAGTCTTAGACATAGAGTGCCTATCCTTGATGGAGAGTATTTTCATGAGTGGAAAAAAGATATGCTTGTAATTTTCAATCAATATCATTTAAACAAGTACATTGCTAGCCCTTGTGCACCTCATGTTGATCCTATGCATCCTACCCTTGATGAATCCATTGACATGATTAGGAATCTTAGAACTGTTAACCTCATCACTAGAGGCTTGCCTAGAAACTTAATTAGAATCTTGCCTAGTCTTGAGTGTGCCTACACTATATGGAAATTTCTTAAGGAATGCTTTCCAAATTATTCCTTGAAAAATCTAGATGAAATTCTCTATAAGTCTATTGCCTTGAGTAAGATGAATACTAGTGATCCTATGTTTGGTGATCGTCTATTTGAACTTACCGACCTTATGCGTGCCAAAGGAGATGTTGGAATTATTGGAGATATTATTCCCGAAGCTATAAGAATTCATAAGCAAGATCATTGTCAAACTCACTCTAACGAATTACCCTCTCTAGGACTTGATCCACCACATGACGATGTTGAACATGGATACTATGATGAGGAAGATGATAGTGACTTCGATCTTGATGATGCAATGAGACATTTTGGTCTTATGGCAAATCTTCGGGGATATGTGTCAGGAGGAAAGGAATGGGTTCTTGACAGTGGATGTACCGATCACATGACCGGAGATAAAGACATGTTTCGTGAGCTTGCTGAAAATGATAGTCCTCGAAAGTATGTTACTTTCAGTGACAACTCAAAGGGTAAGGTGGTTGGCCTCGGTAAGGTGTCCATCTCACATGATAGCTCCATTCAGAATGTCATGCTCGTTGAATCTCTTGGCTACAACTTACTTTCAGTATCTAGACTTGCTGATTTCGGTTTCAATGTCCTATTTATCAAGTAGATTGCCAAGTGTTTTGTCGAGACAATCATAAAATGGTCTTTACCGGTATCGAGAGGTGATCTTTACATTGTTGATTTCTCTAAAAGGCACAACCTAAAACTTGCTTCATTGCTAAATCCTCAAAAGGTTGGTTATGGCATAGACGACTAGGTCACGTTGGCATGAGAAACCTTGACAAGCTTATTAAAGGAAATCATATCCTTGGAGTTAACGATGTCATATTTGATAAGGATAGACTGCGGTGCTTGTCAAGGTAAACAGGTTGGAGGAAGGCATCCGTGAAGAACATCATGACCACAAGGAGGCCACTCGAGCTACTTCATATGGATCTCTTTGGTCCCAACGCTTACAAAAGCCTCGGTGGAAATTCTTTTGGTCTAGTTATAGTTGATGATTTTTCAAGATTTACGTGGGTGTTCTTTCTCGATGATAAATCGCAGGTCCAAAAGATCTTCAAAAACTTTGCTAGGAAGGCCCAAAATCAATTTGAAGTGAAGATCAAGAAGGTTCGCAGCGACAACGGAACGGAGTTCAAGGACGCAAATGTGCACACCTTTCTTGACGAAGAAGGGATTTCACACGAGTTCTCGGCTACGTACACACCTCAACAAAATGGAGTTGTTGAGAGGAAGAACCAGACGCTCATCGAAATTGCGAGAATGATGCTTGATGAGTACAAGACGCCGAAGCACTTTTGGGCAGAAGCGGTTAAGACAACTTGTCATGCAACAAATCGCTTGTATCTTCACAAGCTACTCGGCAAGACGGCATACGAGCTCCTAACCGGTAACAACCCCCAAGTTGGATACTTTCGAGTATTCGGCACAAAGTGCTACATTCTTGATAAGCATCGTCGTTCAAAATTTGCTCCTAAGTCTCATGAAGGTTTCCTACTAGGTTATGGCTCAAACTCTCACACTTACCGTGTCTACAACAATTTCACCCGAAAGGTTGAAGAGACGATAGATGTGAAGTTTGATGAATCTAACGGCTCGCAAGTAGAGCAATTGCCAATTGATGTAGGAGACAAAGACCCTTCGGAAGCAATCCAAGACTTGTTTATTGGCAAGGTTCATCCAAAGGAGGTGAAGGAGAGTACCTCGTCTGTCCAAGTGGAAGCTTCTACTTCACGACAAGATGAACCAAGAGTTGATACGAAAGCATCCACAAGTGGAACACACCAAGATGAAGAAAATGAGGAAGAACATCACGAACGTCAACAACCTCCTTCTCCACCACGACAAGAGAACGACAACGCCAACAATGAAAAAGATCAAGAAGAAGGAGAAGAACAAGATGAAGAAGATGTTCAACCGAGACCCAAGCAAAAGCTCTCACGAGTTCGAGCAAGAATTGCTAAAGACCATCCCGTCGAGCAAATCTACAATGATATTCAAACCGGGAGAATCACTCGCTCTAAAACTTGTTTAACTAACTTTTGTGAAAACTATTATTTCATCTCTAGCATTGAACCTATGAAGGTCGAAGAAGCATTGGAAGATCCGGATTGGATAAATGCTATGCATGAAGAGCTACACAACTTTGAGAGGAACCAAGTTTGGACATTGGTTGAGAAGCCCGACAACAACCACAACATCATCGGTACCAAATGGGTGTTTCGCAACAAGCAAGATGAAGATGGACAAGTAGTCCGCAAAAAAGCACGTCTCGTCGCCCAAGGCTACACACAAGTCGAAGGTATGGACTATGGTGAGACTTATGCTCCCGTTGCTAGACTTGAGTCCATTCACATCTTACTTGCCTGTGCTAATCACCATAATATCACCTTGTACCAAATGGACATTAAAAGTGCATTTCTAAATGGTGAAATAGAGGAGGAAGTTTATGTTAAATAACCTCCCGGCTTTGTCAATCCTAAGAAACCAAACCATGTTTACAAACTTCACAAAGCCCTTTATGGTCTTAAACAAGCTCCTAGAGCTTGGTATAAATGCTTGACCAAGTTTCTTCTTGAAAAGGGATTTGAAATTGGGAAAATTGATTCCACATTTTTTACTAAAAGGGTTAATGGAGAATTATTTGTATGCCAAATTTATGTTGATGATATCATATTTGGATCAACTAACCCTCATTTTAGTGAGAAGTTTGGAAAGCTAATGTCGGAGAAGTTTGAGATGTCAATGATGAGTGAACTCAAATTCTTTCTTGGGTTGCAAATCAAGCAAACTAAGGAAGGTACTTTTGTCTCTCAAACAAAGTACACTAAGGACTTATTCAAGAAGTTCAATATGCAAGAGTGCAAAGGTATGTCTACACCCATTCCTACTAGTGGACATCTTGATTTGACCAAAGATGGTAAACCGGTTGATCAAAAGGTTTATCGCTCTATGATTGGATCATTGTTATACCTATGTGCTTCACGTCCCGATATTATGCTAAGTGTGTGCATGTGTGCAAGATATCAAGCTGCTCCTAAAGAATGTCATCTTAAGGCCGTAAAAAGGATAGTGAGATACTTAATTCATACACCAAATTTTGGCATTTGGTATCCTAAGAGGGCCTCTTTCAATCTTGTTGGCTACTCTGACTCGGACTATGCCGAGACAAGGTTGATAGAAAGTCCAGTTGGTACTTGTCAATTTCTTGGTAGATCTCTTGTGTCTTGGTCCTCCAAGAAACAAAACTCGGTATCCTTATCTACAGCCGAAGCGGAGTACATTGCCGCTGGTTCATGTTGTGCTCAATTACTTTGGATGACCCAAACTCTTAAAGATTATGGGATATATGTGAAACATGTTCCTTTGCTTTGTGACAATGAAAGTGCTATCAAAATTGGTCATAATCCCGTACAACATTCTCGAACTAAGCATATTGAAGTTTGTCATCATTTCATTCGAGATCATGTTGCTAAGGGTGACATTAATCTTAAGCATGTTCGCACCGAAAAGCAATTAGCGGATATATTTACAAAACCCCTTGATGAGAAAGTGTTTTGCAGGTTGAGAGGAGAATTGAACATCATAGATTCTTCAAACTTGGAGTAGATACTTCATTGGATGCATGCAATACATAAGCTTATGACTAATCCATGATATCTCTCTTATGTTGAAAATATTATATCCTGGATATATTTGCATCTTGCATGTTATCTAACCCTTGTAGGTACTTGGTTGAGACAATTTTCATGAGATTGTAATCTACTCACATCTTGAGCAATCTCTACATCACCAAGTCTCTACACTATGGTGGCTGAATACAAGGAAGCACGAAATCACTCAAACATATCCTTTGACAAACTCTATGTTGAGCTTCATGATTATCATTTTTGGATATACAAGTGCTACTCTTTGCAAGAACTAACCCATGTAGGTAGATGGACTCAAATTCCAAGTGGTGCTCCCAACACTTGATGAGCTACATCAACCTTGAGCAATCCACACAAGTTCAACTACATGGTCAACACCACCAACCAAGGTATGTTATTCCATCTTAGAGAAGCTTTACTCCGAGTCATGAGCTAAAGCAACTCGACAAGATGTGAATACATCAAGACGCTTAAACGAAAAATGGTAACCCCATTTTGAGCTTAAACGAGGAGTATGACCTATGATCAAGTGATCTCACTTGACTCCTAAGTCAATATACTCTAACATAGGTGACTTTGTCACCGACCATCTCTAGATGAAGTTCTCTCAAGTTCTTTTCTGTGTTTTTGCATTTGTCTCATGCATATTTGTTTCCCCTTTCAAAAAAAACTTCATCTAGATTTCTTTATTTTCTTTTCTGTTTGCTCTGCATTTCCTGCATCAAATTAATTGCACATCTTTCAGTTAATTCCTTGCAAATCTTTGTGAGATCTTTCTAGTCTAGTGAGCTGAGGTGACAATAGTTTTCTCTGCAATGAACTCGGTTTCACCGATTTGTTGTTTTCGGTCCAACCTGTCGGGGAAGCTGATCGTGGCCCACGAACACCTATGGGACCTGGGTCCCTTGTGGTTCGGAGGGGGGCGGAGATTGCACAAAGAGCGGATTGAAGCGATGCACACGAGCAGATTTACCCAGCTTCGGAGCTCTCCGGAGAGATAACACTCCTACTGCTGCTTTGTGGATTATATTGTGTTCTTGCTAGGGAGCAATGGGAGCTACAAAACCTAGCCTGAGTGTGGTCTCGTATGAGTAGAATGAACTAAGCCGAGCGAACCGAACCCTTTCTACGTTGCACTTGGGCCTCCTTTATAGGCACAAGGGGTCACCACATGTGGCAAGTAGACAAGGGTAAGATAGTAAAACAGAGGTTGGTACACCGCTTGTACAAAGGTACTGATGATCTATACCTAACTCGACGGCAAGGGACAACAGTCATAAATGCCCGTCTCGATCGCTGAATAGTGTAACAGGACCGCAAGGCGCCTCCGTTTGCCACGATGGCAGCTTGTCAGCGCCGCTTATCGCTGCTCCCCGCTGGCTGCACAGCCCGTCGACACGCGCTGCTTGGGAAAGCCCCATGGCGACACGTTGGCGGATGAGCTGGAGCGGAGATGAAGAGAGGTCACTTGTCATGGGCGAGCACCTTGCTGCGGCAAGGTTCTTGTCGCTCGGGAGCTTGTCGCCACCAAGCCCTCCCGGCAAGCTCCTCTTGCCGGGCCTTGTTCCTTCGCGCTTGAGTGGTCTTCCGGCAAGCTCCTCTTGCCGGGCCTTGATTACTTTGTTCTCGAATGGCTCCAAAGGAGCCACGGAAGATCTTGATGGTCACCAGGCCAGCCCTCGCCGCTGGTGCTGCAATCTGTCCGTGCACGAAGTTCGGGATACTAGGGTACCCCTACTCTAGTACACCGGCAGAGCCCCGGCTGGGGCCACACGGCGCCGAGCTCTGTTGGGCCAGGCCCAAAATCTGCACGGGCACGCGGTCCGGATTACGCCATTACTCGCCTCGACCCACCACGCCCCACGAACGCCACGCATCGGACGTGGCGTCGTGGGGAGATCGTGGGGCTTTCTTTAATGGGAAAATCGAACGCCCGTCCCTCTCCCTTTATAAGCGGGGAACAGGCAGGACGCCCACTTGCCCTTGTTGTCACATCGAAACCCCGCCGCTTCCCCTTTCTTCTCGAGCCCAAAGAGAGCGACGCCCCCCTCCATTGCCACCGTGCCACCAACGCCGCCGACCTCCTCCACCACCTCTCCCCATGGCTCCGAAGGCCGACAAGGAAAAGGCGTGAATCGGCCGAGGCGCAGCGGCTCGCGGTGCTGCGGAAGGAGCGGGCCCTCTTCGATCCTCTGCTTGACAGGAAGGAGCTGCGGGAGCTGTACTATCTTTTCTGGTCGACGGAGACACGGCGCATCCGCGACAAGAGTCATCTCCGCCGCCACATCCGAGAAAGTTTCCATCGGTACCCTTTCTTGGCGCTTTTCTTAATCAAGGGCTCGCCCGCCTTTTCTGAATTCTTCTGTGATGTCATGAACACTTATGGCCTCCGCCTCCTTGATTTCACCCCCAACGCCGTCCTCACCTTGGCCGTTTTCGCACACCTCTGCGAGAACTTTGTCGGGGTCCACCCAAATGTAGCACTCTTCCACCATTACTTCATGCCCCGCGTAGAGAGAGGAGAGCCGCTTCCCGGAGGGATTGCATGGGTCTCTAGGATCGGCAAGAAGGAAGCGTATCTTGACGGAGAGTTGCGTAGCAAGTGGGAGGAGTGGAGAGCTGACTGGTGTTGGATCTTAGAAGAGGAGCCACAGCCTTTCACCACCCTGCGCCAAACTCCCATAGTTCGCGGCAATGATTGGAGCAACTTGGCGCCGGAGGACGACAAGTTGAAGATTGCCGTGACTAGATTTTATGTCTCCGCAAGCAGGGCTTACCGTAGGAGCTGTTGGCGCGGACTTCCTTCGCCGCCGCATTGCGCCCTTGCAGGAGAGGAGGAGGCCTGCTTGGGAATTCCAAAATGCGGCGGACATCATGAGGCTGCGCCCGGGTCTGAATTGGAATTTTACTACCTTGGAGCTGGACGGCATGCTGCGGGAGTTGTTCAAGCCTGATGCGGATCACCCCGAGTGGTGCATGTTGCCGAGGGGAGTCGTGCCCTTGTGCAACAACTCGCCGCTGACAAAGATCATCCGCGATGATGTTGCCAGCGATTCCCATGGAATCGTTCCAACTTGGCAGGAGCCCGCCGACGACGTCGTGCAGCAGTTCTTCGACAACTTGGTGGAGGTGCCGATCCGCGCCGACGAGCAGAGACGGCTCACCCGCGACACCACCGATCAGGAGATGGCGCGCATCGCCACAAGGTTGGAGGAGGCGGCAGAAGCTGCCGCCGCCGGCGTGTTTGGGTTTACCGTCGAGGAGGCGGAGACAGCCGAGGCGGCAAGCCTTGCCGACCGAGAAGAGCTTGTCGGTGAGGAGGAACAGGCCGAGCCCGACGTCAATCCGGAAGAGCCGGCCGGTGGCGCTTCCCCTCCGCCGTCAAGCAGCTTGCCGCAGGAGGAGCCCGCGCCCCGCTAAGGAGACGCCTCCGCAAGACCGGAGGAGTGGCGGGCGGCAGACGGCCCAACAACCGCCTACGCCCCGACGCGCTCTACGCGGCAAGTATCTTGTTGCAGCTGGAGCGCTCATGCCGCTATGGCGACGGAGCGGGTCTTCGAGCCGCTGCCCCGTGATCCGCCTAAGCGTCCGAGGGAATCTTCTCCTCCAATTCGTCGCGCCGGAGCGGAATTTGATCTCTCCGGCCTCAGCTCCGAGGAAGAAGAGGAAGAGTAAGATCTTGTCGCTGCTACTTGTAATGCTCCAATTTATTGCTTTTTCTTATATCTCGATCGGCTTCACTCTGAACCTTCTCCTTCTTGGGACGCTTAGCTCGAGGGCGTCAAGAGGGCCAAGACCCCGTGGTTGTTGTCTCAGATGATTCCCCTGTGGCGACAGGGGGCACGTCTGGAACTCCCTTGCCGGACCCGGCAACCCCTCAACAGAGCAGCCCCCAGCACAGCCCCCTGCGTAAGTGTTTGGTTTACTTCTCATGGTTAGGTGTACTTGGGTGCTTCTCCTTCACTGATATCTGGTTTGTTGAATTATGTAGGAGCAGAGCAGCCTCATCAGGAAGCACCGGAGGTCACTCCCGAAGTTCTGCTTGCTTCAACTACGCCGCCAAGGGAGAACTCTCCGCCAAGGGAGCGCTCTCCGGCAAGGGAGGCCTCTCCGACAAGGGGAGCTTCCCCGACAAGGGCCAGCGCCGACGACCCTCCGGTTGTGGAGACCGCGGCAACATATCCCATTGCAGGTAATTTTCTTGTTTGAGAATTTCCCTTGGGTTCTTTTTTCTTCTGTTCTTCTCTTTCAAACATTTGCTTGACTTGTTCTTTCTTTTTCTGACCATCAGATCCATCTGCCGGAGATCCGATGGAGACTGAGGCTGCCGTCGAGGAGGACGCTCGCGGCGACAATGTCGACACCGCCAATATGGAGGAGGAGGTCGGCGCCGATGGCCCCGCCAAGCAGGAGGTTGCCAAAGCTGCCGGGCGCAGAGGCCGGGAGGATCCGCGATCGACCGACGGCCCCGAGGCCGCAGGAGCGCCAGCGCTGCACCGACCGCCGATCCTCCCGCCACCGATGCCGCACTGACTCCAAGAGCCCCAGCCCGCGCCCACCAAGGCCGGCGAGGGTGTCTTTATCAAGCTCCCCGGGCATCAAGCCTGTGGCACCGCCGAGGGGAGACCTTCGACGCGAACTGCTTGCCTCGCGGGCTGTCGCTGGTCGATGCTCCGAGCAGCAGCGTCGGTGAGCCTGAGGAGGAGCAGCTGCTAAGGAGGTTGCTGTCGCTCTACCGCGCCCGACAAGCCAAGCTGGAGTCCAGGGAGGCGCTTGTCGCGAGGGCGGGAGCTGACTTGGAGAAACGCACGGAAGAGCTCCGGCGCACCAACAAAGAAACTCTCCGGGATATAGCAGAGGCGCGGGAGCAGCTTGCTGAGGAGCGCACGGCCTTCATCTTGGAGAAGGGCGAGGTCGAGGAGCAGCAGAGGCTTGCCGGCAGAAGCTCTCCCAAGAAGAAGGTGAGTGGCGCAGCGGAAGATCAACCTCGACAGCTATGAGGAAGATCTCGCCGTCGCGCGAGCAAACGATTGGCGGGCCACTTCAGGAGGCAAAGGATGTCGCTGCGGCTGCCGAGGCCGCCAAGAAGGAATTGAGACGAGGTGGCTCAGCTGGAGTCCACCTCCGTAAGAGCGCCGAGGAGGTCACGGGTTGAAGCGCGAGCGTGAGAAGGACGCCTACACCTCGGCGAAGTTGCAAGGTCGCTTCACGAGAAGATCAAGGAGATCGATGCCGCCAAGGACTCCAAGGCGGATCTGAGCTGAAACCCGACCACCTTGACGGAGACGTTGGAAAGCGCCAAGGAACGGGAAGCGGGCCTCTTGGAGAAGATCAAGGCCAATGAGGAACTGCTATCGAATGCTGTGACTGCCCGAATAATCTCGTAGATAGCATAATGCATTGGATGAAGGTCTTGTGGACACCACCACCGCATCCATAACAAGTCGATGGAGTGGGAATGGTGGATCTTGGGTACTCCACCGATGAGAACCTCCAACCCAGCGTCAAACTCAGCCTGTTCTTCAAGGGCGTCTTGACGGGTCTCCAGCTGACTCCGGAGGAGATCCCAAAGCAATCTGGCGGAGGAGTCGCGCCAAGTTTGCGCGGGGCTCTCGAAGGTGCTTGATGAAAGTGGCCTTCCGCAACCCAGCGCCGATTTCACCAAAGTCCTCAAGTCCCTGCCTCCATCTGCTGATGTTGAAGCGCCAAGGCCCTTGTCGCACTCCATTGTGGACAGGGTGAGTGGAGTCAAGAGGCTCGATGGCGACCGCGTGGACTAGGCCGCCAAGCTTATCTTTCTCTTGTCGCTGTAGATCATGTTTAGGCGAAAGATTTACTAGATCTGCGACAAGTTATTATGTAATATACACTATCTTAGGCAATCGAATGCAACGTTATTTCCTTTACTTGATTTTTTCCCTTGCATGTTTATGCCCTACGCTTTTAGGGGACTTGTCGGTGCAAACACCTTTGCCGCGAGCGCTGAGTGCGGAACTTCAGCAGCCTGCTGGCGATGCCGCTTCCGACAAGCAACCTTGTCGCAACTAGTTGCAGCACGCTTAAGTTGTTGAGCGGACTCGAAACAAAGTAAGGGCGCAAGCTAGTCGCGAGTCGGTTCCTCCGCGCATAGGTTTTCCATACAAAGTACTATCGTTCGAGGAAGATAACTTAAAAATTTAAAACTGATCGTTTAAACTTAGCAACTTAGCTTCTCTGTTGTCCATTTTTCGGCAAGGCGACAGTTCCTCGAGCGACGCTTGGCGGCCCACACCATTATCTTCTCCTTCCCCCCCGGTTAACTTGTGGGTGGATGAACCTTCTTCTTGTTTGAGAAGAAAGAAGAGAAAATAAAGTTATGGAGCCTAGTGGCTCGTTATCGCCATCGGTGTGGATGCTGCACAAAATGTTAGATAACACATGCATATAAGATTATGAAAGCATGTCTTGACAAGTTGTGTGCAACACATAGGCTTTATCGATGCACGGGTCTGCGCCCGCTTTGTACAAAGGATTACATGCAACAGCGGCAAGACTTGTACAAAAGGGTGGTTGCTTGAACGGGTTCCGCAACCGCGCTTTATGGGTAAAACTTGCGAAGATGCTCTATATTCCAGGAATTGCTCACCGAACGCCATCTTCGGTCTCAAAGCGGACAGCGCGGGCCTAGTGACTCGTTTCACCCGATAAGGGCCTTCCCACTTCAAGCGCCAACTTGTTGGAATTCTTGGCGGACTGAACGCGCCAAGAACAAGGTCGCCTTCCTCGAAGCTTTCGGCATTAACTTTGCGGCTATGGTAGCGACGCAAAGCTTGCTGGTAACGAGCAGCTCGTGACAGCAGCTCAAGACGATCCTCCTCGAGGAGCAGCGCGTCATCTTGTCGCAGCTGCTCTTGCTCAAGCTCATCATAAGCGAGCACTCGAGGCGACCGTATACGAAGTTCCGTGGGGATAACTGCCTCAGCTCCATAGACTTGAGCGAAGGTGTCCGCCGATGGCTCGATTTGGCGTCGTCCGATCGACCAAAGAACCACCGCAGCTCCTCGATCCAGTTTCTTCCGCACTTGCGCAGCCTGTCGAAAGTTCTGGTCTTGAGTCCCCGCAGCACTTCAGCGTTTGCTCTCTCGCTGACCGCTGCTTCTCGGGTGAGCAATGAAGCAAAGCAGATCTTGGCGCCAAGATCTTGGGCGTCTCGCATGAAGGTGCGGTTTCGTGAACTGTGTGCCGTTGTCGGTGATGATCCGTTAGGAATCCCAAACGGCAAACAATTGACCAAGAACTTGATCGCTGTTGTCTGTCACCTTCCTCCTGGTTCCACTTCCGCCACTTTGTGAACTTGTCGATTGCAACGCATAAGTACTCAAAGCCCTCGATAGCTCGGGGAAAGGGCCGAGAATGTCGAGCCCCTGCACCAAAAAGGGCCAGGATAAAGGGATCGTCTGGAGAGCTTGAGCTGGTTGGTGTATCTGTTTGGAATGGAACCGCACGCTTCACACTTGGTTACTTGTGCAGTTGCATCTGGAGGGCTTCGCCGAAGAAACCTTCCGAAAGCTTTGCGGCAAGTGCTCTTGCGCCAATGTGGTGACCACATATGCCTCCATGTATCTCTCGCCAACAGCTTCATCCATCTTCCCGCAAATACACTTCAATTTCACTCCGCTGAGTCTTCTTAGTATAGGATGTTGTCAACAAACTGATACATACTTGACTGCCGGGCTACTTTTTCCGCTTCTTCTTGCTCTTCGGGAAGTTCTCCTGTCTGAAGGAAATGGACGATTTGCTGCGCCCATGCTGGAGCCTGTGGCTCGACAACAAGGACTAAAGGCTCGTCTACCACTGCGGGAACATTAGCTTCCACGGCAAGAACCTGCGGTTCTGCCGGAGCTTGATGATCCCCGGCAAGCTTGCGGAGCAAAGCTTGTCGGAGCGTCTGCTTCAACGAAACAAACCATGGGTTTGTCGGAGCGCACTACTCCTCGCTGATATTTGCATTGATTTTAGGGACCTTCTTGGCGGCGGCTCCGTGGAGCTCTGCGGAAAGTAGTCGCCGAAACCAATTTTCTTTTCTTGCTCGTCTGTTGATGGTGTTACGGTTATTGAGTCAGCTTGAGCAAAAAATTCCTGGTTCCATGTGTAACTTTAGTGCGGCACATTTGGAGAGGCCATCAGCTATATCATTACGAGCTCTTGGAACATGTTCCATTTGCAGGCCTTCAAAGTGCTCTTCTAGCTTCTCACTTCATCGACGAGGCTTCCATCAACGGACTCGATAATCTTTATTTACTTGGCGGACGACAAGTTGCGAGTCCCCCCTGACAATGAGCTTCTTGATCCCAAGGTCTACCGCAATCCTTAGACCGGCAAGCAAACCTTCATACTCTGCAGTATTGTTTGTTGCTTGTTCCTTGGGGAAGTGCATCCGGACTATGTACTTGAGGTGCTCTCCGGTGGGTGCGATAAGCAAGACGCCAAAGACCGGCGCCTTTGCAGCGAGAAGGCACCATCAAAGTACATCAGCCACTCTTTATTTGCCTCCTTGACGGGATGCTCGTCTCGAATTTCTTCGTCTTGCGCTGGCGCCCACTCTACTATGAATTCTGCCAATGCTCGCTTTGGATAGTTGAAGTGCTTTCAAACTTGAGACCAAAGCTTGACAGTTCCCAAGGCCCACTCGACAATTCTCGCATGTTGCTTCGGATTTTGCAAAATCCTCTTCAGCCGAAAGCGAGTGACAACTGTTATCTCGTGTGCTTGGAAGTAATGGCGCGGCTTTCTCGAGGCCATGAGGAGGCCGAAAAGCAACTTCGCACACCGAATACCTTGACCTAGCCCCCGTAAAAGGGAACCGACAAAAGTAGACTGGCGCTGCACCATCCTTTTTGTATCTTGTCACAACCTCGCTACCGATCTGTCCTTGTCGGGACCAGAGCTTGACGGCGAAGCCCCTTGCTTGTCCTTTGGATGCACCTGCCTCGGTTGTCGGCTCATCATCGCCTCCCTCTCCGCTACTAACGCAGCACTAACCACTTGATTGGTTGCCGCTATATACAGCAGCAACTTCTCTTGTGGCCTAGGTGCGACAAGTATTGGAGTGGAGGACAGTATCTCTTCAAGTCTGCAGCGCAGCCTCTCGCTTCGAGTCCATTTCATTGACCTGCCTTTTCAAAATCTTGAAAAATGGCAGGCGCGCCAGCAGACTTAGAGATAAACCTGCTGAGAGCAGCCACGCAACCGGCAAGCCTTCTTACATCCTTGACGCGCTTTGGTGCTTCAATCTGCTCGATGGCCTTGATCTTGTCGGGATTGGCTTCGATTCCCCGCTGAGACACAAAGAACCCGAGAAGCTTGCCGGAAGGGACTCCAAACACGCACTTCTCGGGGTTGATCTTGAGGTTGATCTTGCGCAGATTTGCAAATGTCTCATCCAAATCCTGAATCAGAGTTGCTTTGTCCTTGCTCTTGACCACTATGTCATCCATTTAGGCTTCTACATTTCTGTGTATTTGTGGCTCAAAGGCATCATGGACTGCTCTTGCAAAAGTTGAACCGGCATTCTTTAAACCGAAAGGCATCCGTATGAAACAGTACGTGCCACATGGTGTAATGAATGCGGTTTTATCTTCATCCTCTTCTGTCATGAAGATCTGATGATATCCTGAATATGCATCAAGAAATGAAAGCAGATCACATCCAGCCGTGGAGTCAACAATCTGGTCAATACGTGGCAAAGGAAATGGGTCTTTGGGACAAGCTTTATTAACATCTGTAAAGTCAATACAAAGTCTCCATTTCCCATTTGCTTTGCGTACAACTACCGGATTGGCCAACCACGTGGGATGGAGTACTCCTCTGACAAGGCCTGCTGCTTCCAACTTCTTGATTTCTTCCGCTATGAACTCTTGGCGCTCCACTACTTGTTTCCTAACTTTTTGCTTGACGGGCCGCGCGTGAGGACAGACAGCTAGGTGGTGCTCAATTACTCTCCTAGGAACACCGGGGATGTCAGATGGTTGCCATGCAAACACATCAACATTCGCCCGCAGGAAAGCAACGAGCTCGCCTTCCTATTTAGGGTCAAGTGTGGCACTGATGGTGAAGGTACCACCGGTGCCGTCCTCCTTGGCGGGCACCTTCTTGGTCTTCGGCGGAGCTGCCATCATCTTCTTGCACTTGCCGGTGGAGTTCGATGGTGCGTCCTCGACGGTAGCGCAACACTCCCAAGAGGTGCGCTTGCCGGAGTGGGCATCAGAACTCTTGCCGGACTTGGTGGTCTTCTTCTTCCCCCCGGGAGCTTCAGCGGCAAGTGGTTTGCTATCGGTTGCGGCTGCTGCATCCCGGTAAATCTTGTCGGCGCAGATAAGCGCATCCTTCTTGTCGCCATGTACAGAAATGACGCTTACCGGGCCGGGCATTTTGAGTAAGTTGTAAGCATAATGAGAGGCGGCCATGAACTTGGCGAGTGCTGGACGGCCAAGTATGCCATTGTAGGGCAATGGGAAATTGGCAACGTCAAACGTGACCCTCTCAGTTCTGAAGTTGAGCTCGCTGCCAAACGTTACCGGCAACGTAATCTTCCCTTTCGGCTTGCTCCTTCCTGGGTTGATTCCTTGGAAAGTACCAGTCTCTTCGAGCTCGCTGTCAGGGATTTGAAGCTTCTGGAGCTCCGCAGAGGAGATCAGGTTCAGGCCGGCCCCGCCGTCAACCAACATCTTTGTGACCTTGAGGTTGCGGATAGTTGGTGATACCAACATCGGCAAGCATCCGACCGCAGTGATGCGATCAGGGTGGTCCTCAATGTCAAAGATGATGGGCGTGCTGGACCACTTCAGAGGTTTGCGCGACTCTATGGAGGGTTCTGCTGCATTAACTTCACGCATCCATTGTTTGAGTTGGTGGAGCGAGGTATGCAGAGAAGCACCACCGTCAACGCAAAGGACCTCCGTTGCCTTCTGAAACTCC
Organism: Aegilops longissima; assembly: GCA_021605205.1. NCBI lineage: Eukaryota > Viridiplantae > Streptophyta > Magnoliopsida > Poales > Poaceae > Aegilops > Aegilops longissima. The sequence goes on along the minus strand of CM038677.1, from coordinate 540,653,065 downwards.
TGCTCATCAGCTTCATCGCCTTCCATGTCTTCGCCATCTTCATCTTCGTCTTCTTCCTTGTCGCGGCGCGGGAGGTCTGTCTCCTGCCGCTGCTTGGCCTTGCCGCTGGCGTCCTCCCCGACCGGTCTCTTCTTACCAGTTGCACCTGCACCTTCCTGGGCCTTCTCCTTGTCTCGCCGCTCGTATTCAGCTCTCTGTAGCTCAACAAGCTGCTCGACTTTCTTGCAGCTCTGGAGGTCGTGGCCCTTGGTGCGGTGAATCTTACAGTATTGCTTGTTGGAGCTGTCAGGCTTGTCGGCGGCCGCCACAGCTTGGCGGTCGGCGTCAACGGCAACCTCCTTGCCGGAGCCGCTAGCCTTAGCTTTGCCGGCGCCACCTCCGCTGCCGGACTGCTCGACAACTAGTACTTCTTGGTTTTTCTTCTTTCTGTTGTTTCGCCGCCGGCTCTTCCTTGCCGGGGCGGTCTCCTCACCGCCGACTCTGCTCCCACATTCTCTCCAGGAGTCTTCTTCCTTCTTCAGCGCGGCACACTTGTCGGCCAGGCGTAAAGCTCACGACGTCTTTCACTTTGCACATCGCCATCTCCTCCTCATCCTGCGGTTTCGCACATTACGATGAAATGCACCGATCACCGCGCAGGGTGGACGTCTGGGATGTTGTAGTGCACTGATTGAATCTCTGGATGAACTTGCGCAGGACTCTCCTCCTTCCGGGCAAGCAGGTGAAGGTCACTCTCCGCCATGAGGCTTGTGGTCACCGTGAAGGCGCCGACAAACCGGTGGCACAAATCTGCCCAAGAAGAAATAGAGCTGTCCGGCAAGTGCATGAGCCAAGACCGACGTTTGGCTTGAGCACCGAGAGGAAATAGTTGGCGAGGATCTTGTCGCCTCGCCCCCGTAGCCTGCACCGTGATGGTGTAGATGCCGAGAAATCCGATGGATGTGTCCCGCCATCATACTTCTCCGCACATCCGGCTTGAAGTTTTTCTTGTCGGGCCACCGGACTTGCCGCAGCTCACGAGTGAACGCAGGGCAACCCATCGCAGACGGCAAGTCGCTGGTTCTTCGGCGCATGCATATCGACAGTGGGCCCGCGCGACTGGTCGGATTGACGCTTCTCTTGGCGCCGATACAGGTTCGAAGCGTCTTCTTCTTGCCGTTCTTGGAGAACTTGGCGCTGGTCGCGACGAGCTCGCGGATCCGACGACGCTGTGGAGTCGCTGTCGAGGTGGATCCGGCGAGTCGGTGATCTTGGCCTTCGGGAAGGGGAGTGTACGGTGGCTACACCCCCGCAGGTCTCGTCGCCATCGGCTCGTGCCTTGTCGCCTTGCCGCGGCTGCGAGGCGCTTGGTTGCCGCGGGACGTCGCCGTTGGCAAAGCCGATGAGGCTCTGGATGGTAGCCCTCCATTCGTCGACCTTGTCGGCCGTTGGAGGGTAGTCTAGAAGTAGCTGAGCTCTCGCCAAAGCTTCTACGGGAGTAGTGGGTGGCAATGGCGTACGTAGCGAGGAATGGGATGTGCTCGGACTCCTAACCAAGTTAGGAGGAGCAGCATCCTGCCCAAGCGACCGTACTCCACTCGTTCCGGCATGCTGGTGTGCATGCGGGTCTCGAGGGCCTCGGGATCCTCGAGCTTGGCCCTGATCCAACGAGCGTATGGTGCTGCGAGCATCATGACGCTGTCGGTCCCGCGTCTCCTGAGAAGGAGGCGGTGCGGATTCGGACGCCGACGCCTGCGCTGCCTTGTCCTTGGACCCGACGGCGTTGTGGGCTCTCTCGACGACGCCCGTTCCTCCGCCAGCGTTTTCCCCACCACCTGTCAGCTCCGGTGGTGGTGGGTTCGACGCGGACGGCTCTGCTGCTGCCGAAGACTTCTTCTTCGGTGGCATGTTGAAGAAGATGTTGATGAAGAAACTGCTCGTGTGAACGCCGGATCGGGTTCACACAGCCTCGACGCCCCCTACCTGGCGCGCCAAAGATGTCGGGGAAGCTGATCGTGGCCCACGAACACCTATGGGACCTGGGTCCCTTGTGGTTCGGAGGGGGGCGGAGATTGCACAAAGAGCGGATCGAAGCGATGCACACAAGCAGATTTACCCAGCTTCGGAGCTCTCCGGAGAGATAACACTCCTACTGCTGCTTTGTGGATTATATTGTGTTCTTGCTAGGGAGCAATGGGAGCTACAAAACCTAGCCCGAGTGTGGTCTCGTATGAGTAGAATGAACTAAGCCGGAGTTAACCGAACCCTTTCTACGTTGCACTTGGGCCTCCTTTTATAGGCACAAGGGGTCACCACATGTGGCAAGTAGACAAGGGTAAGATAGTAAAACAGAGGTTGGTACACCGCTTTGTACAAGTGTATGATGATCTATACCTAACTCGACGGCAAGGGACAAGAGTCATAAATGCCCGTCTCGATCGCTGAAAAGGTAACAGGGACCGTCAAGTGCGCCTCCGTTTGCCACGATGGCAGCTTGTCAAGCACCGCTTATCGCTGCTCCTCGCTGGCTGCACAGACAACTGTCGACACGCTGCTTGGGAAAGCCCCATGGCGACACGTTGGCGGATGAGCTGGAGCGGAGATGAAGAGAGGTCACTTGCCGCGGCGAGCACCTTGCCGCGGCAAGGTTCTTGTCACGCTCGGGAGCTTGTCGCTCACCAAGCCCTCCCGGCAAGCTCCTCTTGTCGGGGCCTTGTTTCCTTCGCGCCTTGAGTGGTCTTCCCGGCAAGCTCCTCTTGCCGGGGCCTTGATTACTTTGTTCTCGAATGGCTCCAAAGGAGCCGCGGAAGATCTTGATGGTCACCAGGCCAGCCCTGCCGCGGGGTGCTGCAACTGTCCGTGCACGAGTTCGGGATACTAGGGTACCCCTACTCTAGTACACCGACACAACCGAATCCTTTCGGTACAGCCGAAGCATACCACTCGGTGCCACCGATTTCACAACAGGAAAAACAGTTTGCCACTTATTCTGTGTTTCCTCTGATCCAGCTCCACTCAATGAATCTTGTCCTCTTCAAGCATCCCAATTTTATCCAGTGCTTTGTGTTGTGACTCAAGGACCAAACCCATTCACAACAAATTCCAGAAGACCCTTCTTGGAAATTGATGTCAAAGGGGGAGAGAGAGATCACATCAAAGCTTATCACTTAGAGAGATCACATCAGAGAGAGAGAGTATCACCTCCTCAAGGGGAGAAAGAGATCTCCAGGGGGAGAGAATACTCAAGTAGAAAGTATTTCTCAAGGATCCCAGATGCTTGGTGTTCAAGAGGAGAGATACCACATGTCTTTTTGGGGGAAAGACATGTTCATGTGTGCTTATTTGCATTAAGCTCTGTTCTTTTATATCTTTTCTGCTCTGATTTTCTGTTCCCTATCTTCTCCCAGTATCTCATGCTAGATTCAGGGGGAGCAAGACATCTAAGGGAAAGGAATCATTTAAATTCATTGCATATCTTTACTCTTGGGGACATGTCTAATCCAATGTGGTACTTAGTACTCACTCTTTACATGTCATCCAGTCTTGGTATTCTTGTGGTTTCTTTTGTTTGCTCGGCTAGTAGATGTACTGTGTTATCTAACCTTGTTTGTGCAGGTTCATTCCACCCTAAGCCAACTCAAGACTACAAGGTAAGTATATGCATCACACTCATGTGTATGAGGAATTCTTACTGATGTACATACTATTTGCAAGAAGGACTCATGAGCATGAAGGTACTTTCTTTAATATTCTTTACTCTGATGCATATGGCCAAGATACATGTAACACATTGCCTACTCTATCATGTTATTGCTCTCACATGCTACTATATTCCATATTCACATGATTCATACATGTAGGGGGAACCTATGCTTGTTACATGTCTTTCCGAAGCTTTACTTGCTATTCTTTATATATCTTCATCTAAAAGCTTTGATGTATGTTGCCATCAATTACCAAAAAGGGGGAGTTTGAAAGCACAAGTGCTCCCTAGGTGGTTTTGGTAATTAATGTCAACATATCTCTTGTTGGACTAACACATTTATCTAGTATATTTCAGACAAGTTCAACAATGGAGTGGCATGGACTAAAGGATGTGGGAACCCCTTCAAGATGCTAAGGACAAAGGATTGGCTCAAGCTTCAAGCTCAAGACTCTTGATTTTACATTTTAGTGATCCAAGATCACATTGAGTCTATAGGAAAAGCCAATACTATCAAGGAGGGATGAGGTGTTGCTTAATGAGCCTCTTGCTTCGTGTGCTTAGTGATATGCTCCAAAACCCTCCACTACTTTCTCACATCCACATATGACCTAAACCTAAAGTCAAACTCGGCCCTACCGATTCTTTCTATCCGGCGCCACCGAGTTCAAATTACATAGCCACTGCCACAAACCCTACACAAATCGGTTTCACCGATAGGGATCTCGGTCTCACCGAGATGGGATTGTAATCTTTCTGTGTATGTCCATTACCAAAATCGGTCTCACCGAGTTTGTGTAATCGGTACTACCGAGATTACAATGTAAACTCTCTGGTTCCCTTTCGTAAATTTTTGGTCTCACCGAAAGAGCGAATTGGTCCCACCGAGTTTACCTGACCAACTCTCTGGTTAGCTAATTACCAAAATCGGTCTCACCGAGTTTGTGTAATCGGTCTCACCGAGATTACGTTATGCCCTAACCCTAACCATATCGGTCCTACTGAGTTGCATTTCGGTCCCACCGAAAACCCTAACGGTCACTAGGTTTACCAAATCGGTCCGACCGAGTTTGTTGATTCGGTCCCACCGAGTTTGGTAAATTATGTGTAACGGTTAGATTTTGTGTGGAGGCTATATATACCCCTCCACCTCCTCTTCATTCGTGGAGAGAGCCATCAGAACAAGCCTACACTTCCAGCATCCTATTTCTGAGAGAGAACTACCTACTCATGTGTTGAGGCCAAGATATTCCATTCCAACCATATGAATCTTGATCTCTAGCCTTTCCCAAGTTGCTTTCCACCCAAATCTTCTTTCCTCCAAATCCAAATCCCGTGAGAGAGAGTTGAGTGTTGGGGAGACTATCATTTGAAGCACAAGAGCAAGGAGTTCATCATCAACACACCATTTGTTACTTCTTGGAGAGTGGTGTCTCCTAGATTGGCTAGGTGTCACTTGGGAGCCTCCGACAAGATTGTGGAGTTGAACCAAGGAGTTTGTAAGGGCAAGGAGATCGCCTACTTCGTGAAGATCTACCGCTAGTGAGGCAAGTCCTTCGTGGGCGATGGCCATGGTGGGATAGACAAGGTTGCTTCTTCGTGGACCCTTCGTGGGTGGAGCCTCCGTGGACTCAGCAGCAACCGTTACCCTTCGTGGGTTGAAGTCTCCATCTACGTGGATGTACGATAGCACCACCTATCGGAACCACGACAAAAACATCCGTGTCTCCAATTGCGTTTGAATCCTCCAAACCCTTCCCTTTACATTCTTACAAGTTGCATGCTTTATTTTCCGCTGCCTATATACTCTTTGCATGCTTTCTTGTTTTGTATTGAGAATGTTAAACTTGTGCCTAAACTCCACTTAAACCTAAAAGAAGTTAAAAACTGCAACTTTGGTACTTAGTGTCTAATCACCCCCCCTCTAGACACCTCTTCTCAAGATCCTACACTTCGGCACTATTTTCAAGAGTGTTCGATCACTATGGCATCTGAAGTACCACTCAATGACATTATAAACAACAGGGATGCCACCGGCCGCATAGCTAAATGGGCCATTGAACTCTTACCATTTGAAATAACATACAAGCCGCGCCGAGCCATCAAATCTCAGGTGCTGTGGACGGAAGCCGAGCTCCCTAAAGAGTACGGTTTATACTCCAACTGGATCATTGCTACGTCTTGAGCTTGCGTTGGTTTTCCTCGAAGAGGAGAGGGTGATGCAGCAATAGTAGCGTAAGTATTTCCCAACAAGCACTATCGTTTAACGCCCCTAGCTAGGCATAAAAGCAAGGATAGATCTAACGAGTGCCATCTTTGGCACTAAATTCATAAGTAGCCCGCATGATAGATTCATAAGGTAATTTGACTTTCTTTCTTGGAAAGTGCTCCATGCCTTTCTTTAATGGAAATTGGAATCTAATATTCCCTTCCTTCATATCAATAATCGCGCCAATCGTTCTACTGAAATGTCTACCAAGAATAATAAGGCAAGAAAGATTGCAATCTATATCAAGAACGGTAAAATCTACGGGCACCAAATTTCTATTTGCAACAATAAGAACATCATTGATCCTTCCCATAGGCTTTTTAATGGTGGAATCCGCAAGGTGAAAATTTAAAGAGAAATCATCAAGATCATGGAAACCTAGAATATCACATAAAGTTTTCGGAATCGTGGAAACACTAGCACCCAAATCACACAAAGAAAAACACTCATGATCTTTAATTCTAATCTTTATAGTAGGTTCCCACTCATCATTAAGTTTTCTAGGTATAGAAACTTCCAAATTAAGTTTTTCATCATAAGATTACATCAAGGCATCAACAATATGTTTGGTAAAAGCTTTGTTTTGACTATGAGCATGAGGAGAATTAACAACGGATTGCAATAAGGAAATACAACCTTCTAAAGAACAATTATCATAATCAAATTCCTTGAAATCCGAGATACTGGGTTCAATGTTATTTGAAGTTGTGACCTCTCTAATCTCACTTTTACCAAATTTAGCATCAAGATCTAAAGACTCCGAATTCTTGGGACGCCTTCTTGGCAAAGTTGATTCATCATCAGTCCCATAATCATCAAAATTCATATTGCAAAACATCGATCTAATAGGAGACGCATCAATAACTTTAAGATCCTCATCATTATTTTCATCTAGTTTTTTTGGTTTAGCGGCCATCTTATTGACTAAGGTGGCATGCTTGTCAGAAATTTTGGCTATAGCATTTTCAAGCCGGGTAATTTGAGCGTTAACACCATAAAATTCTTTATTCATATCATTAAGCTCTTTGTTCATAAATCCCAAAAAACCTTTTTGTTCTTTAAGCTCTTTTCTATATAAATTATTATGCTCAAATTACAAATTCATAAAGCTTATAATATTTGATTCAATCTCTTCCATCCTTCCGAGAAGGTGGTCAGGACCCTTAGGCGAAGCCATAAGGACAAACAGGCACACAAGCAAGCAGAAAAAGGCAAGCGAAAAGAGAGGAGGAGATTGGGAAAGAGAGGGCAAATAAAACGGCAAGGGTGAAGTGGGGGAGAGGAAAACGAGAGGCAAATGGCAAATAATGTAAATACGAGGGAGATGGGTTTGTGATGGGTACTTGGTATGTCTTGACTTGAGCGAAGACCTCCCCGGCAACGGCGCATGAAATCCTTCTTGCTACGTCTTGAGCTTGCGTTGGTGTTCCTCGAAGAGGAGAGGGTGATGCAGCAATAGTAGCGTAAGTATTTCCCTCAGTTTTTGAGAACCAAGGTATCAATCCAGTAGGAGGCTCCTCAAAAGTCCCACGTACCTACACAAACAAACTGAGAACTCGCAACCAACGCGATAAAGGGTTGTCAATCCCTTCACGGCCACTTGCGAAAGTGAGATCTAATAAAGATAGTAAGATAAGATAAATATATTTTTGGTATTTTATAATATAGATGCAAAAAGTAAAGATGGAAATAAAAGTAGATTGGAAGCAAATATGATAAGAGATAGACCCGGGGGCCATATGTTTCACTAGTGGCTTCTCTCAAGATAGCATACGTATTACGGTGGGTGAACAAATTACTGTCAAGCAATTGATAGAAAAGCGAATAATTATGAGATTATCTAGGCATGATCATGTATATAGGCATCACGTCCATAACAAGTAGACTGACTCCTGCCTGCATCTACTACTATTACTCCACACATCGACTGCTATCTAGCATGCATCTAGAGTATTAAGTTCATAAGAACAGAGTAACGCATTAAGCAAGATGACATGATGTAGAGGGATAAACTCAAGCAATATGATATAAACCCCATCTTGTTATCCTCGATGGCAACAATACAATACGTGCCTTGCAACCCTTTACATCCTTTGGTAAGGACACGCAAGATTGAACCCAAAGCTAAGCACTTCTCCCATGGCAAGAAAGATAAATCTAGTAGGCCAAACCAAACTGATAATTCGAAGAGACATGCGAAGATAACTCAATCATACATAAAAGAATTTAGAGAAGATTCAAATAGTATTCATAGATAAACTTGATCATATACCCACAATTCATCGGATCTCGACAAACACACCGCAAAAAGAGTTTACATCGAATAGATCTCCACAAGAGAGGGGGAGAACATTGTATTGAGATCTAAAAAGAGAGAAGAAGCCATCTAGCTAAAAACTATGGACCCGTAGGTCTGTGGTAAACTACTCACAACTCATCGGAGGGGCTATGGTGTTGATGTAGAAACCCTCCGTGGTCGATTCCCCCTCCAGCAGAGTGCCGGCGAAGGCTCCAAGATGGGATCTCGCGGATACAGAAGGTTACAGTGGTGGAAATTGTGTTTCGTCTGCCCCCTGGATGTTTTCGGAGTACGTAGGTGGCAGCCCGAGGGGCCCACGAGACAGGGGGCGCGCCCTATAGGGGGGGGGGCGCTCCTATCTCGTGGGAGCCTCGGCTGCTTCTTGACTTGCACTCAAAGTCCTCTTGATCACGTTTGTTCAAAAAATCACGCTCCCGAAGGTTTCATTCCGTTTGGACTCCGTTTGATATTGCTTTTCTTCGAAATACTGAAATAGGCAAGAAAAACAGCAATATGGGCTGGGCCTCCGGTTAGTAGGTTAGTCCCAAAAATGATATAAATGTGTAAAATAAAGCCCATAAACATCCAAAAGGGGTAATATAATAGCATGGAACAATAAAAAATTATAGATACATTGGAGACGTATCAAGGCAGAGAAGTGCGGGCCAAGACTTATAACGTTGGCGAACTTGCTCTACGCCTCCCAGAGAAGAAGAAGGATAAGTGATAGGTCCATTTTGCATCATGTTTTATTACAGTTATTTATAATGTTTTTATCCATAATAATGCTTTTTGGAGTAATTCTAATGCCTTTTCTCTCATAATTTGCAAGGTACACTCAAAGAGGGAAATTCCGGCAGCTGGAAATCTGGACCTGGAAAAGCTACGTCAGGCTACCTATTCTGCACAACTCCCAACAAGCTGAAACTTCACAGGGATTTTTTATGGAATATTTAAGAATTATTGGAGCAAATAACTACCAGAAGGGGTGCTACCTCTTGAGCACTGCGTTGGTTTTCCCTTGAAGAGGAAAGGGTGATGCAGTAAAGTAGCGTAAGTATTTCCCTCAGTTTTTGAGAACCAAGGTATCAATCGAGTAGGAGGCCACGCTCAAGTCCCTCATACCTACACAAACAAGTAAGAACCTCGCAACCAATGCGATAAAGGGGTTGTCAATCCCTTCACGGTCACTTACGAGAGTGAGATCTGATAGAGATGATAAGATAATATTTTTGGTATTTTTATGATAAAGATTAAAAGTAAAGAAAGCAAAATAAATGGCGCCAGAAATAGCTTGTTGTTGGGATATTAATATGATGGAAAATAGACCCGGGGGCCATAGGTTTCACTAGTGGCTTCTCTCAAGAGCATAAGTATTACGATGGGTAAACGAATTACTGTCGAGCAATTGATAGAGTTGAGCATAGTTATGAGAATATAAAGGTATGATCATGTATATAGGCATCACGTCCGTGACAAGTAGACCGACTCCTGCCCGCATCTACTACTATTACTCCACACATCGACCGCTATCCAGCATGCATCTAGAGTATTAAGTTCATAAGAACGGAGCAATGCTTTAAGCAAGATGACATGATGTAGAGGGATAAACTCATGCAATATGATATAAACCCCATATTTTTATCCTCGATGGCAACAATACAATACGTGTCGTTTCCCCTCATCACATCGGGATCGAACAGCATAAGATTGAACCCAAAGCTAAGCACTTCTCCCATTGCAAGAAAGATCAATCTAGTAGGCCAAACCAAACTGATAATTTGAAGAGACTTGCAAAGATAACCAATCATACATAAAAGAATTCAGAGAAGATTCAAAAATTGTTCATAGATAATCTTGATCATAAACCTACAATTCATCGGATCTCGACAAACACACCGCAAAAGAAGATTACATCGAATAGATCTCCAAGAGAATCGAGGAGAACTTTGTATTGAGATCCAAAGAGGGAGAAGAAGCCATCTAGCTAATAACTATGGACCCGAAGGTCTGAGGTAAACTACTCACACATCATCGGAGAGGATATGGTGTTGATGTAGAATCCCTCCATGATCAATGCCCCCTCCGGCAGGACGCCGGAAAAGGCCCCAAGATGGGATCTCACGGGTACAGAAGGTTGCGGCGGTGGAACTAGGTTTTCATGGTGCTCTTCGATGGTTTGGGGGTACGTAGGTATATATTGGAGGAAGAAGTAGGTCGGTGGAGCCACGAGGGGCCCATGAGGGTGGAGGGCGCGCCCAGGGGGGTAGGCGCGCCCACTGCCTCGTGGCCTCCTCGTCGGTTGCTTGACGTCCACTCCAAGTCCTTTGGATCACGTTTGTTCCAAAAATCACGTTCCCGAAGGTTTCAATCCGTTTGGACTCCGTTTGATATTCCTTTCCTTCGGAACACTGAAATAGGCAAAAAGCAGCAATTTGGGCTAGGCTTCCGGTTAATAGGTTAGTCCGAAAAATAATATAAAAGTGTATAAATAAGCCCATTGAACATCCAAAACAGAATATATAATAGCATGGAACAATCAATAATTATAGATACGTTGGAGACGTATCAAGCATCCCCAAGCTTAATTCCTGCTCGTCCTCGAGTAGGTAAATGATAAAAACAGAATTTTTGTTGTGGAATGCTACCTAGCATATTCCTTAATGTAATTTTATCTATTGTGGCATGAATGTTCAGATCCGAAAGATTCAAGATAAAAATTTAATATTGACATGAAAATAATAATACTTCAAGCATACTAATAAAGCAATCATGTCTTCTCAAAATAAGTGGCCAAAGAAAGTTATCCCTACAAAATCATATAGTCTGGCTATGCTCTATCTTCATCACACAAAGTATTTAATCATGCACAACCCCGATGACAAGCCAAGCAATTGTTTCATACTTTTGATGTTCTCAAACTTTTCAATCTTTACGCAGTACATGAGTGTGAGCCATGGATATAGCACTATAGGTGGAATAGAATGGTGGTTGTGGAGAAGACCAAAAAGGAGAAGATAGTCTCACATCACCTAGGCGTATCAACGGGCTATGGAGATGCCCATTAATAGATATTAATGTGAGTGAGTAGGGATTGCCATGCAACGGATGCACTAGAGCTATAAGTATATGAAAGCTCAATAAAAGAAACTAAGTGGGTGTGCATCCAACTTGCTTGCTCACGAAGACCTAGGGCAATTTGAGGAAGCCCATCATTGGAATATACAAGCCAAGTTCTATAATGAAAAATTCCCACTAGTATATGAAAGTGACAAACAAGAGACCCTCTATCAATGAAGATCATGGTGCTACTTTGAAGCACAAGTGTGGTAAAAGGATAGTAACATTGTCCCTTCTCTCTTTTTCTCTCATTTTTTTTATTTGGGCCTTTTCTCTCTTTTTTTGGCCTCTTTTTTTCGTCCGGAGTCTCATCCCGACTTGTGGGGGAATCATAGTCTCCATCACCCTTTCCTCACTTGGGATAATGCTCTAATAATGATGATCATCACACTTTTATTTACTTACAACTCAAGTATTACAACTCAATACTTAGAACAAAATATGACTCTATATGAATGCCTCCGGCGGTGTACCGGGATATGCGATGAATCAAGAGTGACATGTATGAAAGAATTATGAAGGTGGCTTTGCCACAAATATGATGTCAACTACATGATCATTCAAAGCAATATGACAATGATGGAGCGTGTCATAGTAAACAGAACGGTGGTAAATTGCATGGAAGTATATCTCGGAATGGCTATGGAAATGCCATGATAGGTAGGTATGGTGGCTGTTTTGAGGAAGGTAATAGTGGGTGTATGATACCGGCAAAAAGTGCGCGGTAGTAGAGAGGCTAGCAATGGTGGAAGGGTGAGAGTGCGTATAATCCATGGACTCAACATTAGTCAAAAGAACTCATATACTTGTTGCAAAAATCTATTAGTTATCAAAACAAAGTATTACGCGCATGATCCTAGGGGGATAGATTGGTAGGAAAAGAACATCGCTCGTCCCCGACCGCCACTCATAAGGAAGACAATCAATAAATAAATCATGCTCCGACTTCATCACATAACAGTTCACCATACGTGCATGCTACGGGAATCACAAACTTTAACACAAGTATTTCTCAAATTCATAACCACTCAACTAGCATGACTCTAATATCACCATCTTCATATCTCAAAACAATTATCAAGCATCAAACTTCTCTTAGTATTCAACGCACTTATAAGAAAGTTTTTACTAATCTTGGATGCCTATCATATTAGGACTAATTTCCCAATTAAAGCAAATTACCATGCTGTTTTGTAGGACTCTGAAAATAATATAAGTGAAGCATGAGAGAACAATAGTTTCTATAAAACAAACCACCGCCCTGCTCGAAAAGATATAAGTGAAGTACTAGAACAAAAACTATTTAGCTCAAAAGATATAAGTGAAGCACATAGAGTATTCTAAAAAAAATCCGAATCATGTGTGTCTCTCTCAAAAGGTGTGTACAGCGAGGATGATTGTGGTAAACTAAAAGCAAAGACTCAAATCATACAAGACTCTCCAAGCAAAACACATGTCATGTGGTGAATAAAAATATAGCCCCAAGTAAAGTTACCGATAGACGAAGACGAAAGAGGGGATGCCTTCCGGGGCATCCCCAAGCTTAGGCTTTTGGTTGTCCTTGGATTTTACCTTGGGGTGCCTTGGGCATCCCCAAGCTTAGGCTCTTGTCAATCCTTGTTCCATAATCCATCAAATCTTTACCCAAAACTTGAAAACTTCATAACACAAAACTTAACAGAAAATCTCATGAGCTCCGTTAGCGAAAGAAAACAAAACACCACTTCAAGGTACTGTAATAAACTCATTATTTATTTATATTGGTGTTAAACCTACTGTATTCCAACTTATCTATGGTTTATAAACTCTTTTACTAGCCATAGATTCATCAAAATAAGCAAACAACACGCGAAAAACAGAATCTATCCAAAACAGAACAGTCTGTAGTAATCTGTAACTAACGCAAACTTATGAACTCAGAAAAATCTACTAAAATAGGAAGACCTAGATAATTTGTTTATTGATCCACTGCAATTGGAATCAGTATTTTATCACGTTCTGGTGATTTTTAACAATTGTTTTCGTGAACAGAAAGTTTCTGGAATTTTCAGCAAGATCAAATAACTATCATCCGAGAAGATCCTATAGGTTTAACTTGGCACAAACATTAACTAAAACACAAAACCACATATAAACATAAGCTATATGGATTATTTATTCCTAAACAGAACCAAAAAGCAAAATACTAAAATAAAATTGGGCTGTCTCCCAACAAGCGCTATCGTTTAACGCCCCTGGCTAGGCATAAAAGCAATGATAGATCTAGGTATTGCCATCTTTGGTAGGCAATCCATAAGTGGCTCTCATAATAGATTGATATTGTAATTTAATTTTTTTTCTAGGTAAGTGTTCCATGCCTTTCCTTAGTGGAAATTTTAATCTAATATTCCCTTCCTTCATATCAATAATTGCACCAATTGTTATAAGGAAAGGTCTACCAAGAATAATAGGACATGAAGGATTGCAATCTATATCAAGAACAATGAAATCTACGTGCATATAGTTCCTATTTGCAACAATAAGAACATCATTAATTCTTCCCATAGGTTTCTTAATAGTGGAATCCGCAAGGTGCAAGTTTAAAGAACAATCATTAAATTCACGGAAACCTAGCAAATCACACAAAGTCTTTGGAATCGTGGAAACACTAGAATCCAAATCACACAAAGCATAACATTCATGATATTTAATGTTAATTTTAATAGTAGGTTACCACTCATCATAAAGTTTTCTAGGAATATAAACTTCCAATTCAAGCTTTTCTTCGCAAGATTGCATTAAAGCATCAATAATATGTTTAGTAAAAGCTTTATTTTGACTATAAGCATGAGGAGAATTTAGCACAGATTGCAACAAGGAAATACAATCTATCAAAGAGCAATTATCATAATTAAATTCCTTGAAATCCAAGATAGTGGGTTCATTGCTATGTAAAGTTTTAACTTCTTCAATCCCACTTTTATCAATTTTTGCATCAAGATCTAAAAACTCCGAATTTTTGGGACGCCTTCTAACTAATGTTGACTCATCTCCAGGCCCATCATTATCAAGATTAATATTGCAAAACAAAGATTTAATAGGAGACACATCAATAACTTTTAAATCTTCATCTTTATTCTCATAAAAATTAGAAGAACACGCTTTTACAAAGCAATCTTTCTTAGCACGCATCCCAGCGGTTCTTTCTTTGCACTCATCAATGGAAATTCTCATGGCTGTGAGAGACTCATTGATATCATTCTTAGGTGGAATAGATCTAAGCTTCAAAGAATCAACATCAAGAGAAATTCTATCCACGTTCCTAGCCAATTCGTCAAGTTTAAGCAACTTTTCTTCAAGCAAAGCATTGAAATTCTTTTGAGAAATCATAAACTCTTTAACACTAGTCTCAAATTCAGAGGGCATATTATTAAAATTTCCATAAGAATTGTTGTAGGAATTACCATAATTATTAGAGGAATTACTAGGTAACGGCCTAGGATTAAAGCTTCCTCTATACGCGTTGTTACCAAAATTATTCCTACCAAAAAAATTCACATCCATAGATTCATTATTATTATCAATCAAGGTAGACAAAGGCATATCATTAGGATCAGAAGAAACACTCTTATTAGCAAACAATTTCATAAGTTCATCCATCTTTCCACTCAAAACATTAATTTCTTCTATCGCATGCACCTTTTTACTAGTAGATCTTTCGGTATGCCATTGAGAATAATTAACCATAATATTATGTAGGAGTTTAGTAGCTTCTCCTAAGGTGATTTCCATAAAAGTGCCTCCCGCGGCCGAATCTAAAAGATTTCTAGAAGCAAAATTCAATCCGGCATATTTTTTTTGTATAATCATCCATAAATTCAAACCATGAGTAGGGCAATTACGTATCATTAATTTCATTCTCTGCCAAGCTTGTACAACATGTTCATGATCAAGTTGCTTAAAATTCATAATATCGTTTCTAAGAGAGATGATCTTAGGAGGCGGAAAATACTTAGAGATAAAAGCATCTTTGCATTTATTCCATGAATCAATACTATTTTTAGGCAAAGACGAAAACCAAGTTTTAGCACGATCTCTAAGAGAAAACGGAAATAACTTCAATTTAACAATATCATTGTCCACATCTTTCTTCTTTTGCATATCACACAAATCAACAAAGCTATTTAGATGGGTAGCGGCATCTTCACTAGGTAGGCCGGCGAATTGATCTTTCATGACAAGATTCAGCAAGGCAACATTAATTTCACAAGATTCAGCATCGGTAAGAGGAGCAATCGGAGTGCTAAGAAAATCATTGTTGTTGGTATTGGTAAAGTCACACAATTTAGTATTGTCTTGAGCCATCGTGACAAGCAAGCAATCCAACACAGAAGCAAACAAGAGGCAAGCGAAAAAGAGGCGAACGGAAAAAGAGGGCGAATAAAACGGCAAGGGTGAAGTGGGGGAGAGGAAAACGAGAGGCAAATGGCAAATAATGTAATGCGAGGGATAAGAGTTTGTGATGGGCACTTAGTATGTCTTGACTTGTGCATAGACTCCCCGGCAACGGAGCCATAAATCCTTCTTGCTACCTCTTGAGCACCGCGTTGGTTTTCCCTTGATGAGGAAAGGGTGATGCAGTAAAGTAGCATAAGTATTTCCCTCAGTTTTTTAGAACCAAGGTATCAATCCAGTAGGAGGCCACGCTCAAGTCCCCCATACCTACACAAACAAATAAGAACCTCGCAACCAACACGATAAAGGGGTTTTCAATCCCTTCATGGTCACTTACGAGAGTGAGATCTGATAGAAATGATAAGATAATATTTTTGATATTTTATGATAAAGACTAAAAGTAAAGAAAGCAAAATAAACGACGCCAGAAATAGCTTGTTGTTGGGAGATTAATATGATGGAAAATAGACCCGGGGGCCATAGGTTTCACTACTGGCTTCTCTCAAGAGCATAAGTATTACGATGGGTAAATGAATTACTGTCGAGCAATTGATAGAATTGAGCATAGTTATGAGAATATCTATGTACGATCACGTATATAGGCATCACGTCCGTGAGAAGTAGACCGACTCCTGCCTGCATCTACTACTATTACTCCACACATCGACCGCTATCCAGCATGCATCTAGAGTATTAAGTTCATAAGAACGAAGTGACGCTTTAAGCAAGATGACATGATGTAGAGGGATAAACTCATGCAATATGATATAAACCCCATATTTTTATCCTCGATGGCAACAATACAATACGTGTCGTTTCCCCTACTGTCACTGGGATCGAGCACCGCAAGATTGAACCCAAAGCTAAGCACTTCTCCCATTGCAAGAAAGATCAATCTAGTAGGCCAAACCAAACTGATAATTTGAAGAGACTGGCAAAGATAACCAATCATACATAAAAGAATTCAGAGAAGATTCAAATATTGTTCATAGATAATCTTGATCATAAACCCACAATGCATCGGATCTCGACAAACACACCACAAAATAAGATTACATTGAATAGATCTCCAAGAGAATCGAGGAGAACTTTGTATTGAGATCCAAAGAGAGAGAAGAAGCCATCTAGCTAATAACTATGGACCCGAAGGTGTGAGGTAAACTACTCACACATCATCGGAGAGGCTATGGTGTTGATGTAGAAGCCCTCCGTGATCAATGCCCCCTCCGGCAGGATGCCAGAAAAGGCCCCAAGATGGGATCTCATGGGTACAGAAGGTTGCGGCGTTGGAACGAGGTTTTCGTGGTGCTCTTTGATGGTTTGGGGGTACGTAGGTATATATAGGAGGAAGAAGTAGGTCGGTGGAGCCACGAGGGGCCCACGAGGGTGGAGGGCGCGCCCAGGGGGGTAGGCGCGCCCCCCTGTCTCGTGGCCTCCTCGTCGGTTGCTTGACGTCCACTCCAAGTCCTCTGGATCACGTTTGTTCCAAAAATCACGTTCCCGAAGGTTTCATTCCGTTTGGACTCCGTTTGATATTCCTTTCCTTCGGAACACTGAAATAGGCAAAAAAAACAGCAATTTGGGCTAGGCCTCCGGTTAATAGGTTAGTCCCAAAAATAATATAAATGTGTATAAATAAGCCCATTAAACATCCAAAACAGAATATATAATAGCATGGAACAATAAAAAAATATAGATACGTTGGAGACGTATCAGCGGGCCCACCAGGTGGGCCCAACCCACCTGGGCGCACCAGGGAGCCCAGGCGCGCCCTGGTGGGTTATGCTCACCCAGGCCCACCTCTGGTGCCCATCTTCTGGTATATAGGTCATTCTGACCTAGAAAAAAAATAAGGGAAGGACTTTCGGGGCGGAGCGCTGCCGTCTCGAGGCGGAACTTGGGGAGGAGCACTTTTGCCCTCCGGTGGAGCGATTCCGCCGGGGGAACTTCCCTCCCGGAGGGGAAAATCATCGTCATCATCATCACCAACAACTCTCCCATCTTGGGGAGGGCAATCTCCATCAACATCTTCAGCAGCACCATCTCATCTCAAACCCTAGTTCATCTCTTGTGTTCAATCTTGTTACCGGAACTATAGATTGGTGCTTGTGGGTGACTAGTAGTGTTGATTGCATCTTGTAGTTGATTACTATATGGTTTATTTGGTGGAGGATTATATGTTCAGATCCATTATGCCATTTAATACTCCTCTGATCATGAGCATGATTATTATTTGTGAGTAGTTACTTCTGTTCTTGAGGTCACGGGAGAAATCATGTTGCAAGTAATCATGTGAATTTGATATGTATGTTGTGATTCCCTTAGTGGTGTCATGTGAACGTTGACTACATGACACTTCACCATATTTGGGCCTAAGGGAATGCATTGTGGAGTAGCAATTAGATGATGGGTTGCAAGAGTGACAGAAGCTTAAACCCCAGTTTATGCTCTATTCCGTAAGGGACCGATTGGATCCAAAAGTTTAATGCTATGGCTAGAATTTATTATTAATACTTTTCTCATAGTTGCGGACGCTTGCGGGAGGGTTAATCATAAGTAGGAGGTTTGTTCAAGTAAGAACAACACCTAAGCACAGGTCCACCCACATATCAAATTATCAAAGTAGCGAACATGAATTAAACCAACATGCACTACAAAAAAAATACACTTCCGTGATGATCCGTGTTTGTCACAGTAGGTCGCATTTTTTGTCATGCATGTACATCCATGACAAATTTATGACAGAATCAAGATAGTCATACCTGTGCTGTCGTAGAAGTGTTCCATGACATTACCAAAATTATCATCACGAAGTGTCCACTTCCATGACGATAAATCGCGCGTCACAGAAGTGCTTTCGTCAAGGGTGACCGACACGTCGCATCCACCGTAACGGAACACCGTTAAGCTATCGGGTCGGGTTTTGGATCCGATAACCCATTAACAGCCCCGACCAATGGGAAATTTCCACGTGTAAAATTCTTATTGGTCGGACGAAACACGTGTCAGCTCGTCAGTGAGTCAGGTAGGCGCCTATGATACGTCGACACGTGGCACGGCCCAACAGAGGCCCATTCCTGTGAAAAGGCCACCCCATTTGACTTGGTCAAAAGGTGGCGGGCCGGCCCATGGAAAGCCTGTTAACGGCCTGTTCGCATATAGCCCATTTAGAGCCCGCTAACCGAAGGCCCGTTACGCCCTATTTGAATTAGGCCCAGTAGCGTCATCTGGGCCATCCAATATGATTCCAGCCCGTTTTCACTTCTGGCCCATGTATGGCCCATGACGTCTTTCGGCCCATATGAGGCCCTATGTAACTCTTGGCCTATTAACGGCCCGTGGTGAAACTGACCCGTAATGAATAGTGTATCACTTTACACCCATTAACGGCCCATGGTGAAACTAGCCTGTAATGAACAGTGTATCACTTTATACCCATTAACGGCCCGTTATTCCGTTGGGCCGTTTCCAGCCCATGTTATCTTTCGGCTTTCTCAGAGCCCATTTATTCTTGGGCTCATTTCCAGCATTCGTTTACTTACGACCCGTTACTGTCATTTTCTGCTTGTGGGCCAAATTCAGCCCGTGGTTACAGTCGGCCCGTTTGTGGTCCGTTAATACGTTGGGCCGTTTTCATAGCGTCATCAAATTTAGCCTATTAACGATGGCCCGTTATGGTCGGCTCATGAATGGACGATTCCAACTCTAGCCCGTTTATGGCCATAATGCGGCCTGTTATTGGCCCATGTTTGGCCAATCGATCATACGGCCCGTATAAGGCCCATTGATGATACGGCCCATAGAAGGCCCATTGTTTCTACGGCCCGTAGAAGGCCAATTGTTTCTACGACCCGTAAAAGGCCTACTGTTTCTATGGCCCGTAGAAGGCCCACTGTTTCTACGGCCCGTAGGAGGCCCAATGTCACTACAGTAAATATTAGCCCATGGTTATTGTGTCCTAGTTTTAAAAAATAGGTTATTGCAGCCACTAGCAAACCGCGGAAAAAGAACTACACTGACTACAAGCAAACAAATAAACAAGACAACAAGGGAATAAATAAGCAAGCAACTTATGCTAGGCTATCACGGCTATTACACATATTACATCCACTGGGCATCAAAGTTCGCAACGAGTGCAAATATAGGGAACAAAGCAGCATATAAACGCTGTAGCAAAACAAGTCCGGAACTAAAACCACTTCAGAAGAGTTCAAGAAACAATATCCTAGGTACCCATAATGCTGGCAAGATGCTTAGCAAGCTTATTAACTTTCTCTTGTTTGGCGCTTCAATCCTCCAGCGCTTGTTGTTGCACAAGAAAGTACGATCTGAATTCTGTAGGACTTCCTCGGTCCTTGACTTCTTGCCCAGCAAAGATACCGACCGATGCCTTTCAGCTTGTAGTTGAGACTGAAGAAGTCAAGTGATTCAGCCAATGAGTTCAAGAGCTTGCGGCAGTGATCGCCAAGATGCTCGAACACTACATCAACGCAGGATGTGGGGTTTCTCACTTTATCTACAAGATCGTTTTATCACCTTTCTTGTAGACCAACAGGTTGTCTCACTATCTTGAACCTTATCTGCATTACTTTCTCTACCATTGTATAGTGGGGTGCTCTTCTTCAATATTCTGTTTGCATACTACAAGAGAAACAAGCGCACACATCACAGGTTTAGCTTGTAGTATCTGAAACTCATTTTGGTAAACCGTTCAAGAGTAAGGTGGACAGGATAACAACATGAAACAAACATATATCTATGTACTATGGTCCTCAGATTGTCCATATCATTCTAGTTTATGTTCCCTAATAAAGATAGAGACACAGTTCAACTCATACATTTTTAAGACACAACAACATAGACAGAATATAAGTGTGAGAAACTACACAACATTGGCAGCACTTGTAATGTGCATCACATGAGAACATAACTGTTTATACAACTTAAACTAAAATCAACATAGAGTAAGAAGTTAGAACAACAATCCAGTTAAAGAAATAGGTTTAAAACATCCTGTTGCGCCATTGGAGTTTCAATTGGATCCTTCAAATTCGAAAGTAGTTGGTATGAGTAAATACAGTGATGCAACAGCAAAGGAGTATGGACCATAGCTACGGAATCTGACCTGAGAACAGTTGCTCTTCTACTTTAAACGTGGAGTTTGGGTTAGCTGTGGTGGTCTTCGTGCTTTGGGCACTCCAGTAGCTTTACAAACTGCTCGTGTGGGGGTACTCTGTGGTGGACATGGTGCTTTGTCAACTATAAGTGGGTTACTATCCGCTGGGGCTGCGGTTAGATGGGTTGTAGCTGGTTCTCGCCCAACGGTGTAAGTGTGCAACTGGAAGAGTCTCGACTATGTGTGGTGGGGCTAGTTTGTGGCCAAGACAACCATGGTTCTATCTGCATCGACGGTAGCACTGTCTTTTGTGAAGAACGGGTTTTGCTCCCTTAGGTACCGCTATCACCCCTCCAATTCAAATGGCTGATAAACAAGAAAAGAAATTGAACGTCATGAGACATTGTATGATAGATGATGTGGTAATTAACATATATGTTGTCTAACCAAACAGACAAACATGACACAATTTCACATATATGATGCCTAACTAAACAGGATAGCATGACACAGCTTTTAGATATATGATGGATAACTTAATAGGATATAATGGCATAATTCAACATATGATGAGTACCTAAACAGGATGACATGACAAAACTATATGATGTCTTTCTAAAATAGGTTGGGATGAAATAATTCACATACATGTTGTCTAAGTATACAGGATGGCATGATATAATTGACATAATTGATTCATATACTAAGCAGCTGGCACTCGCATGTATGATCTCTAAACTAAGTAGATAGAATTCAATATTGTGCATATGATGTCTAACTAAGCAATGCAAGACACCATATGCATCATATGAGAAATATAAACATTGCAACTTAGAGCATACACCTGAGGTGGGATATAGGACTGGTCATCTGTCTCTGAATCCTCCTCTGAGGAGCTCCGTGTAACCATCGAGATATATGCTTCAACAGGTACCATTGCCTGCTCTAAAGACCTTGTTTTCACTCCAGATTTTTCATAACCGGCTCAAATGGCTGATACACATGAAGAGTAGTTCAATATACACAGATTGTCGACAAATGGAATACGTAATGAAAAAAAAATATGGCATGAGATAGTCCACATATATGATGCCTGGCTCCATGGCGGTGCATAATTCACATATATGATAACTGGCTGAAAAACATGGCATTGCATAAATCACATATCTGATATAGAAAGCAAACAGGAGGCATTCACACAAAGCATGTCTAATCTAAGCAGATGGCATGGCAATGCAAGACACCATATGCATGACATGAGCAACATAACCCAGCCAAGTTAGAGCATGCACCTCGTGGGGGATATGGTTGGTCATCTCTCTGAATCCTCCTCGAGGAGCTATCTCAGAATCAGCAAGAAATCTGCATCGATGTGTAGCATCGATCGTCGAAGACCTTGTTTTCACTCCAGATTTTCCCATGACCGACTCAAATGGCTGATGCAGGAAGAGTAGATGAATGTATAAACATTGTTGACAAATGTAATACATTATGGAAAAAAATATGGCACGATACAATTCACATATCGATGGTGGCTAAACAGGATGGCATTGCATGATTCACGATATGATGCCGGCTAAAGAAGATGGACGCCTAATTTATATATACTCCCTCCGTTCCTAAATATTTGTATTTTAGAGATTTCAAATGGACTACCACATACGGATGTATATAGACATATTTTAGAGTGTAGATTCACTCATTTTG
Source organism: Aegilops longissima (assembly GCA_021605205.1). Taxonomy (NCBI): domain Eukaryota; kingdom Viridiplantae; phylum Streptophyta; class Magnoliopsida; order Poales; family Poaceae; genus Aegilops; species Aegilops longissima. The sequence continues at coordinate 540,630,438 of CM038677.1, read as the reverse complement.
TTCCGTATGTAGTCACTTGTTGAAATCTCTAAAAGACAAAAATTAGGAATGGTGGGAGTATGATATAGAAACCAAACAGTGGCATTCACACAAAGCAAATCTAAACTAAGCTGATGACATATAAGATGTATAATGTAATCAATGCAAGGCGCCATATGCATGATATGGCCAACATCAAGATGCCGAGTTAGAGCAAACACCTCGGTGGTGAGCAGGCGTGGTCGGCTCCTTCGAATCTCCATCGAGCAGTTATCTTCCTCTGGAATACAACTGAAATGCAGAGGGGGGGGCACTTCGCCCACCATGGGAGCGAAGGCTCAGATGACATTATATTCGCACGCAACGGTCTTCTCTTTTTCTCTACATGTTCAGTACGATTGTGTACAATATCTGACATGCATAATAAAAAATAGTTAGATTTTGTAAGGCCTAAGGGGTGCATGCAAAAATCAAGACTGATGGTAGACAGATACTATTTGTTTGTTGCCCACCCAACATGAACCACATAGAAGACCCTAGATGAATCAGATAGTAGACAGATACTATTTGTTGCTGGCTCGATATGAGACCCATGGGCAATTCAAAACTCAAGATTGAACGATAAAGTAGCAGATAATAATAACCGATGTATAACGTAAGCAAACACGAAAGATGCGACCTCTCTTAGGAATCTGTAGTCCTCGTGTTCATCTGCTCATCGATGATGGTAATGCAGTTAGGCGTGGCTGCCGCAACGGGAAGATGATCCGAGGCGGCGAAAGGAAGTCTGCAGGGGTATCTCTCGCTGCAGTGAACGCTTCGTCGATGGTGCACCTCGGTGGGGTGGATGATGGCACGGCAGGAGCAGGACATAACACATGAGTTTTCATTGACGCCTATCTGAAAATGAAGTAAATCTGTAAGGGCTCCTTAGAATTGGAGGATTCTATAAACGCAGGACCGGAAAAACACGGAATAGGATAGGAATGCACGTGCAAAGCAGAGCATTTGGAAACATAGGATTTCAGCCAACACTGGTGTTTGGCTCACATGAATTGGAAGAACAGAGGAATGGAGAAACAAAGTGATGCGACGAGTGTACAACCTCTTTGGCATAGCCTTGTGGACCTCAGCATCATTGGGTTGGACGTGGAGGATGGTGATGATCTTTGGTGTGACTGTCGGAGGCGGGAAGAAGATCCGAGGCCTCTGGAACGGCGCCAAAGGGTACTGCTCGCTGTGATGGGACGGTTCCATCGTTGGAGCAGCTCCGCTAAGGTGTCTGGCGACGAGGCTGAAGCATGAAAAGATAGACAACGTTAATCTGAAGTGGGACCCCAATATCATCGCAATAGATGATGTAAAATACATCACCAAAAGTGCTAGATGTAAACGCATCAGCCAGCGCCACGGCCGCTCCGACAGATGTCTGTAAGTACTATTCACTCGAACTTAATCAAGAAAATGAACTTCATAGTCGAAACTGAATTTTCTTTGTCGAAACTGATTGAACTAGTAACAGAGCATTGCAATAGATGTTTAGGGCGTTCGAGCACTAGTAGCAGAGAAGCAGTGATCTAAATCAGCAGACGCCGAGCAGGAACGACTAGCAGAGAGCAAGTCGTGCAAGAGCACCACGAAGCGAGTGCTAAAGCAGCAACTCCTATAGCTGCGGAGGTCGTGCAACAGCGATAGCGCAAGCGAGAGCAAGAGCAGAGATACCAGCGAGACGAAAGCAGGAAGCAGTGCAGCAGCAGCGACCGAGCGGCAAGAAGAACAGAGCGCGAGCGAAGCGAGAGCGAGCAGCTGCAGCTAGTGCCGTTATGGAAGTCGCCGCCGAGGAAGCAACGACATGGGGGAGAGACGCCGTGGATGATGTGGCCGGCGACGGCGCCATCGATGGAGACACGCCATGTCTGCTCGGTATCGAGCACCGCAGCCCGTGAGATCGAATAAAAGATAAAATGCAGCGGTGAGTGCAGAACCTCCTTGGTGGCGCCGAGTTGCCCTCGGCTTCATCGGAGGAATTGGTGAGGTGCTGCGTTCCGGTGGGGCAGGTCAAGACGGCGCTGTGGGGATTGAGGTGGCGCGATAGACGAGGCGAACGTCCGGGCAGCTCCTTGGAGGTGGAGGACGGGCGGCTGATCCGCGGGACGGCGAGATCGACAACGGATCCTCATCCGGTGCGGTGGATGAGGGACGACGAGCTATTGCGGTGGACGACGTAGTCGGGAAGAGTCTCCGGCTGGGCGGCGGTCGGGAGGCCGACGGAGGAGCGTGGGATTTCGTCGGTTTTGGCGGCCTCGGTGTACGAATGGGGGGGGGCGAAGGGGAGGGGAGCCAAGCTTAGGGACGCGCTTGTCGAAATGTAGGGTAAGTTACCAGCGCATTTCCCCGATTTTGACACCGCGACGTGGAGCTTCATTTCCGGCTGAGGGGTAGAAGGGGGATTTCGCGTGTCTGGGCTGCGGGAGCGATTTCGGATGAGGAGGGAGTTCTCGCGCGCGTCCAAATTTCGGGATAACAAGGTGCGGCGCGGGTTGAAGAAGCAGGAGTTTCAAAGCAGGTGAGACAAAAGATACTCGAGCTTGAAAATTTCGGGATAACAAGGCGCGGCGCGGGTTGAAGAAGCGGGAGTTTCAAAGCAGGTGAGACAAAAGATACTCGAGCTTGAAAATTTCGAGATAACAAGGTTTGGATTCCTTGTTCAGCAGAACAAACTTAACGTGTAAAATAACAATTCATACAAGACACAAGAGAGTCATGTCCCCTTTTACTATATTGCTATAGATGCCATTGAAAAAACTACAAGAAAATGTAAAAAAATCGGAGAACAAGATTACCCCTGCACAATACCAAATCGATTCGCACTTCCTCAACAACAACAAAAACAAATCAATTCCCACCAAATAAAGAGTAATGTCCCTTTTTATATGATTACAGATGCCATGATCTCGAATTTCAATTTTTGAATCCACGTTATGTTGAATTCGAATATATTGGTGACCTTGCGGTTTATAATTGATGTAGTCGTACATTTTGATCTTCCATCATATATGAACATTTTACTCCACCATGTGAACATATATATTATCGTCTACCATATGGACTAAATTTGAATCAATTTTCCTTATTTGAATACGATTGTTGTCAAGTTATACAATAATTTAAATATTATCTTGATAAAAAAACATACATATAGCAGTAATCATATTTCACTATGAACTACATGTACCATACGCTCTCCAATTCAAATATTTGTATCCATTTTATGTTGAATTCAAATCATAGTACATTATTGGTCTAGGTAGCGAGATGTTTGGGATAATCTAAACCCTGTTTTCATACGTATAATTTTGGCTGAATTGGGACAAGTTTTGGTATAAGTCTCTTGCAAAACCGGAGATTCTCTCAACAAGCCTCGTGGTTCCGAGAGGAACGTGTCACCTTGTGTGTGAAATGATATCGCTGCCTCCCCTGATTTTATTTACAGAGGCAACATAGAACTATATGAGTGCCATGTTAAATTTTGGAATTATTTCGGGTTCATTTGGCCTTTTTATACATTAATTGAGTTTCTAGACTTTTAATGTGCATAATCTAAATATGAATTGCATGTACATGCTCCGGTGCACCAAAGTGGGTTGAAAAATCACATGTGTGTCCTTGGTTGAATTTCTAGGTCCCATGGAAGAAATGAGAATGAAATTCAAACATCTGGGCATCACGACTCGACCGAGAACATCGAAAAACTTTGATTTTAAATTCATGTAAATCCAAAACTCGCCTGGAAATCATGAAACTTGGCATGGTGTCATGTCATGGCACTAACATGTTGTGGTAAAAAATTGGGCCGATTTGGAAGCTCGTGGTTCTAAGAGGGAACGTGCCACCTTTGAGTGTGAAACGATATACGCTGCCCCCCCCCCTTGAGTTTCTTAACAAAGGCAACATAGAACTACATTAGTGCCCTGTTAAAATTTGGAATTATTCCTGATTCGTTTGTCATTTTTTATACATTAATTGAGTTTCTGGTCATTTAATGTGCATAAGTCAAATTTGAACTACAAGCACATGCTCTCGTGCACCAAAGTTGGTTGAAAAATCACATTTGTGTCCCCGGGTGAATTTCTAGGTCCCATGCAAGAAATGAGAATAAAATTAAAACATCTGGGCATCGTGGCTCGGTCGAGAACATATAGAAACTTGGTTTTAAAATTCTTGTAAATCCAAAACACGTCTGAAAATCATGAAACTTGGCATGGATGTCATGTCATGGTACTACCATGTTGTGGTAAAAAAAATGGCGAATAGGAACAAATTTTGGTATAAGCTTCTTGCAAACCAAGCTTCTCTCAAGAAGGCTCGTGGTTACGAGAGGAACGCGCCACCTTTTAGTGCTGAAATGATATCGTTGTCCCCTTGAGTTTATTTACAAAGGAAACATATAACTACATGAGTGCCTGTTAAATTTTGGAATTATTCCGCTCGTTTGGCCTTATTTACACATTAATTGAGTTTTGGTCATTTAATGTGCATAATTCAAATTTGAACTACAAGCACATGCTCCGTGCACCAAAGTTGGTTGAAAAATCACATTTGTGTCCTCGGGTGAATTTTCTCCCTCCTTCCATCTATATAGGTCCTAATGCGTTTTTGAAGCTAACTTTGACCAAACGTTAGAGCAATAATATATGACATGCAACTTACACAAAGCATACCTTCAAATTTGTATGTCAAAGGAGCTTCCAATAATATAATTTTCATAGTATACATCTCATGTGCTATTAATCTTGTCAATAGTCAAAGGCTGTCTTGAAAACACATTAGGCCCTATATAGATGGAAGGAGGAGTAGGTCCCATGCAAAAATGAGAATAAAATTCAAACATCTGGGCATCGTGGCTCGGTCGAGAACATTGAGAAACTTGGTTTTAAAATCATGAAACTTGGCATGGTGTCATGTCATGGTGGTACCATGCCGTGGTAAAAAAATTGGCCGAATAGGAACAAATTTCGTTATAAGATTCTAGCAAATCGGAGCTTCTCTCAAGAAGGCTCGTGGTTCTGGGAGGGAACGTGTCACCTTTGTGTGCATAATTCAAATTTGAAATACAAGCACATGTTCCAAAGGCACCAAAGTTGGTTGAAAAATCACATGTGTGTCCTCGGGTAAATTTCTAGGTTCCATGCAAGAAATGGGAATGAAATTCAAAATTCTGGGCATCGTGGCTGGGTTGGAAACATTGAGAAAATTAGTTTTTTTTAATTCCTGTAAATCCAAAACACGCATGAAAATAATGAAACTTGGCTTGGTGCCATGACATGGCACCAACATGCTATGGTAAATTTGCAGTCCGATTTGCGGATAGGCACACATTAACAATCAACAAAGTCATTTTGGAACAAGTGTTGTCACGTTACAATCGGAAACACAAGTATTATTGAAACCGTGGGCGTTCTACTTACTAGTACCATTTACGTGCATACGCGTCCCCATTTTTTATTAGCTAGGAGGCGCCGTGCGGTGTAGCTATTTGAGTACGAGAGGCGTGCGATCAGACCCACGCGTGCTTCATCGGGAGGAGAGCCTTTGACCTCCATCTGCCGTCCACCTCTCCCAAGGTCTCCATTAATGGCGCCCGAGCCTCATTTAATGGCGTGGCTATGTCTCACTCGACTGAGATTTAAGAGAGAAAAAGAAAATCTGAAAGCACGGATCTTGATGTAAGATCTGACGGACCTATATAGCATCTACTGCGACTTATAGCAAGACTGATGAATATATAAGGATGATTAATTTTTTTTGATCAAAGAAGGGCTTGCCCCTTCCGATTTTCATTACTGAAAACCACCATAATTCACAAGAAGTTCAGCACAACTCCAGCCTAAGACGAAGGACTAAAAGCTACCAGATTGAAATTGCAACATCCCAAGAGGCCAACAAAGGCCAAACATCCGCGCTAGAACCCGACATTTCACAACCGACGACACAATCCACATCCTAAATCGATTATTACATCAAAAGAAACCAGGAAACTGAAGGAAGCTCAGCAGCAACTAGAAGAACAACAACGCCAGGGTCGCCACAACAAGAGTTTTCTTCATTCCAGCCTCGCAACATTGATCTTCCACAAAAAGATAAGGACGATTAATTGTCTTACATAATTAGAAAGATAATTAAAAAAGCCACATGCGGCTACACCCGAAATACACAAGGGAAAAATAAGAAGGAAGACAAGGATCTGGCTCGCTGATCTCTACTTTATTGATGCGTTGCTGCAGGCCGCGGGTACTAGTCTCCGCGGCGAGCGGCGATGAGCTCTTTCGTGTCCTCAAGACGCTGCTTGAGAACATCCACGGATTCCTCCACCAGCCTTTGGTGCTCGTTGCGGAGCATGTCATTCTCGTCCATAAGTTTCTTGACGATGACGCCGGTCCTCTTCAACAAGGCGCTGGTCTCCTCCAGCTGGTCTGCACTTCGGACGATCTTCTCCCTCAGCAGGTCGCGCTCTGCCCGGAGCCTCTCATTGCTCTTCCTTAGTATGCCGATAGCCTGTTCAAATGAGGCTTTCATGTCATCCTGCAACCTCGCAAGCCGGAGATCTGACCCATCTGGCTATGGACGATCGCATGCATGCGCTTTCAGAATCGATCATCGCTTGCGAGAAATTTTCCCAGCGCTGCAGCGCATGGCGGACATCTCTCGCTGCCTTCATGGGCGCGCCGGACCGATCTGCTGCATCGGCGCGCACGGCGGGACCTCCGTGTTGCCGATGGCGTGGCGGGACCTCAGGTTGCTACTTCCGTGCAGCGGGACATGTCGGCTGCTCTCACAGTGAGGCGGGACATCTCTCGTGCTTCCGCTTCCATGCTCGCCTCTCCCTAGTGGCAATCTCTCGACCCAGAACTCAGGCTGGCCATGGCAGACGCAAGGGAAGGATGCTGAATGACTTGTTTGTTTTTGTGGATGGGGAGTTGGGGAGGAATGTGCAGTCATCTTAGCATACTAGTATTTATAACCGAGTACTAATACGCTCCTAAGTGGGAAACCGTTTAGGTTGTGATTAGTGTGAACAGGTTTGCTATTCAATATAGCATGGTACTAATACGCTCCTAAGTGGGAAACCGTTTAGGTTGTGATCGGTGTGAACTGGTTTGCAATTCAATATAGCATGGAGTAATTTGGAATGTGACAAGACGCAAGCTCAAAATTTATTGACGGTTCTAGTTTCTAAGTGCGGCACTATTCCCGGATGGAGTACTTCTTTTTCTACTCCCTCCTTTCTGGTTTTATAGGGCTTATCTCAAAATTTTAGTTTTTCCATTTTATAAGGCTCAATTTGGTTGTTCCCCAACACATGTTCAGATTCCAAGGTGCATTAAATCATTGCATGCAAGTATTAAGAGAAAATTGACCAATTCATGTACTTTATGCATGCATGCATTGCAATTAATGCATTGATAAACATAATTTTTTGAGAAAAACAAGAGCATTAATTAGGTGCTTTTGCAAACTACAAAAAATATTCCACCACTCACCATCTTGGTTGGTCAGATTTTTGAATTAAGCCCTATAAACCGGAAAGGAGGGAGTACTGCTGTGTACGTGCAATAACTGGCACCGTCGTATACGTATCTTACGGTTAATGGGGCATTCGACAGGAATAGCCGCGTGGTGAGCTCTAGGCTAGTCTTTTTTCAGACGCATTAAACCTATCTCTTGGGACTTCTTGCACGCAGCATCGTGCCACCCACAAAAACTTGTACTCTGAGTTTAGTAGTACGTTATACAGGAAGAGAAGAGGTGCACGCACGCACTCGTCCTCTCACACACGCGTCTGTTTTTTCTCGAAAAGGAGAATGATGACCCCGCCTCTGATTCGGGAGTCACACACGATCTGTAGCTATGAATTGTAGTGTTCTCAACCATCCGATTGGCTCTATCATGGATGTACCTATATACTAAAACATGTCTAGATACATCTATATTTTGAAAAATGGAAGGCATGTATTGTGGAACGGAGAGAGTGCTTGTCATCAAAATGGATAAAAAGGGACGTATCTAGAACTAAAATACGTCTACATACATCTCCTTTTATCCATTTTGATGACAAGTAGTACTTCTTACCCAAAGGAACTTTATATCCAACAGACACAAAATATCCGTTCGACTGTTGGAAATTACTAATCTGATGTCGAAGTAATTGCTGCATCGCCACCAAAACCCACCATTTCCTAAGCTAAAGTAGAGCAAGGTAATCCCTATATTAGCATATTACTAAGATAAACAGAAGGCTGTAGAAACATTTAGGACGTGAGCTTGTCAATCTGAATGTGGAGGGACACAAGCTTAGCCCCGGCTAGCAGCTTGGGCGGAACTGTCAAGAAGGTCAACTCCTGCACGTCGACGTCGCCGGGATCCTTGCTGCTTGTCACCTCCATTTCCACCTCGACGGCGTCGGTCGTGCCTTTGGGCTCCCCTGGCGGGCCGGTCGCCCACAGCTTGGCCATGTAGTGCGGCAGTGGGGACGCCCCTGCTATGATGCAGACGACCGACACGGTGATAGGCGCGCCGATGTCGAGCATGCCGCCGACCAAGAAAAACGTGCAGCGGTCCTCCTCCGCGAACAGCAAGAGCCGTGGCTCCGACAGTGGCACTTGCAGCTGGAGCACCTTGCCGTACTGGATCCTGTGCACGGGGCATTTGCAGGGCGCGAGCGGACACACGCTCTGGTGATCGGCGAGATTGTGGTAAGTGATGTAGAGCCCACAGCCTTCGTGCGGGCACTCCACCCTCACCGACGAAAGGAAGGAGTCCACCGCCGTGTTCCGCACGTCGAAGCCACCGCCACGCTCGCACTTCTGGCACTGCCGCTGGTTCCCGGGGCGCTCGACGCGGCAGTCCGCGTAGGCCAGGTGCCCTCCCTTGCACTGCAGAAATCAATCAAACAACACATCAATCAAGAAACCTGCACCTTGCTCAATCAGCCGAACGGACGAGGTGTATTCGAACCTCATACACTGGAGGCGTCAAGGGGCGGAGGCACAAGGGGCAGTGGAGCACGGTGAGGTCCATCGAGACCTTAGAGAGCTCCATCGTCGGGTCCTGTTCGGTCTGCATGATCTCGCCCTCCTCGTGCACAACCATCTCTCGACTTGGGCCGGGGTATTACAAAGCTTTACCGTCACATATATTATACTACTTCAAGGTGCATTAAATCAACACATGCAAGTATCAAAAGGAGAGTCACGGCATGCATGCATGCGTTGTAATTAATGCATCAGTAAATGCAAATTATTGAAATATATCGAGTGCAGTGCTTTAATGTGTCATCTCAACTCGTACATCAACGAGAAGTTTGATTATCCTCTCCCTCGCAGACTTAACTGCACCTGCCTTTAGCTGTATGATAGGTTGGGCACACACCTGTCGGGCCCACCTGTCATACACGCAAAGGCAGGAGCATCCCTCCCTCGCCCATGAGCGTGGTGGCTGGCAAGACTAGGAGAAGCTTTGCCACACGCTCTCTCTCCGCACGCCGTGGACATGCAGCAGATTCAATCGGTGTCGATGGCGAAGCGCATCTTGTAGTACTCCTCCAAAGGCAGTAGTACTCCATCATTGTTCGACTTCCAAGAGGCGAGAGCCAAGCGCAGCTTTGGACGCCGTGTGGCAGTTTCATGTGTAGAGTAGTCTACGATAGCGTGTACCGTGCCTGTAAACTTAAAATCGTTGGGGTCGGCTCCATGCTATGTGGCCGTCTCGAAGTTTAAAAAAAAATTAAAATAGTCTTCTGGCCCTACCTGACACCCTGGTGATTTAGTTTGCACGCTCATCTGGTCAAGACAGGAATATATATTTTAAATTTGTTTTTTTTAAAAGGGGGGACTCCCCAGCCTAACGATGCATACGGCCACATATATTTTAATTTGTGGTGGGTAAATGTTAGAGGTTGCTGCAAATATATTGTACACTGCGGGTCTTTCAGCCAAGTTTAGAGGCAAGCATGTGGGGCCAATGCTATGATGTGTCGCGTCAACTCGTACAACGAGGAGAATCTTGATTTTACTACACGCCTTCTCCCTCACCCATGCGCACGGTTGCTCGCAAACGAGGACAGGCTTTTGCTTAGTAGTACTTCTACAACAAGCTATCCGTCCCGCCATGTGGACGGACATGCTGTGATGGATTCGACACTATAGAAGCAGTAGTAGTAACATCATTGTTCGTCTTCTCAAAGAGGCGAAGAGCCAAGCGCAAACCAAACGTTGCAGTTGTGAACATTGGAGCACACATATAGCCAGGCTCTTGCATGAGACAAAATTGCTATGTGAGCCCACTATTGTACTAGTACGTACAACTACTTGCTAGTATAGCCCTGTAAACCAGAAATGAGTATTTGCCCTTCTAGATATTTCAACAAGTGACTAGACTACACCGAGACGGAGTACATATGGAGCAATATGAGTGAATCTGCACCGTAAATAAATACGTACTAGTTCTATCGTTTTCCTCTCCGAGGTGCACAATATTGAGTATACTGACTAGTCTCTTTTTGACACGCATTACGTTTTTTTACATAGTACAGACGCAAGCGCTCATATACACACACATACACTCACCCCTATGAACGCACACATGCACGGCACAATCATCTTGAAATTTATGAAGTCACCATAGGCACCTCGTCGTCGATGGGTCCATAGGTGCTTGAATGCCAAGGAGGGAGAGGGTAGCGGTTCCCGAGGCGTTGAACGGTCAATGATGCATCCTCAATTACATGCAGAGGGAATTAATTGGAGAAGCAGAATAGAGCCAACACGATGTGAATGCAACAGAGTTTGGACTCTCATATAATAAAGGCGCCCCACCACTCCAATCCATCTACTCCCAAGTCTCTGCGCAACACTGCTCACTCCAATCCAAGACCAAGTGACCAGAAGCCACAAGCACCTATGGAGGCGATGGACGCGAGCGGCAGTCGGCTGTGCCAAATCATCCAAGGCGCCGGCCTGTGGCCCCGCACCGCGCAAGGTTTCCAGATGGTGCTGGCAGCCGCAGGCATCGTAGCCCTCGCTTACGCCGGCTTCGCCTCTCGCATGGACGACATGATGGTCAACTCCATCCGCAAGTTCGCCGCCATCGAGAAGCGCGTGAACGACCTTGCCGTACTGCTCCAGCCTGCGCGCCCAGGCTCCTCATTGCCTGCCACCCTCATCGGCCTCCATGGTGACGAACTCTTTCAAGCCCTGGTGGCCTGCAGTGCCGGAGGTCGCGACGAAGAATGTGCACTCGAGGCCGCCGCCGCCAGCAGCAGCCTGCCATGCAAGAAACCGTCGACCGCACATCCACGTCTACGAGGAAATCGTCTACATAGGCCACTACAAGGCAAGCGAGCGAGAGAGAAGACGTTGGCATTCTTCCGGTGGCTGGAATCTTTGGACGCCATTGTTCAGAAGCACGTCGACCTGGCCACGAAAGTAGCTGCTACTTAGGCGCCGTTCGGTGGGCCGGCGCCCTGAGTCGAGGAGGTGGACGTCGTGGATGGATGCATCTATTCTTGTTGCCTCCTGTAAGAAGCACCGCATCGCCTCGTGGCCTTAATGTTTTATTAGTATAGTACTTCCTCCGTTCCCAAATATAAGTCTTTCTAAATATTCCAGCAAGTGACTATTACATACGGAGCAAAATGAGTGAATCTACACTCTAAACTATGTCTACATACATCTGTATGTTGTATTCCATTTGAAATAGTATCTAAAAAGGCTTATATTTATGAACGGAGGGAGTATATGGCATTTTTATTCCAGTCGTAACGTTTTCACCGTGAGGTGGGGCATGATTGAGCAAACCCACCCCGCCCACCAGGCGTCGGCCGAGTTTAGAATTAGAAGAGAGAAATGAGGGAGGAGAGCTAGCTGTAGCACGGACACTGTTGTTAGATGGGACTCGTGTTTATAGAATAGGAGTACTGAGCACTCATGCCTCTCTTTTTTGAGGGAAAAATTAGTCGTATGTCTAGTACCACTAGTTGGGTGCGTGCGACCTATAGCTGTCATCACTTTAGGTCTCCTTTTGAACCATGCTACGCTTCACAAGACATATTATTTCACGCATTTATCCTCCAATATGTACTCCTAGGCTATTTCCACGTGCTCCCATTCGCCGACATGTGGGACATAGAGCATCTGGGTCGTGGTGCATGCACGACTCGGAGCATATGCCGGGGTACTTTACATTTCAGACCTCACGAATTACATGCAAACCCCCCACAGAAGAATAAATAAATGAATGAATTACTACATGAAACCGGATTATTTTCGTGGAAACCGGAGCACGCTCATTAAATTTTGGACATAACACGTATATAAAAAATGACTGGACCGAAACCAGTCTAAGGGCCTCTTTGATTTTTCCCGCAAAAAAGGGCCTCTTTGATTCGCAGGATACTGAAAACACAGGAATGGGAAAAGTATGATGGCGATGAACCGAGACGACGAGAACCCTAATTCAGTTAGAGGTTAGAGTTAGATTCTAACCCTGAACTAACTCTAAACCAAAGAGGTGTATGGATGGCAGGGTTAGATTAACAATAAATGCTCTATCTCAATCATTTGACTACTTTGGACCCTATTTCCTGTCGGATTTGGAGGGTGCTTGGATACGTTTTAGTTCCATGACTAAAAGTAGTGGGACTAAAACTTGCTAGCCTCACCCATGCTTGGATCCAAATACTAAAGAGACTAAAATCAAGTTAATGAGCATTTATTATCCTCAAACCCTCCAATCCGAACTCGCCTATGTTAAAGGAGAGGAGTTAAATGAGGAGAGAGAGGACTAATCCACATTTTAGTAGGGTACCTGACTAATTTTTTTAGTCTCAAGACTAGTTTTATCCCTCTTTAGTCGGGGTGCTTGGAACTTTAGCCTCTTAAAGAGACTATTTTAGTCGACTAAAATAAGTCCCTTGGATCCAAGCACCCTCTTGGTGTGGCGGCTCTTCGTGGCCTCCTCCGCTCACAATTGACATAACCATCTATACAAATCAAGCATGCAAAACATGATAAATTTTACTTTGTCCATACAAATGAGATATCCCACTTAAACATACAAGTCGTCAATCGAGCTTCACAGAATAAAAAAACACTTCATGAAACAAAGAATGAGCTAACTCATCACGGAAGTCATTCACGATAGGGAGGGAGCCCGGAGCCCCTCACGCACCGAGGGAGGAGCTCGCCATCGTCGTTCTGGAGGAAGGCTCTGTATAGCCCAAGACCCGGGAACCCCTCCGACGACGGCCCTTGCGAGTTGAAGTCGACACCGGCTTGGGTAGCAGGGCCGCTTGCCGCCGACTGGGAACTTAATCTTTGGGCCTCTAGAAATAATGCAAGCCTGAAATACCTAGAAAGGTGAACTGAATCTTTGGGCCTCCAGAAATAATGCAAGCCTGAAACTAAAATACCTAGAAAGGTGAACTGAATCTTTGGACCTCTAGAAATAATGCAAGCCTGAAAGTGAAATACCTAGAAAGGTGAACTGAATCTTTGGGCCTCTAGAAATAATGCAAGACTGAAACTGAAATACCTAGAAAGGTGAACTGAATCTTTGGGCCTCTAGAATAATGCAAGCCTAGAATTGAAATACCTTGAAAGGTGAACTGAATCTTTGGGCCTCTAGAAATAATGCAAGCCTGAAATTGAAATACCTAGAAAGGTGACCTGAATCTTTGGGCCTCTAGAAAGATTTATTACCTCCTCAAGCAGCATCAAACAATTCCATGCGTGCACCACAAATCTATACCAAGTTTGATCGGGATCTACTTTTCCAAATCAGAATTAGCGCTAGAGCAAGCAAGATCAATGATATGGCCGTGAGACAGAGAAGGAACGAACAAACTCACCCCTCTCGCGACCTCCCTGGTAGATGCACCGCCGCCGCGCACGACAGAGGGAGAAAAACGACTGGTGAAGGGGGAGCGGGGCGACCTTCGAAAGCCGGAGGGAGAGGGTGGCCGGAGTAGGGCGGCGGAGGCCGGAAGGAGAGGGCGGCCGGAGGAGAGAAAGGGCGAGCGGCCCTACGGGGAACAGAGAGGAGTCGTGCGAGAGGGGGGAAGCGATCTGGTGCGGGCAGGGGAGAATTTTTTTAGTTCTCTTTTAGTGGGCCCGAGGATAACTAACCCAATTAGAACCTCTCCACCAGGCTAGTTTTTTAGCCGGGTTAGAGCAAACTAGCTCAAACTAACCCCTCTTGTTTCGATAATTTGAGGCTATTTCAACCCAAACTAGCTCTAACTCAGGGATCCAAACAAATAGGAGTGTTACTGTACATGCTACAGTGTGGACCGTAGCACATTGTTTTTTATGGCCATATATCCACATTGTTTTCTACTGCTGGTTCACTGGGCTACCGTGGTTCGCACTGCTGGTTCACTAGGCTGCCGTGGTTCGCACTCTTCCGACCTGAGTAGTATTATAGTACTAGTATATACCACATCATTCTTTGCTCCTTCTTACTACTCCGACATGTGAGAGAGCCAGCATCCGGGTCGACGTGTCATGCACCAGATTAGAGCGCCGAATGGAAGGGGGGCATCACCCCGGTCGGAGCACCAGTAATTCATGACTATAGTGAGTGGTCATATCACAAGTCTTTCCAGCAGTAACGCGTTGTCAAATCGCACAGCCCCACTCGCTCACCCTCCTCGCCTCTCTGTCAAACAGCCTACCCGAAAACTGCCGCACGTACTGCCCGGGAAAATCCCCGCCCTCAACTTTTAACTACGTGAAAATAGTTCAAGCTTGTTCGTTCTATATAAATACAGTACTTACTGTATGTTTGTTCACCCGTGGGGTTGTTCAATGAATGGAGGGGCGGGGAGCACAAGTGAACAATACTGTAGTACTACTAGTAGTAAGTAGGAGTCGTACAATAGTCACCTTAAATAGAGAGTTTATTTTCTTTAATGCCACGTACACAAATTGAAACGCTTGTTGTGGAGAGAAAAAAGATAATCACTCCACTATGTATGGACGCAGGGGCCTGAGCGCTTGCTTTACTAGGGTTGCTCTCTTCGTTCTCTCATCCTTTCCAGATATAAACAAGACAGTGTAGCGACATTTTCTCTGCTCACCGCTGGTCACAGATCCGCCGGATCCCTTCGGCCGGTGTGTGTAGAGGACTAAAAGGTGCATCGTTCATGCGGTCATCACCGCCGAGGGAGGAAACCCACAGCTGCCGGAGGGGCCCGATCCTCTGCTCGTCCGTTCTCTCCGACACAGCGCTGGCTCGGGAGGTCCTCCGACCCTTCTTCCTCCCTGCCGTATTGTCCGCAGATCCGACCTGCCGCCGCCGACATTCCGGCGACCCTCAGGTATAAGTTATTCGAAAGCGGCCTTGCTCTACTGCCCCAGCTCCCCACGTGTCTGCATGTGCATCTTTTTCTACTCCCATCAGCTCTTCCAAAGCCACCTAAATTTTTAGTATTATTTGAGGTAAAGCTACTTCCTGCATTCGAATCTAGGGCTTTGTTCAAACAACGAAGAAAGGGGGGAAAGTTGTGGCATGAATCTAGGACTTGATTCAAAGAGGAAATAGTGAAAGTAGTAGAGACCGGATACCCAACCGGTCTCTTGGTTGAAAAGGGAAATAATGGGAAAACACAGTACAAACTGGATAAGGAACATATCTATTATTGGTTGAAAAAAGGATAGAAAGTGGCGGCTGGTGGACAAGTCAACAGAGTATGTCTAGGATTAGATTTGCTGCCATCACATAGTAAAAGGTCTCCAGGATTAGATTTGCTGCCCTCACATAGTAAAAGGTCTCAGGATTAGATTTGCTGCCCTCACATAGTACAAGGTCTCAGGATTAGATTTGCTGCCCTCACATAGTAAAAGGTCTCTAGGATTAGATTTGCTGCCCTCACATAGTAAAAGGTCTCCAGGATTAGATTTGCTGCCCTCAAATAGTAAAAGGTCTCTAGGATTAGATTTGCTGCCCTCACATAGTAAAAGGTCGCCAGGATTAGATTTGCTGCCCTCACATAGTAAAAGGTCTCCAGGATTAGATTCGCTGCCCTCACATAGTACAAGGTCTCCAGGATTAGGTTTGCTGCCCTCACATAGCATGAACAAACTCGGCATCACCACTTTATGCCTCCTTGTAGGTACATTGGGCTGATGCATCCACTGTCGCATGTCCTTATACCATCCTTTTGCTGTTGTTAATGTAAGGGCGCATGTAAAATGAAGCAACCACACTGTTACCTTAGGGACATGTCTAACTAGTGTTATTGTTAATCTAATGCCTCCAGTGATAAGATGCAATTAAACTGTGTTACAAATGGAACTCCTGCTGTTTTCCCCAGTATGATAAGTAAGTTGCTCCTTCATGCTGCTGACTGTCCTGGTGTCCCCATGGTCCCATGCCCTTAAATCAACTCTTTAGCTGCTGTTGATTTATTGTGTCTGGTAAACAAGCAATGCCACCATTAAAGTAATCCCATATTTGAGGAATCTCATTGTTGATCGTAATGCTTCTGGTAACATGAAGCATTGCTGAAGTTTTAAAATTACTACTGTCCTTGCGTGATTGCCATGAACATAATTAAGATGCTTCTTTTCATTTTGTATATGTTTCGTATATTCTTATTGACCAGCAACTTTTTACTTTCTATCTTTTTGTGCAGATAGGGATATCCATTTCACCTTGTTGCTATTGTGACCTTTTGGTGAACTGTACAAAACACTTTTTTTGGAATGAGTGTCTTGTGCAGTTCAACTAAAATGTCACGTGGGCAACATCTCTCAATTTTGGTGGAACTGCACAAAATGGTGATTGGAGTTTCCAAAATCTCCGTCAAGTTTCTGCTGGTAATCTCGTGCAACATTTTATTAGCCTTTGCAAGATGGAGCTGTCACTATCACCACAATGGCACTTTATTTTAGTGGAACTGCACAAAAGGATAAGAAAATTATTGTTGCACCTTACATGAGCCGGACAACCAACCTTAATGTTCCTCAATTTTAGTGCAACTACTAAAGAAGAACCTGCCAGCTCACAAGAGCAAGTACTTCTTGCTAGCTGAATGATGCAATCTTTGCTTCATTTCAGGTGAACTGCAGAAAAAGGCGCATGAATTGAATCATGGAACTCCAGGCAGACCTCATCCAAGTAGAGCTGGAGGTTGAGTTCAAGGAGGCCGCTATTAAAGCGAAATCATGCTCTCCTGTCTCCTTGTTTGTCTTGTGCAAACATCTTTGTGCAAACAGGAATACTCAACTACAGATGTTGTGACGGTCAAGAGCATTCGCCAAGTTCTTCGATTGTATGGCATGGCTAGCCAAGATGGATTTAATCCCGATATTCACTTTATCAAAAGGCTCTCTAATGGGTTGGTTCTGAATCTTGCAAGCTGGGAATTAGCGAGATGTGTAGGCATCTTTGTTGTACTTATTATTTGAATCTTATTTGTTTGTTCTCAATCTTGCAAGCTGGAAATCAATGAGATGTGTAGGCATCTTTGTTGTACTTATTATTTGGATCTTATTTTTTGGTTCTGAATCTTGCAAGCTGGGAATCAATGAGATGTGTAGGCATCTTTGTTGTACTTATTATTAGGATCTTATTTGTTGGTTCTGAATCTTGCAAGCTGGGAAACACGGCATGATGATGCAGAGGACAACAACCATAACAAACAGTTCAAACTTGGTAGTATTATCTTTGTGAAAGTGCGACAAATGTCTTGATCGTAAAGCGCCCCGAGAATAATAATTCTAATTGGTGTGCATGTTGATCCTGTGGCACTGATAGAACGAGCGAATGCATTGCTTGTTTTAAGTATAAATTTCTATTAAAGCTAATTAAATTTAAGTAAAGTGACCACTAACACTTATTATTACAGTACCAATAGAGACCCGCTCGTGAACCGACGTGTGGCCGAGGGTGCATCTTCTGACGGGCGTGCAACGGACGAGGGAGGGGTAGTAACTGTTGTCGCTGTACACACTCAGCTTCATTGTTGAATCCAGTTCCCCAAGAGCTGAAAACGAACTGCTGCCACCGCCACACACTCGCTCACTCGAAGAGACTCCAATGGCGACCGAGGGGTGAGCTCGCTGGATATGGACTTCAGCAAGGAGTTCCCCTTTGAGTTCGCCGTTCAGTCCTATGGCTGCACCAAGTTGAATGTGATGTACACCAACGATACGGACTCGGTGAAGCTCTGCCTTGCCTCAGTCCTATGGCTGCACCAGGTTCTGGAGCATTCGCCCGTTTCATCGGCAGCGCCTACTACACCTTCGCTACGGTGGAGAGAAGGAAGAAAGCGACGATTCGGCCATCTGGTGCAACAAGCTTGTCGACATCCAGAAGCAATACAAGATCATCAGCAACGGGCAGGAGAAGGACTCCGTGGTTGACCTCGCTGAGACCATCATCGACCCCTGATACACCAACATGAAAGAAGACGACCTGAACACGTGGGAGGTACCTCTGAATCTAGCCTACATAACCTACGCGGCCAAGGACGCATACGCATGCTACAACATGTACAGGAAGATCTTGGACATGAGGGCGTGTCTGCTTCCCATAACCGACGAGTACACGGACAGCCGCAGCGTCATGATCAAGCGTGCCAGGAAGGTCTAGATGTTGTACTTTATCTGCTTATAAGCACCTTTATCATCTGAGTGTTTCATGCATTAGCCTATGTGTCGTAATTATCTGTTTTGTCCGAAATATTTCTTTTAAGAACCCATTAACCTGATTGCTTTTTTAGTGGCTATTTGCTTATGTATGTAAACTAGTTCACTTGTCCGTAAAAAAACTAGTTCACTCGGCTGCCGTGCTTTGAATCTCCTTCCTCCCAACATATTCCCCTCCTCAGGTGGACCCAACAGGTCTCTGAATTTTCTCCCACTTTCTTTTTCGATGTAAACTGAGTTTTCTCCCAGTACTTTCCCCTAGAACCAACTCAACTGTCCCACGCCTAGCCTAAAAATAATAATACCCCACGTACTATTAACTCATCAAATTAAAATGATATATTATTTCATAAGTTGAAAGTTCTTACAAAATAATAATAATAATTGTTTATATATAACTTGGCAAGTTAACTCCTAGTGATTGCGTACATAAGCTTGCAAAGATTTTACTGACGTGCAATCATGTGTTTATGTTTTTATAACATTTCTCCATCTAGCCCAACATGATATTTTCACCCAGCCTAGCAAGTACGCGGATTTTGAGAAAAATGCAAATGGGATTTAAACGGGCTGCATAGATGCTACATCATTGTTTCACCCAGCCCACCAAATGGACTAAAAAACAAATGGACTGGCCGACATGTGGGCAAGAGGGTGAAGTTTAAGAAGGCGTTGGATTTACATCCAACGGCCGGCATTCTTCTTCAATCTCTCGTCTTATTCCCCCAGCGCTGCCGGAACCGCCTGCTCCAGCCTTCGGCGTCGAGCGGCGTTGTTTTGCGCTCCTCAGCGATACGCTACCCCCCGATGGCCAGGCCATCCCTCCACTCCGAGCCTCTTGTTATTCTCTGCCAAGTGTAGGCCCACCCCGCACCCGAATCAGTCATGTTTCCCACTCCTCTCCGTCTACGACTCCATTGCGCGTCTTCCCCATCTCCGGTCGTTCCGACAGGGCCTCGCCGTCGTCCACCGCCTCGGTGCGCCGCTCTGGCGTGGTAAACATACTGAGTCATCGGAAGAGGATCAGTCGTGGAGAGCTCGACGGCTGGGACCCACGAGGTCCATGGTCGCACGCAAGGAAAGTTCCTCCTTATTACGCCTTGACGTGTAATCGTATGTGGGAAGTTCTGTATTTCGCGAAAAAAACGTTCCCCCCGCTGACAGGTCGGACCCACCAGCTATATCTTCGCACACAAGGAAGTGCCTCCTTATTACGCACCAAAAAATGAATACCCCCTGCTAGCTGGGACCCACCATAGTGGGTGGCTGACTTGTGGGCCTACTATGTTGACGAGCACGGAGGGCTTTGTCAACTTAGTCAATATGAACGTTTCTAGCTCCATGACCGTATGATGTCCATCCAACGGCCATAGTGCTTCTTCAACCTCTGGTCTTCCTGCTCCAGCCGCCCAAAGCAGCGCCGGTCGTGCCGCGTGCTCCTGCCTCCCGTGGCCGGCTGTGATGCCGCGGAGGCCTCACCGCCCCCTACTACTCCCACCGCTGTCCCAGGGTATCCCTCTACTCACCCACACCCCCTGTTATTCTGCGGCGATGGCAGCCTCACGTCGTAGCCGAACCAGTGAACCCTCGTACTCCCCTCCGCGTGGGCATCCACTGCTGCGTCTTCCCCGGCTCCGCATCGTCCCCTTCCTAGGCCTCGCCGTCGTCCACCGCCTTGGTGCTCTCGGTGCAGCGTGGTCAATGTGGTCAATGACCGACTTCCATCGGAAGAGTACTGTACGTGGAGAGGCTGACAGCTGGGTCCACGGCCACAACCCAGTTTTTTTGTGATTTGCCAAGTAAGTCACTTTGTCAGGCCTGTTGGGCTGCAAATCTTTCAAGACGAGGAGAGCTTCATTCGGCTGGCCGAGAAAATGGCCTATCAGTAATGAGAAATGGGCTGTACATTCTTAAAACACATCAAACCTGCAATTAGTTTCAAATATCTTTTTTTCATTTCGAGATTTTAAATTACATTAATTTTTATGCGTGGAGAATTTGTTGGATTTTATATTGATATACATTTATTTTTAAAATCAATTTGAATGTGAGTCGAATTTTAGGGATTAAAACAGTTGGACCACACCGAAATATGCAAAATTTCAGATAATTTTTAACCGTGGCCACAATATGGGCTGTAATGCTAACAAAAAGAATATGGGCTCCAAAAAAACCTTAAGAATTAGCAAACGGGCTGTAAATTATTAGAAATAGTGGCAGATGGGTTGTATGCTCTTTCCCACAGATTTGAGGCTTTCCTAAAAAAAGGTTGACGACAAGCAAAGGATCGTTGGATGTCCATCGAACAACCATCGTGCTTCTTCAATCTCTGCTCTTCTGCTCGGCCGCTCAAACAAGCGCCCGTGACTGCCTGCTCCCTCCTCCCCGGCCGGGTTGTCTTGCTTGGCCTCACCGCCCCACCGTACTCCCATCGCTGGCCTAGCCATCCTCTACTCACCCACACCGCTGTTATTCTCCGCGACGGCAGGGCGAACCAAAAACCTCGACAACAGATCGTACTCCCCCGCGGGAAACAACTGCCAAGTCTTCCCTGCCTCCGTGTCGTTCCTTCCTAGGCCTCGCCGTCATCCACCGCCCTGGTGCTCTCGGCGCGGCTTGGTCAACATGGTCAACGACCCACATGCATCTGAAGTGGACTGTACGTGGAGAGGCCGACAGCTGGGTCCACGACCGCACACAAGGAAACGCCTCCTTATTACGTGCAAAATAATGATTCCTCCACGACATCGAGGGACCCACGAAAGGGCCTCAGTATTTCGCGAAAAAACGTTACCGCCTGACGGCTCGGACCCACAGTTATATCTTCGCACGCAAGGAAGTGCCTCCTTATTACGCACAAAAAAATGAATACTCCCCCTGTTAGCTGGGACCCAGTATAGTGGCAGGCTGACTTGTGGGCCTACTACGTTGACGGGGACGGAGGGCTTTGTCAACTTAGTCAATATGCACGATTCTAGCTCCAGTGACCGTACGATGTCCAACCAACGGTCGTAGTGCTTCTTCAACCTCTGGTCTTCTTGCTCCAGCCGCCCAAACCAGCGCCGGTCGTGCCTCGTGTTCTTGCCTCCCGTGGCCGTCTGCGATGCGGCGGAGGCCTCGCCGCCCCCTAGTACTCCCATCGCTGGCCAGGCCATCCCTCTACTCACCCACCCCCCCTGTTATTCTGCGGTGACGGCAGCCTCACACCGCAACGAACCAGTGAACCCTTGTACTCCTCTACGCGTGGGCATCCACTACCGCGTCTTTCCCGGCTCCGTGTCGTCCCCTTCCTAGGCCTCGCCGTCGTCCACCGCCCTGGTGCTCTCGGCGCGGCGTGGTCAACGTGGTCAAGGAACGGCTTCCATCGACGTGGATCAGACGTGGAGAGGCGATAGTGGGTCCACGGCCGCAGCAAGGAAGTGCCTCCTTATTACGTGCAAAATAATTATTCCTCAACCTGACAGCGGGGACCCATCGGACGGGCCACCGTATTTCGCAAAAAAAACGTTTGCCCCTGACTGCTGGGACCCACCAGCTACATCTTCGCACGCAAGGAAGTGTGTCCGGGCAAAAAAATGATTCGCCCCATCGCTGGACCCACCAGCTACATCTTCATAGGCAAGGAAGTGCTCGCGGTGGGACCCACCTGGTGAAGCGTCGTAGTGTTGTCATTCGGCCGTGAGCGATATGCATACATATATACTGGTGGATGTAGAGGCGCACACGTGTCGTAGTAGAGGCGCGTACGTGTCGTAGTAGAGGCGCGCACGTAGCATGTACACGTACGTACAACGACCAGGGTGGAAGAAAGAAAATATGGCCTATCGAATGCCTACTCGCGCATACGTACGGCCAGGGCTCGTGTACATGGCTGTGTCGGAACGGAGAAACAGCGTCGTCGTCGTGTTCATGGGGAGGCAACGGCATGCGTCGTGTTCATGGGGAGGCAACGGAATGCGTCGTGTTTATCGGGAGGCAACGGAACGCGTGGGAGCCAACCGGCTGGGTCGGAACAGAATGCATGGTCGTGTTCATCGGGAGGGCTTGGATGGAACAGGTGATGGAAACGAGGCCTGGCGTACCGCAGAACGGAGGAAACGGCCTTGTGTTCGACCGGCCACGTTTGAAACGGGATCCTGTTCATCGGGAGGGGTCTGGCGTACCACAAAACGGAGGAAACTGACCTCCTACGGTCGAAACGGGGGTCCTGTTGATTGGGAGGGGTGTGGCGTATCGCAAAACGGACGAAACAGACTTGTGTTGGAGCGCTACGGTCAAGCGGGGTCCTGTTCATTGGGAGGGTGTGGCGACCGCAAAAGCGGGACTCCATGGGATCTTGTTCATCTCCACCGTTGACCTCCTCCGGCCTCCACGGGCTCCTGCTCATCCAGCCTCCACCGCGCGCTACTCCACGCCTCTGTTCAACCACCCTCCACCGCTCTCTGTTCATCCAGCCCTCCACACCACAGGTCCTGTTCAACCACCCTCCACGGGCACCCTCCACCGTCTCTGTTCACCCAGACCCTCCACACCACGGGTCTGTTCAACCACCCTCCACGGGCACCCCTCCACCGTCTACTGTTCATCCAGCCCTCGACCACACCACGGGGTCCTGTTCATCTAGAGGCAACGCCACCGCTCACTGTTCATCGAGACCCCCCCACAACGCTCACTGTTCATCCCATCGATCAGCTTCAGTTAGCAGCAATAGCGAAGGAATCGCTTAATCGGGTTCAGTTAACAGCCATCGATCGATCGCTCGGGTTCAGTAACGCGTAGCCTGCAGTGTAATCACTCGGGTTCAATTAGAGCCCAACGCCTCGCTCGGGTTCAGTTAGAGCCAACGCCTCGCACACACGCGCGTATGTGTACGAGAGAAACACGCATCGCTCGGCCCCGACCTCCCACCGTAACCGGGAAATCCCCGAAATTTTCCTCCCCCTCGCTTCTACCACGGTTTTTCCGTCATGGACGGCCCAAAGAATTTCATGCAGCTGCGTCTCCGGCCCGCCCAGGATGAAAAGCCCATTTTCTGTCATGATTTTTTGTCAAAGAAGTAGGAGCCCACCACATCTATGATGATACTGGGTTTTGTCACAATTACCGTCATAGAAGTGTCATATGTATGACAGAAAAAAATTTCGTTCGGCCCAAAATGTCATGGATGTGTCTTTTTATTGTAGTGATGATCAAAGTGACTAGATGAAATTCCGTGTACCCTCAAGAACGCTTTGCTTATCATAAGAGACCGTTTTGGCATGTACTTTGCCTCAAAAGTATTGGGCTACTTTGCTGCACTTTTGTTACTACTATCGTTACCTGCTCGTTACAAACTATCTTGCTATCAAACTACTCCACTACTTACAATTTCAGCACTTGCAGGCATTACCTTACTGAAAACCACTTGTCATTTCCTTCCGCTCCTCGTTGGGTTCGACACTCTTACTTACCAAAAAGAGCTAAAATTGATCCCCTATACTTGTGGGTCATCAATGCTATTTTCTGGCGCCGTTGCCGGGGAGTGAAGCGCCTTTGGTAAGGAAACATTTATATAGTGTGCTGAAATTTTTTGTCACTTGTTACTATGGAAAACAATCCTTTGAGGGGTTTGTTCAGGGTATCTTCACCTCGACTGGAACCATAATTAGCTACCCCTCAACCTACTGCACCTACTGAAAATATTGAATATGAAATTCCTTCGGGTATGATAGAACAACTGCTAGCTAATCCTTATGCAGGAGATGGAACCGAACATCCTGATATGCACTTGATATATGTAGAACAAATTTGTGGATTGTTTAAGCTTGCAGGTTTACCCGAAGATGAAGTGATGAAAAAGGTTTTGCCTTTATCTTCGAAGGGAAAAGCATTGGCATGGTATAGGCTAAAAGATGATATTGGATCATGGAATTGGAATCATTTGAAATTGGAGTTCCACCAAAAAAATTATCCTATGCATCTAGTTCATCGTGATTGGAATTATATATATAATTTTTGACCTCGTGAAGGAGAAAGTATCGCTCTAGCATGGGGGAGGCTTAAGTCAATGTTATATTCATGCCCCAATCATGAGCTCTCAAGAGAAATTATTATCCAGAACTTTTATGCTCGGCTTTCTCATAATGATCAAACCATGCTTGATACTTCTTATGCTGGTTCTTTTATGAAGAAGACTATTGAATTCCGGTGGGATCTTTTGGAAAGAATTAAACGCAACTCTGAAGATTGGGAACTCGAAGAAGGCAAAGAATAAGGTATTAAGCTTAAGTATGATTGTGTTAAATATTTTATGAATACCGATGCTTTTCAAAAGTTTAGCACTAAATATGGACTTGACTCTGAGATAGTAGCCTCCTTTTGTGAATCATTTTCTACTCATGTTGAAATCCCTAAAGAGAAGTGGTTTAAATATCACCCACCTATTAAAGAAGAAATTAAAGATCCGGTACCGGTTAAAAAAGAAACTATAATTTATAATGTTGATCCAGTTGTCCCTTCTGCTTATATTGAGAAACCACCTTTTCCTGTTAGGATAAAGGAACATGCTAAAATTTCAACAGTGGTTAACAAAAGCTATATTAGAACACCTAAACCCGATGAACAAATTAAAGTAGAACCTAGCATTGCTATGGTTAAAGATATCTTGGAAGAAGATATGGATGGGCATGTTATTTATTTCTATGAAGAAACTGCTAGAATTGCTAAACCTGATAAAAGGGATAAACATAGACCTGTTGTGGGCATGCCTGTCATCTCAGTTAAAATAGGAAATCACTGTTTTCATGGTTTATGTGACATAGGTGCTAGTGTGAGTGCTATTCCTTACACCTTACATCAAGAAATTATGAATGACATAGCACCAGCTAAGATAGAAGAAATAGATGTTACTATTAAACTTGCTAATAGAGACACCATATCACCAATTGGGACTGTTAGAGATGTTGAAGTCTTGTGTGGGAAAATAAAATACCCTACTGATTTCCTTGTTCATGGTTCCCCACAAGATGACTTCTGTCCCATTATTTTTCGTAGACCTTTCTTGAACACCGTTAATGCTAGAATAGATTGTGAAAAACAAACTGTCGATGTTAGCTTTGGTAATGAGTCTCATGAGTTTAATTTTTCCAAGTTTAGTAGAAATCTTCATGAAAAGGAATTGCCTAGTAAGGATGAATTAATTGGTCTTGCTTCTATTGCTGTGCCACCTGCTGATCCTTTAGAGGGTCCTCCTCCACCTAAAGGTGATCCTGTGTTTGAATTAAAACAATTGCCAGACACTTTGAAATATGCTTATCTTGACGAAAAGAAAATATATCCTGTTATTATCAGTGCTAACCTTTTAGACATAAAGTGAAGAATTTTCTTTGCACAATATATGATCTGAAGACTGAAATGTACAAAAGGACATGTTACTGGAAGTATGATTATTGTAAAGACGAAAAAATGTGAATTCTTCGATCGCGTTGTGGCATACTAATCTCATATGTTATACACAAAGACTAATGTATAAAACACTCCAAAAAACATGGATCCAAAATGGAGATGTCCTGAAAGGTTATGTACAAATTTCCACGTTGAGATACATATTGTGTGTTATGCGTGACTGTTGATGTAACTCAATCGTATGCATGTCAGTACATTAGATCTACACAATATATAGTACATACCGGCAAGTGTACATAATCGATGTTACTATAGATAGTCGTATATATCTGCTTATAAACATAATATGGGATAATAGTGAGTTGGAAATGCTCCTAAAACATCGATAGTAGTCGGGACTTGTCTTCATTATTCAACGAACATCTAAGATAGCTTATAGCAAATCATTAGTGAGAACCCCTTTCTCTTTTCAAGTGAAAAGGTATGGTCTGAGGCGAAGCTAATGCAACAATTATGGCTGATACTTGACTTTAAGGAATGATAGCATAGTCAGACTTCATCTTGCTGAGGATAAATATGGAAGCGCTTCAAAGAATAATTAATACGAACGAGCTATGGAAACCGGGCAGTGTGCAAACTATATAAAACAGAAATAGATGGCATACTAAGATTGGGCATAAATAATTTTGTGCCCTATAGAATATACTTACAGATTATGGCACAATAGAATCTAAAGATATAATGAAAATTGTACTTGTTGAAAGTTGAGAAAAGAAGTCGCCTGAAGAAACAATTATATATGTAGGCGAGACAACATATCAGTCACCTGTCGACTTAAGTAGGAAAAGAACGGAGGTAAAAATACAGAGGGAGTTCTCAAGCTTTTAGGGAAATCACAAAGGGCACCACCGAAAATTGAACTGTGCACCGGAAATAGCACAGCCTGAGGTATCAGATGTATATAATACAGTATATAAAAACTAATTGCACAGCTTGTTTCGATCATCAGCTTAAAAGCTTACATTGAGACATTTGATAAGCATCTCCCTACAATTCAGCAGTCCTAAAGGTGCCCAGATAGCAAATCAATCCAAGAAGCAGATTCCTCCTCCAAAATAGTGATTGAAATTTCATCTGCAGAAGTAAAACTATCTAGAAATCTTAAACATTCTAGCTCCCGGCAAAAGGAAATATAAGGAAAATTAGTTGAGTATGAAAGATCAAAATAAAGGCAGGAAAAATTAATCTTGGTAAGATGACAAAATTCATGGTATTGGCGATGGAGGTGGATCCCAAATCAGTCATTGCTTAGTTGAAAAATTAATCTTGGTAAGGCGAGAAAATTCATGGTATTTATTACTCGTTTAACATGATATCTTCACCTAGTTCTGGGACTTCTGTTCTGGCCAAGGCGAGTAGTGACACCAACCATGAATCCTTCATGCAGATTTTATACCTACAATATGCAAGCTCGAGTT
Organism: Aegilops longissima; assembly: GCA_021605205.1. Lineage (NCBI taxonomy): Eukaryota > Viridiplantae > Streptophyta > Magnoliopsida > Poales > Poaceae > Aegilops > Aegilops longissima. The sequence continues at coordinate 540,602,888 of CM038677.1, read as the reverse complement.
ACTCATGTATGTGAAATTAAATTAATTATATTGGTGAACGAAGCAAAGCCAAACTACAAAAGGTACCCCTTCGTCCTCTCCCATCAAAAGCTAGGTCGACCTTACTGAGTTCATGACGGGTAGCAGCAAGATTCTTGGTGGTGCTGCGACAATGCAGCATGGGCGTGGGTGTGGAGGGTAGCCTCGGCTGGCGAATCTGATGTAGATGGTCGGAGGAGCTGGCTGAGCAAAGCTGACGCATGGCACCATCGAGGTACTACGTGTAGCGACCAGACCTCAAACAGTCTGATCTCTGTGCATCAGTGTCATCCCTGGATCAGTAATGCTGACACGCACAGTACTCGAAGGATTTATAACAAAGTAGCAATCACACACTTATTACATCGAATGTGTCAAAAGAGAACTTATTCAATAAATATTGCTTAAGGCCATCTAATTACGATAACAGCAGAAGGCTTGGAAGATAAGCGAGTCCATCAACTCCAACGGCATCACTGAGTATAGAACCACGACCTAAGGCACCTTACTCGTCGTCTAAAAAGTCGCAACATGAGCGTTGCAGCAAAACGGGTGACACATGGAATATCTTGGCAATGTAACACATAGAGAGCAATATGAAAGAGTAATGCTATCCTACATGCATATATGGCTGGTGGAAAACTCTATGGTTACTGTTTTGCGTAAAGCCAATTTTTCCCTACTGCCAAGGAATAAATTTTATTTAACTAACTTGGTGGTTGTTAAACATTGAGAATGGTTGACAACATTCTCAATCCCAATTAAACATCATCAATTAAAAACCCAACAATATTAATTAAAGTAACATGATGAGATTCACATGATAATCCAATTACTAGATACTCAAGATGTCCATAACCGGGGACACGGCTAACCATGATTAGTTTAATACACTCTGCAGAGGTTTGTGCACTTTTCCCACAAGACTCGATCTCCTCCGTTGGGATTCTCGCACTACACGGTGTTTGAGAAACGGATGACCGAGACATAATCTTTTAGAAGCGCTAGCACCTTACGAACGGGTAGACCGTACCAACCTACATCCCCTACATCTGCTAGTCTACCACTGTAAGAGTTCGCACGACTTAGTAAACTATGCTTGAGCCCATAGTAGCTTGTGGATGCACACGGAAGTTTCTAGCATGAATAATCTCGTGATCCCTTTGAGCCTGGGTGGCGGTCCAAAAGAAACAGGCAATCCTGGAATAACCAGGTACCTGAATCCACCCAGATGTGTGTTTAAGTTGCCATCTTAAATAAACCATTAATTAACAATCTCACATCTGTCATGGATACACTCACCCAATCCATGTCTACTAGCATAGCATGGCATAATAAGCAAACGTAGAAGTAACTCCCAAGGGTTTGATAATAAAACAGGTAATAGGTACTACCTCAACTACTTTCCCAAAACCCACAGTTTAATTAGATCCTAATCATGCAATGTTTGAGGAATTGATCTAATGCATAAAAACTGGGTATGAAAAGAGGTATGATCAAAGTGTTACTTGCCTTGCTGATGATCCGTGACACCTAGAGATTCAAAGTAGCAAGCGGCGCACTCCGGGTACTCTATCATAAACAAACAAGCACACAATAAGTACTCATATAATGCACAGGTAAAACTCAAATAGAAGATCTAACCAGAAAGTTCAACTTAAGAACTCCAGTTTGCAAAAAGAATCAAATCAAACGAAGTAACGAAAGTCAAACGGCGAAAGAAACAAGCTTCGTTTTACTAATCTGAACCTAAGTCAAATTTTACAGTAGCAAAAACTTGTTTGAGTTGATTATTCGGAAAGAGGGTTTCAAGACGAAACTCTAGGCGCTTGAATCGCCTGATTCCGATAAACGAGCGAAAAGTTATACTAGATCGAAAATCAGATCAGAAATCGCGATCAGAAAAATCGCGGAATAAATTCGAGAAAGGGAAAAACGACGAACAGCTTAACGAACGAACGTTCGTTAACTGGATCTAAACGATGAACGCGTTCGTTAAAACGAAAGAACGAGCGAACGCTCGCTAATTAACCTAAACCGGAAAAAAACGATCTAATAAAAAAAACGGATCTAAAAAACCGACGAAAACCGAAAGAAAACCGAATGGTTTTCTAAAAAAACCGCGGCGGGTCAACCTCGGTGAGTGGTGGCGGCGTCGGCGGCGGCAATGGGCGCTTGGGCGCGACGACTAGGGTTTCGGGTGCGGGCGGCGGGTTGGGCTGAGGCGGGCGGCGGGTGGCTAGGGCTGGGGCTGCCCGAGGCGGCGCTATTTAAAGCCCCCCGGCCAGAGGAGTCCTGGCCGGAACCGGCCCAAAGGCGGTTTCTGTTTTTTTAAATTAATTACGCGCAGAAAAACTAACGAAAGAAATACTAAACGGACTCCAAAAATCCTGAAATAAATTTTCCACGGCTTCTAAAATCAAGCCGGACAAGATGAACATTTATTTGGGGCCTAAATGCAATTTTGAAAAACACACATTTTTCCTAAATTCAAATAAAATAGCGAAAAACTCCAAATAAAAATCTTATTTGATTTTTTATTAAATCTTCAATATTTCTTTATTTTGGGAAAGTCATTTTATTCCCTCTCTCATATTTTAATAATAGAAATAATTGAAGATAAAATAAATAAAATCAAATGATCCTATTTTCAGAATTTGGGAAAAATCAAATATGAAAATAACGAAATCTCCAACTCTCTCCGGGGGTCCTTGAGTTGCGTGAAATTTCTAGGATCAAGCCAAAATGCAACAAAATATGATATGCAAATGATGATCTATGTATAACATTCCAAATTGAAAATTTGGGATGTTACAAACCTACCCCCCTTAAGATGAATCTCGCCCTCGAGATTCGGGTTGGCTAGAAAATAGGTGACGGTGGTCCTTCAGCAGATCTTCCTCTCGCTCCCAGGTGGCTTCATCCTCGGTGTGGTGGCTCCACTGGAATTTGCAAAACTTGATAACCTTGCTGCGGGTGACTCCACTGGCATACTCGAGAATTTTGACTGGTTTCTCCTCATAGGTCAAATCATTACCCAACTGAATCGCTTCCAGTGGCACAGTATCTCTTAGAGGTATATCAGACATCTCTTCATGGCACTTCTTCAACTGGGAAACGTGGAACACGTCATGAACTCCTGACAATCCTTTGGGCAATTCCAACTTGTAAGCAACTTCTCCCGTACGCTCCAAAACTTTGTACGGTCCCACAAAACATGGCGCTAACTTTCCTTTAACTCCAAAGCGCTTAACTCCTCGAAGTGGGGATACTCGAAGATAGACTCTATCCCCGACTTCTAAAACTGTCTCCTTGCGTTTTGAATCCGCATAGCTCTTCTGCCTAGATTGGGCTACCTTGAGCCTATCGCGAATCAATTTCACCTTCTGTTCAGACTCCTTAATCAAATCTGGTCCAAATAACTGGCGATCTCCAACTTCATCCCACAACAACGGGGTTCTGCACCTCCTTCCGTACAAGGCTTCGAAAGGGGCCATCTTCAAACTGGATTGTTAGCTGTTGTTATAAGAAAACTCCGCATATGGCAAGTTGTCATCCCAACTTGATCCATAATCCAATGCACATGCTCTCAGCATATCTTCCAAAATATGATTGACTCTCTTGGTCTGTCCATCTGTCTGCGGATGAAAAGTTGTACTCAACTCTAGCCTGGTACCCAATGTTTCGTGCAACTGATTCCAAAACTTTGAGGTGATCTGGGTTCCTCTGTCTGATACAATACTCCTCGGAACACCATGCAGACATACGATCCTGGTCATGTATATCTTAGCCAACTTGGCACTGCTGTAGGTAGTCTTCACTGGGATGAAATGAGCTACCTTAGTCAAATGATCGACTACAACCCAAATCGAGTCATAGCCTGAACGAGTCCTGGGCGATCCCGTGATAAAATCCATGCCTAACTTTTCCCACTTCCATTCGGGTATCGGCAATGGCTGTAACAATCCTGCTGGCTTCTGATGCTCAGCCTTCACTCTCTGACATACATCACAAACTGCTACAAAATCCGCAATATCCTTCTTCATTCCGGTCCACCAGAAAGTATCCTTCAAATCCAAATACATCTTGGTATTTCCTGGATGAATCGAATAGGGCGAATCATGGGCCTCTTGCAAAATCAATTTCCTGATCTCTGGATCACTAGGCACATAAACGCGGTCCTCAAACCATAGGGTATCATGCTCATCCTCATGAAATCCCTTAGCTTTTCCCTTGCTCATTTTCTCCTTAATAGTGGCAATCTCCTTATCCGTTTTCTGAGCTTCACTGATCTTATCCATCAAAGTAGACTGTATCTCCAATGCTGCTACATAGCCTCTCGGAACTATCTGCAAACATAGCTCTCGAAATTCCTCGGCTAACTCTTTTGGTAATCCTCCGGTCATTAGTGTGTTGACATGGCTCTTGCGGCTCAATGCATCTGCTACTACGTTAGCCTTTCCTGGGTGATAATGCAATCTCATGTCATAATCCTTGATGAGCTCCAACCATCTCCTTTGCCTGAGATTCAACTCCTTCTGCGTGAAGATGTATTTCAAACTTTTGTGATATGTGTACACCTCACAGTGGTTTCCAATGAGAAAATGTCTCCAAGTCTTCAATGCGTGTACTACGGCTGCTAACTCCAAATCATGTGTAGCATAATTCAACTCATGGGGCTTAAGCTGTCGTGAAGCATACCAAACAACTCTTCCCTCCTGCATAACTCCTGATAAGGAATTTACTTGTGTCCTCCTCGGCTCATGCCGTGATACATACTTGATTCTTCTTCCCTCTGGGGTGGTAAGAAAAATCGACTTACTGGCGCAATCAATGTTCCCTCCATACTTTGATAACAAATCCATGCCTAATATCACATCCAATCCTTGTGATTCCAAAACTATTAAGTCTGAGGGAAACACATAGTTACCAATCCTTAAAGGTAATCGATCACACCACAAACTGGCCATATATTCTGCTCCAGGCGAAGTTACTAGCATGGGTGACCTAAGGGCTTGGGTTGGCAATTTATACTTATCCACAAATCCCCTTGATATGTATGAATGCGATGCACCGGTATCAAAAAGAACAAATGCAGTAAATGTCTTAACCAAAAACTTACCTACATCGCATCTGGCTGAGCTTCAACCTCCTCCACGGTAACGTGGTTCACCTGTCCCCTGTTGAAAGGGTTCGGCTTCTTCCCTGAGCTTCCATTGCCGTTTCCATTCTGGGCTTCGGGGCATTCATTTGCATAATGTCCAGTCTTCTGACACTTAAAGCAAGTAACTTGGCAAAGGTCTCTCTTAGCAGGGGTTGACGGGTTGGTGCGGTTTTGCCCGTTGCTTCCTCCATTCCCATTTCCATTCTTGGAATCATTATGACTGTGCGAGCTACCTCCTCCATGGGTATGCTGAAATTGTCCTCCCGGTTTTGGGGTAAAGCGTAACTTCTGCTGAGCTCCAGAATTGTACTTCCCCTGACCATACTTCCTCTTGCGGTTGTCAATCTGTTGCCGCTTCCCTTCAATCATAAGAGCACGATCTACCAACTCCTGGTAGTTGTTGAAAGTTGCTACCATCAACTGCATGCTCAACTCATCATTAAGTCCTTCCAGAAACTTCTCCTGCTTAGCTGCATCTGTAGCAACGTCATCTGGGGCATAACGTGCTACCTTACTAAAATCCTCCACATACTGGCTTACAGTGCATCCTCCTTGGTGTAAGTTGCGAAACTCACGCTTTTTCATGGCCATAGCTCCTGCTGAAACGTGTGCAGTACGGAAAGTTTGCTGAAACTGATCCCATGTGACAGTGTCAATAGGGTGTGTGGCTGTGTAATTCTCCCACCATGATGCTGCGGGTCCATCAAGCTGATGTGCGGCAAAATGCACTCTCTCCGCATCTGCGCATCCTGCAGTGGCCAGCTCCCTTCCAACCTTGCGGAGCCAATCATCTGCAACAATCGGCTCGGTGCTACTGGAAAACACCGGCGGATTTAGCCTCAAGAAATGAGTCAAATGGTCAACAGGTGGTGGTGGTGGGTCGTTGTTGTTGTTGCCTTGGTTCTGTACCAGTGTTTGAATCAAAGCATTCTGCTGCTGAATCAGCTGAGTGATCTCAGGTGGGAAAACAAATCCAGTGTCGCGTCTCAGAGGCATCTGAGGGTGTTAGAGAAGATGAGAAAATAGAATAGAATGAGGTCTATTGAGAAAACACTACCCATATGCACATGAGACAAATGCAAACAAAATCACTCCAATAAATTCAAACAAGGGCATACAACGGTCTATCTATCGTTACAAAAGTGCTTGGACTAAACTAGATACAATGGGGGGAATTACTACAACTATTATGATGGTCAACTAGAAAAACTGCTCCGATAAAGACTCCATGATATCCGCTCCTGCTTCATCAACATAGTCATCATCGTTGTCGTCGGGATCCGAGTCGGTGTCGTCGATGATGATATAGTTATCCGGGCAAGTGGAATCATCATCATCTCTTCCTTGTGCGGGGTCTCCCATGAAAACTCCGAGCTTCCTGGTTAAGTCGTCATTCTTCTCCACTAGCACTTCAATTTCTTCCATGTAACCTTGACGTGTAGCCTTGGGTTCTTCATCTAGCTCCTTGATCTTAGTCAAGGCCTTCTGCAGATTGTTTCGATCCTTAGCTTAAAAGCTTACATTGAGACATTTGATAAGCATCTCGCTACAATTCAGCAGTCCTAAAGGTGCCCAGATAGCAAATCACTCGAAGAAGCAGATTCCTCCTCCAAAACAGTGATTGAAATTTCATCTACAGAAGAAAAACTATCTAGAAATCTTAAACATTCTAGCTCCCAGCAAAAGGAAATATAAGGAAAATTAGTTGAGTATGAAAGATCAAAATAAAGGCAGGAAAAATTAATCTTGGTAAGATGAGAAAATTCATGGTATTGGCGATGGAGGTGGATCCCAAATTAGTCATTGCTTAGTTGAAAAATTAATCTTGGTAAGGCGAGAAAATTCATGGTATTTATTACTCATTTAACATGATATCTTCACCTAGTTCTGGGACTTCTGTTCTGGCCATGGCGAGTAGTGACACCAACCATGAATCCTTCATGCAGATTTTATACCTACAATATGCAAGCTCGAGTTACTCATGTATGTGAAATTAAATTAATTATATTGGTGAACCAAGCAAAGCCAAACTACAAAAAGTACATCTTCGTCCTCTCCCATCGAAAGCTAGGTCGACCTTACTGAGTTCATGACGGGTAGCAGCAAGATTCTTGGTGGCGCTGGGACAACACAGCATGGGCGTGGGTGTGGAGGGTGGCCTCGGCTGGCGAATCTGATGTAGATGGTCGGAGGAGCTGGCTGAGCAAAGCCGACGCATGGCATCATCGAGGTACTACGTCTAGCGACCAGACCTCAAACGATCGATGTCCGTGCATCGTTGTCATCCTGGATCGATGTCGACACGCACATTACTCGAAGGATTTATAACAGAGTAGCAATCACACACTTATTACATCGAATGTCTCAAAAGAGAACTTATTCAATAAATATGGCTTAAGGCCATCTAATTACGATAACATCGGAAGGCTTGGAAGATAAGCGAGTCCATCAACTCCAACGGCATCACTGAGTATAGAACCACGACCTAAGGCACCTTACTCGTCATCTAAAAAGTCTGCAACATGAACGTTGCAACCCGAAAACGGGTCAACACATGGAATATGCTGGCAATGTAACACATAGAGAGCAATATGAAAGAGTAATGCTATCCTACATGCATATATGGCTGGTGGAAAACTCTATGGTTAAAGTTTTGCGTAAAGCCAATTTTTCCCTACTGCCAAGGAATAAATTTTATTTAACTAACATAGTGGTTGTTAAACATTGAGAATGGTTGACAGCATTCTCAATCCCAATTAAACATCATCAATTAAAAACCAACAATATTAATTAAAGTAACATGATGAGATTCACATGATAATCCAATTACTAGATACTCAAGATGTCCATAACCGGGGACACGGCTAACCATGATTAGTTTAATATGCTCTGCAGAGGTTTGTGCACTTTTCCCCACAAGACTCGATCTCCCCCTTTGGGATTCTCGCACTACACGGTGTTTGAGAAACGGATGACCGAGACATAATCTTTCAGAAGCGCTAGCACCTTACGAACGGGTAGACCGTACCAACCTACATCCCCTACATCTGCTAGTCTACCACTGTAAGAGTTCGCACGACTTAGTCAACTATGCTAGAGCCCATAGTAGCCTGTGGCTGCACACGGAAGTTTCTAGCATGAATAATCTCATGATCCCTTTGAGCACAGGTGGCGGTCCAAAAGAAACAGGCAATCCTGGAATAACCAGGTACCTCAATCCACCCAGATGTGTGTTTAAGTTGCCACCTTAAATAAACCAATAATTAACAATCTCACATCTGTCATGGATACACTCACCCAATCCACGTCTACTAGCATAGCATGGCATAATAAGCAAACGTAGAAGTAACTCCCAAGGGTTTGATAATAAAACAGGTAATAGGTACTACCTCAACTACTTTCCCAAAACCCACAGTTTAATTAGATCCTAATCATGAAATGTTTTAGGAATTGATCTAATGCATAAAAACTGGATATGAAAAGAGGTATGATCAAAGTGTTACTTGCCTTGCTGATGATCCGTGAAACCTAGAGATTCAAAGTAGCAAGCGGCGCACTCCGGGTACTCTATCGCAAACAAACAAGCACACAATAAGTACTCATCTAATGCACAGGTAAAACTCAAATAGAAGATCTAACCAGAAAGTTCAACTTAAGAACTCCGGTTTGCAAAAAGAATCAAATCAAACGAAGCAACAAAAGTCAAACGGCAAAAGAAACAAGCTTCGTTTTACTAATCTGAACCTAAGTCAAATTTTACAGTAGCAAAAACTTGTTTGAGTTGAGTATTCGGAAAGAGGGTTTCGAGACAAAACTCTATGCGCTTGGATCGCCTGATTCCGATAAACGAGCGAAAAGTTATACTAGATCGAAAATTGGATCAGAAATCGCGATCAGAAAAATCACGGAATAAATCCGAGAAAAGGAAAAATGACGAACAGCTTAACGAACAAACGTTCTTTAACTGGATCTAAACGATGAACGTGTTCGTTAAAACGAACGAACGAGCGAACGCTCGCTAATTAACCTAAACCGAAAAAACCGATCTATAAAAAAACGGATCTAAAAAACCCGACAAAAACCGAACGGTTTTCTAAAAAAACAGCGGCGGGGTAAACCTGGGCGGGCGTGAAGGCGGTCGGCGGTGGCGGCGGCGGCGGCTAGGGTTTAGGGTTGAGGGGTGGGTGGGTGGGCGCCGGGGCGCCGGGCGGCTTGGGCTGGGGTGGCCCGGGGCAGCGCTATTTAAAGCCCCCCGCCCAGAGGAGTCCTGGCCGGAACCGGCCCAAAGGCGGTTTCCATTTTTTTTAAATTAATTACGCACAGAAAAACTAACAAAATAAATACTAAACAGACTCCAAAAATCTCGATATAAATTTTCCCCGGCTTCTAAAATCAAGCCGGACAAGATGAACATTTATTTGGGGTCTAAATACAATTTTGGAAAACGTGCATTTTTTCCTAAATTGAAATAAAATAGCGAAAAACTCCAAATAAAAAATCTTATTTGATTTTTTATTAAATCTTCAATATTTCTTTATTTTGGGGAAGTCATTTTATTCCCTCTCTCATATTTTGATAATAGAAATAATTGAAGATAAAATAAATAAAATCAAATGATCCTATTTTTAGAATTTGAGAAAACTCAAATATGAAAATAACGAAATCTCCAACTCTCTCCGGGGGTCCTTGAGTTGAGTGAAATTTCTAGGATCAAGCCAAAATGCAACAAAATATGATATGCAAATGATGATCTATGTATAACATTCCAAATTGAAAATTTGGGATGTTACACAACGGGAGTGCCGCGGCGCTGTATAGGAGCGGCGTGGCAGCAGGCAGCAAGCTCCCCCTTTTAATAGTGATGAGAGCTCGCCCGTGTCGGGGCTCGATCCCTAGCCATGGGGCACCAACGAGGCACTGTCCGCGTGCAGCAGCGCCATCTAGGAACGACGTAGTAGCAGGTATTGAGCTGAGCCCCCTCTTTGAGTGGTGATGATGTCGCGCGTGTGGGAGGTTGACTCCGACAACAACAGGTAAATACTCATGGAATATGAGATGTGGAGCTCTAATGGTTACTCTGTCCGCTGGAGAGAAAGTGCGGCGGGGAGGAGAGTAAGACGATGCATTTTAGAAAGCGCCTGCATGCACCATTACGCCTTTGATTAACCACCGTGTTGTACTACTCGTCTGTTACAAAATACAAAAGAGGAAACAACCAAAGGGATGGTTGTGTTGTAAAAATAAATAATCAAACAACCCGTTGGTCCCCTTTGTGTTCAGTAACGGAATGCATGCATGCAATAGTTGGTGATGTGGCTGGATGCCTTGACTTGGATAGCTCCATGTGAAGATAAATAGGGTGGGATGGGTGTGGCACATGTAGTGATGTAGATAGCTTGGATGTCAAGATAATTGAGATAGTGGGGATGAACTTCTTAAGTATATAGGATTTGATTTACATATCGTTGACAGAAAAGGAGCTGAGAACTCAGTAGCTGATAATTTGTCTAGGCTTGAAAATGTGCTTGATGACCCACTACCTATTGATGATAGATTTCCTCATGAGCAGTTAGCTTTAATAAATGTTTCTCATAGTGCTCCTTGGTATGCTGACTATGCTAATTACATTGTTGCTAAATATTTGCCACCTAGCTTTACATACCAACAAAAGAAAAAATTCTTCTATGATTTCAGACACTATTTTTGGGATGATTCACATCTTTTTAAGGAGTAGATGGTATTATTAGACGTTGTGTACCTGAGCATGAACAGGGACAAATCCTACGGAAATGTCACTCTGAAACTTATGGAGGGCATCATGCTGGAGATAGAACTACTCATAAGGTATTGCAGTCTGGATTTTACTGGCCTACTCTCTTCAAGGATGCCCGTAAGTACGTCTCATCTTGTGATGAATGCCAAAGAATAGGTAATATAGGTAAGCGTCAAGAAATGCCTATGAATTATTCACTAGCTGTTGAACCATTTGATGTTTGGGGATTTGATTATATGGGACCTATTCCTTCCTCTAATGGGTATACACATATTTTGGTTGCTGTTGATTATGTTACTAAATGGGTAGAAGCTATTCCAACTAGTAGTGCTGACCACAACACCTCTATTAAAATGCTTAAGGAAGTTATTTTCCCAAGGTTTGGAGTCCCTAGATATTTAATGACTGATGGTGGTTCACACTTTATTCATCGTGCTTTCCGTAAAATGCTTGCCAATTATGATGTTAACCATAGAATTGCATCACCCTATCATCCTCAGTCTAGTGCTCAAGTTGAACTTAGCAATAGAGAAATAAAATTTGTAAGTGCATCTAGTGCCCCTTAGTGATTTTGGTGTATTGAAGACTTATAGGTTAAGGAACTAATGTGTTTGTGAGTGTACACATGTCTATAAGTCTATGAGGAGTTTGATATTTACAGAGAAAGTCAACCCCTAAAAATGAATGTCTTCGACTGAACACTTCGGATTTCTGAAGACTTTGAAAGTGAAGAAATTGGTGTGGCCGTGAAGACTTGGTATTCATGCGAGGAACATGAAGCGTGAAGAGTTTTGTTTTCATAGTTTCTTTTTCTCCTTCTTGAGTCATAGGAAACACCGTACTGTTAAAGGGGGTCGAGGAAATACTAAGGAAAATTTCCCAGTGATGCTCATCTCAAAATCCTACACCTACCAATCCCTTCGAGTGAAGCCATTGAAAATCTCGTGCAGCTCAGTCAATTTCTTCAGTGACAGAGACGAAGTTCTTCTAGTCTCTGAGGAATTTGTTCTGACTGAGGAGTTAGGAATTCGCCAGTGCGGATTGCCTACAAGTGAGGAATATGATAGCCCTGAGGAATTTGATAGTCAAATTTCCGATCGTTGCTGTGCTATGTGCCAGCTGTCCCAAAATATCTTACCCACCTAACGGTCATATCATTGAAGGGCATTTATGTCTTATCATGTCAGGCTGCTCCCTAGGCTATAAATAGCCGTCCCCTACAACCACTAGCTGGTTGGCTGCTCCGAGAGAAACTGACACTTGTCATTGAGAGCATCCCATCCTCCAAGGACTTTGAGCGAAAATCATCAAGTGAGGAAAACGCAAACCTAAACACCTACAAACCCAAAGTGATTGAGCATCACTGAAGAGATTGATCCTGCGTGGATCCGTCGGTTGTTACCTTTGAAGACGGTGCATCTCCCACACGGTTAGGCGTCATAGTCTGAGCATCCAAGAGGAAATTGTGGATCGCCGAGTGACCGAGTTTGTGAAGGTTTGGAAGTCACCTGAAGACTTACCACGAGTGATTGGGCTAGGTCTGTGTGACCTTAGCTCAAGGAGAATACAGTGAGGACTGTGTGTCCGGGACTGTGTGGGATCGGACCCTTCCCCCTCTATGCTAAACTCAACCCAGTCTCTTCACAAATTCTTCATATGCGTTCTATTTGAAACTCGTTCAAAATCTTCACTATGTCCTTGTCAACTGAAGAATTTGCGAACGAAACGTTAAAATATTCTAATCTGAATTTTCGGCTTTTGCTGCTCAAATCGTTCCACATTTTACAATAGGGCTTATCTATTCACCCACTATCTCACACGATCTCCACCTCTCTGTACGTGGGTGACACATGTCGCACGAATGAGAAGGGTTAGGGGCACGCTCGTCCATTTTCCTCGGACGTGCGGTTTTCTACCTCGGCAATAAATACCCTTCCCCTCCTCACTTCGTTTTTACTCTGCTCGATTTCACTCCCTTGCTCGAGCTCTCAAAACCTAGCGTTGCCGCTACTTCCATCATTGCCGGTGAGGAAGAGCTTCGTTGCCTCGACCTTGTCGCCATGGTACTCGCGCCGGCCGCAGATTTCTTCACTCCGCCGCCGCCGTAGCTGTCTTCCTCTGCCAAGTTAGGGCGTGGAAGATCTGACCTGACGAATTTCTAAATCTACACTTCACAGTTCATCGTGTTCTTCGTCAAGGGTAATTAAAAGTTACTTTTACTGCCCTTGTTGATTCTGATGATTTCTATAAAATCTTCAAAAGGTGTTTATTCTTCAAATCTTCACGCTAAACACCTCACACAACTTTTGTTCTTAATCTGTTTCCCTAAGCAACTTTTTTCTTCAAGATTCCTCAATTGTGTGGATTTTCAATCTGTACAACTTTGGAACCTAAGTCAAAGAACGCTTAGTGAAATTCCTCAAGACTCATCTGGTCAAATTCCTCAAACTTGTTCTTTTTGCAAAAACTTCTGAGAACGCATATGACCTCCCCAAATTCTTCGCAACTATATTCTGTTCACAGGTACACATGTTCGTTGCTGAATCACTAGGTTCTCATCAACTTAACTCATTTGCAGCGTTCCTCGAAGAAAAGTTGCATACCTCTTCAGAGAACTCTATTGTTCAGATTCCTCAGCTGAAGAAAATGGCTGACGGCAAGATAACTCAGAAGGGAGGCAAGAAACTGGAAGTCAACACAGTGTTTGAGATTCCTGATGAAATCTATGCAGGGTATTGCACTCCTGTTGAGGCCAAACATGGCAAGGAGACCAAGAATGAGCGCAAAGTGTGCATACAGAGGATAGAGAGGAGATGGGCCAGAGAATGGAGGGAGTACATATATGTCACTCCTAAGTACATGAAGAAATTCGCTCTTCACCCTCCATGCCCAAGACCTCCATTGGCACCAGGCCAAGAAGCTGATCCTACCAGCCTCAAGCATGGTGAGGACTATCCTCATGAATGGGCTAAACGGCAAGCCAAGTTAGCCAAAGTGGCTAAGGAAGAAGTGAGGAAATTTAGTGAAGACTCTGCTGCTGCTGCTGCTACTGAGGCCTCTGCAAGCAAGCCTAAGAAGGCCATGCCCAAGAATCCTGCACACAAGCCCAGTGCTTCTGCTTCAATGCCCTCACGGCCCAGCTTATCAAAGCCCTGACGGCCAATTCCTCAAGCTGCACCAGCTCCTCAAGTTGCAAAACCCCCAGCTCCTCCTTCCAAATCCTCATCACCTGTGCATCTCGCCTCGTGCCAAAGAACAACATGCATCTCTATTCCCTCAGGAACCTCTGCAAGTTCTTCAGCTCCTCCGCATTCCTCAACTGGCCCCACTCTACTGAAGACTAAGGCCACTGCTGGACGAGGTTCTCGACCAAGTCCGCAGAAGAAGCAGGTCGCCTTCTAAGTGCCGTCTGATGAAGACGAAGCTGATGATGAGGAACTCGCCGAACTCATCAGAGACAGACAGCAAAGGGCCGCTAGAGCCAAGGGTAGTGAGGTGCCACTTTTGTTGGATCCGAAGAAGATCCTGGATTTCATTGATCTATGGCACAAAGATCCAAACACTCCCTTGCCAGAATGGAATCTCACACCTGGCCTAAGTCATATGTTGTTGGCTTTGATTGCTAAAGAAAAATGGAAATTTGAGAAAGCCAGGAAGGTGAAGAAAGCTTAGTACAAGAAAGAGCGCTTCCTGAAGCAAAATGTGTTGAAGCTATCACCTGATGAACTTATTGCTCTGCAAGCTGAAATCAAGAGTCTAAGTGATGAATTTGATGCATACTGTGCAGAATGGCTTGGAGCCAAAGTCAGATTCGTCAAATTGGCGAAGGGATTTATATCCAATGTTGCTGCTCCAACACACATTGAAATTCCTCAGGGTGAAGCATCTGCTCAACCTACTGAAGAACATGCCAGCACCGCTGATGAAAATCATGCTGCTGACGAACCTGAGAGTACCAGGACTGATGACTGCATTCCAGCCGCTGAAGAAACTGCTAGGGCAACCACTAGTGTTGCGCCTGAAGAGCAAGTCAGGCCAGCTGAAGCTTCAACTGATGTGCCTGAAGAAACTGACCATGCCAGGGCAACTGCATTAGTTATGCCTGAAGAAAATGAACCAATTCCCTCTGCTCCTCCCGCACCTACACCAAGTCCAATTCTTCCTTCTGCATTAGAAGCTAAGAAGATCAAGGACGCAGAGCAAGCAGCAGTGAAGAAAAGTAAAGCATCAACTTCATCAGAATCTTCAGCTCCGAAGAAGATGAAGAAATTGACAAGCTCTTTTGAGAATCCTATTGATGTTGTTCCAGTCTCATGCATGCCATCAAAGGAACTTGTTCCTTTTGGTGAAGACTATGTGATCCCAAGTGGATCTGATGAAGATGTTCGTTCTGCTGCTTCATCAGAGCAGTTGGACGAAGAAATTGAAGTGGATACAATCCCTTCAACCCCAGTTGTCTCATCGCCCTTGCCTCAGTTCATAGATGAAGAGGCGGGCGTTGAAGAATTAAGTGAAGAAGATGAGGATGTCGACATTGGGAGCACAACACCAGTGATGAATGATGACTTTTGGGAAAGTCAGCACCCCAATTCTCCTTTGTTCACTCCTCTGTAACAAATTCCTCAGTCCCCGGTGCATACTGAAGTTCAAATGGGCTCTGAAGAACCTCGCACCACTCCATCCATTCATGAAGAAATTCCAGCCACTAGTGCCAATGAACAAGCTGCTGAAGAATTGAAGAACCAGGCTACAACTGAAGAAGAAATTGAAATTCCTCAGCATGTGGTTCCTGAGATTGTGATTCCTGAGGCTGTGATGCAATTGACTAACACTCATCAGCCCAAGCCAAAGGATCTTTTCTCCAAGAAGCAAAACTTCAAGGCTGATGACTTCTTCCACAAGCATGTGTTCTTCACGGATTACAACCCATATGACTCTGCTCGTCTTAGAAGGAAGCGTTTCTGGACTGCCAGCCAAGCCAACTTCTATTCGTCGCTGCTTTTCAACAACGACAAAGTCTTCGACCATGAGCATATTCCTCACGTGGACATGGAATCACTGCCTTGCTTCACGCCTGTCACAGCCCTAGAAATCTTCTTATAATTAGTGGCATTGCATTCATGCATCATTTTTAATTTCTATTAATCTTGAAATGGGGATGCTTAAACCCTAGCACCAAATGAATTCAACTAGGGTCAAAAAAATAAAATCTTTTTCATTGAACTCAAAATGCCCTCTGAAAATGTTCAACATTTACGGATTGAGGTGGAAGCATCTACCAAAATGGTTTACATTTTGCAGGACATATTGGGCTTTGAATTAATTCAAACATATTTGAATTGGAGCTATTGAAATGCTATATATATTTTAGATGCTCCAAAAATGTAGGAAGTTGTTATGGGTCCTTTGGAATAATTGAGACATCACCCTAATTATTTCGAGATTTTATAAAATGGTTTAGTATTTTACTAAATCAAAACAAAACAGAATAAATAGAAAAAGTAAAAGAGAGAGAGAAAGGAACTAACTTTGGCGCCCACAGGCCTCACTGTCTTGGCCCACAAGCCTAGTGCAGTCATCCCTAACCTCCGCCAAGATGGCGAGGCGGGACAGCCGACGCAGCTTGTGAGGCACCACGCCTCCTCCTGCTTGCCGCCGAGCCTCTGGACGCGTGGGTGAACGCCCTGGCGCCGTCCCGATCCGCCCGACCTCTCTCACTCTCCCCATGCTCTCTCCCTCGCCTCCGCACCCCGGACCCGAACACGTCCGCCTCCGCCGTTCGCTGCCACCACGCCCACCATGCTCCTCTCGCCCCACCGTGTAGTTTGCAAGCTCCGCCACCGCCCGTTACGCCGCCTTGAGCAAGCCCCGAGCGCTCGGACGCCCCAACTCGACCGCCTCGACTCCGTCTTCAAGCTTCGGTCACCAGAGATCACCCTCGCCGTCCCGTCGCCCCAGGCCTTCCCCGAGCACGCCGACCGTCTCATCGTGATCCCCGTGAGCCCCTGCACCGTTCCCCCCTAATTTTGTGGCCTAGTTCTCGCCGTAGCCGCTGTTTCCGTCAAGGCCGAGAGTTCGCCGCCGCACGACCTCATCACTGACGAAGCTCTGGTGACCTATTGGTCCCGTGGGTGTTCCCGTTGGGTTCTTGAGCACGCGTAGAGTCCGTAGGTGCAAACCGCTTGTTCTCCCGCGCGTTGCAGCGTCGAATGCGTCGACATTTGAACTCCGGCCGCCGCGGTGGTCATCGCCAGCGCCGTTCCCGGCCATCTCGAGCTCAGCCACCGCCACCAGATGATGCGGCTCACTCCCAGGAGCGCGTAGGAGCAAACCGCGCGGCGAATGGCGCCCTGAGCAGCGTTTCCGCAGCTCGCCGCCGCGTCTGGCCTCGCCGGCGTCATGTCGCCGGTGGGTTTGACCCGTTCGACCCGGGGTTTGACCTCCCCGGGGTCAATACATGTGGGCCCCGCCCCTAACTAGTTTAGTTTAGCACTAATTACCCCCTACAGACACTGACAGTGGGCCCAGTGCCTGTTAACTTGATTAATTAACCCTAATTAACCTTGGTAGTTAGTTGAGTCACTGACGTGTGGACCCCACACGTCAGGTTTGACCTGGAGTCGCCCTTTGACCGTCTGACATCACACCTACGTCATGATGACGCAGTAACTCTTTTTGTGGATTTATTCTTTTACAGGAAATTCCAGAAATTAGCCAAAACTTCTAAAAATCACATAAAATCAACCGCAACTCCGAATGAAACAAATTATATATGAAAAATGATCAGAAAAATCCAATCTATCCATCTGTACTGGTTTCATGCATGTTAAAACACTTTAACCTTGCTGTCTAAGTGAAATAAGTTAATGCACCTTTATGACTTCATAAAATGGGTTTGCATTTGAATCTTTGGTTCAAATGGACTCCTCTCAATCTGATCTAGCTTGCATTAGCCCAAAACACATTCATAATGCCATGTCATAGCATGCATCATATTTTGCATTGCATTGATCGTGTTTCTTCTCTGTTTGCCGGTGTTGTTCCCCCTCGGTAGATGTTGTCCCGACGTTGTGATCGTTGACACTGATGAAGACTCAATGCTATCTTCAGAAGTGCCAGGCAAGAATAACCCCCTTGTTCATTCCGATACAATCCCACTCTCTCGCTCCTACTCTCTTTTACTGCATTAGGACAACAACGATTCAACTGTTACATGCTGCGGTAGATGAACCCCTTTATCCTCTGCATGACCTGTCATTGCCACAGTAAATAGATGAAACCCACTAGCATGAGTAGGAGTTGTTTGAGCCCTTTTGTGCCTACTCATTCATGCTGGTTTGTCATGCCTACTACTGCTTAGAGTTGAGTCAGGTCTGATTCATCGGGGATGAATCAGAGGTGTGTGAACATGTCCTACTGTGTGAGCTAAGTGTGTGAACACGATTTGGTAAAGGTAGCGGCGAGAGGCCATGTAGGAGTACATGGTGGGTTGTCTCATTGAAGCCGTCCTCAGGAACTGAGTTCTGTGTTTGTGATCCATGAAACAGTTACCACGCATTGGGCCCGAAACCAATGGACCCTCTCGGCTTCTTAACCACCCTTGTTCTCTGTCCAGGAGTTGCAACTAGTTTTTGGTGTTTGTAGGATATGTGTTGGAGGCCGTGCGTAGCACTGACCCTAGGGGTGGGCTATGATGAGGTAGATACACCGTGGCACGGTGTACCGGGCGCCCGTTTGGTGTCTCTGGAACCCTCCTCACATCGTTCGGGGCCGTATGTGGAAACCTCGGCCGGACTCCCTACAGATGGAACCTGAATAGGCGATAAACCTGGACTAGATACTTGAGTGTTTAGGTAGGCCGTGGCCGACACCCTCGTTAGGCTTCCGCTTGAAGGTTGCGAGTACATGTCGTGTAAACGGCGGTAAGTGGTGAGAGCGTGTGTGAAGAAGTACACCCCTGCAGGGTTAACATCATCTATTCGAATAGCCGTGTCCACGGTAAAGGACTTCTAGGTTGCCTGTACAGTTCATAGACAAGTGAAAGTGGATACTCTAAAATACGCAAGATAAGCGTGAGTGCTATGGAAGGCGTTCTCGTAGGTAGACGGGAGTGGATCCATAGTGGTGTATTGATATGGTGAATATGTGGACTCATGTGCGCCACCTCAAAAGAGTTACTTGCAGTCGTAGTTCAGGATAGCCACCGAGTCAAAGCTGGCTTGCTACAGTCAAACTCCACCACCCCACTTTATTGATATTGATGCATATGTAATTAGTTCTGATGTAAGTCTTGCTGGGTACATTTGTACTCACGTTTGCCTATTTTATGTTTTTGCAGAGAGATGTCAGTCTCGCTAGTAGTTCCGCATGGACTTCAACGTTTAGCTTGTTACCTCAGCTACGATCTTGTGCCCTCGGCAGGATCTGGTAGATAGTCAGGCTTCTCAGCCTTTTTCATTTATAGTTGTCTTTACTCAGACATGTTAAGCTTCCGCATGTGCTTGACTTGTATGCTCTGAATGTTGGGTCATGAGACCCATGTTTGTAATATATCGCTCCTCGGAGCCTAATGAATAAATACTTGAGTTGTAGAGTTATGTTGTGATGCCACGTTGTATTTACACATATCGAGCATATTGTGTGTATGATTAAAATGCTTGGTATGTGTGGGATCCGACAACCTAGTTGTTTATCCTTAATAGCCTCTCTTATGGGGAAATGTAGTCTTGTGCTTCCATGAGCCATAGTAGTCCGCTTCTGCCCGGTTCACGAGTCACGCTAGCCCACACTCTTGCTCCAAACACTTGACTGGCGGCATGTGTTTCACCGTTCCTGTATACTGTCCTTACGGGAAATGTCACGCGGTGACATCCGAGTCCTTCTAGCCTGCTACAGCCCGGGTTCCCGAGTCCTGTTAGCCAGTGCTACAGCCCGGATTCACACGCCGACCGACATGCTCGAAGTTGATTCATGTATGCATGTCCCCATGGGTTAGTGCGCTTTGGGTTCACGACTAGCCATGTCGGCCCGGTTCTCTGTCATATGGATGCTAGCGACACTATCATATCGTGAGCCAAAAAGGCAAAGCGGTCCGGGCCATGGTAAGCGACACCGTGGGAATACCGTGCGTGAGGCCGCAAAGTGATATGAGGTGTTACCGGCTAGATCGATGTGACTTGGAATCGGGGTCTGACAGCGTTGGTATCGAGCTTTGTTGCTGAGGATTACCAAGCCAAACTGGTCGAAGTTGTGTCTAGAAATGCTTTAGTTATGTAAGGAATTGATTGTGGAAGGGAACGTAAGGCTCTTTTTACTCCTTTATCGTATGCCCTTCTGATCTGAGTCTTGCTCTTCTCTTCTACGGGGTTTAAGAACTAGGCTTGTCATCTATCTATCAGGATGACGTGTTCCTAATCCGTAGACTTATAAGAGTGTTGGTTTTAAGCCCCAGCTCAGTTTCTACTACTTCCGTGTGTTCATAGTTGGTCTCGGAACCATGATTTTGTGCTTCTGAGTGGTTATGCCACCTTTTTTGCAGGATGTCTCAAATCATTTTGAGCATTTACAGTTGTTATGCTGTCCGAGTCATCCCAGGTTTCTAAATAGTCTGATGCATTTGCAAATCCTTCCTTTCCATTCCTGATGTCCTTTATGGTCAGAATAAGCACACTAATCGATGCGTTGAGGTAATTTATTGCCTCGACATATATGTTGGAGTTATTATTATGAACCAAGGTGTTTTAGGGAGTCACCTAGTAATCTAGCCATGTTTTGTGTTCCCGGTGTGATGATTCTGGCCACCATTCTCGAAAGCAACCCGTGATGCCATTTAGAAGTAGGTATTCTACTGCTGGGTTTTGAGCCCGAGATTCACCCAACTTACTTCATGTTGATAGTGTTTGCTAGTTCCTTTAGGATATTAGTAACCTTGCAATAGTCCTCGAGGTCCGTGGTATTTCCTTCTTCCAAATACCATGAACTGCTTATGGCAGAAGTTCTTCTGAGCCAAAAGATCACAACCAGGGTGCTCTTGAGGAGTACTCCATTCTATATTGCGACTCTGCCGGTTCTACTTTTCTGCATAGGTTATCCGGAAGAAACCTGTTGAACTTGATTCGACATACTAACCTATGCATCCACAACTCAGAAAGTTATATGTTCCTCGAGTTGTTCCTCCTTAGTTGTATTCTGGCCCCCGTCTATCAATTGATAGTCAAGGGTATGTGTGCATTCGTTTATCGATGCCTATTACTCTTGTGGTCCGTCAAGACATTCTATTCTGGAATGACTAGGAGAAACAAACTCCAGAACCTGACCCATATCCAGGATTGGGTCAAAGAAGTTGTGCTCCGCAGATCAAATTGCTAATCCAGCTTTTGTTCTGCTCTACCTTGGAGTATTATTATCTTTATACTAAGAATATCATGGGAATTGCACACCATCCTATGAACTCTTGATACAGTGATACTTCTTGTCATCATTATTCATTCCTCGGTTTCGTGTTATTGTAACCGGAACGCCGACAAGTGAATCATGATGTGTGAAATCAATACGCCTAGCAACCCCCTTGCTTGGTAGTTAATGGACAATATTCTCATTCTTAGCGTGTTGGTTATTAAATCATCATCCTAAGATTGATCGTGCTACCTAGTCCTTATTTCCGGTGCACTCTTCGATCAATGAGTTAGGATTGTGCCAATCCCTCGCTCTTTTGATCATATCGTCTTGCCCTGAAAAGCAAGGTTGTTCTCGAGCTCAGTAACATACCGGTGGTTCGTGATTTTCCGAATATCTTCTCGGAAGTATTACCAAGTTGTCCCCTGACTTTTATGTTGAGCTCATGATCAAGTTGGTTTCTTGTGAACCACCCATTCTCCAAGAATCGGTGTGGGATATCCTTGAGCTAGTTGGTTAAGCCAAACAACAACTTGGAGAGTTGGAAGATAAAAGCTTGTCTGACTTAGTTCATGTTAAGGGATATCTTCTGTGTGTCTGTGTGTTGAACAAAGATGATATCTCCATTGATTGGTCCTCGTGATCAGTTGTTGGATCTGTTGCCTTGACAAAACTTTGACTTGAGCATGGGCTATCGTCGAGTCAAATCAGAACCAACGATGTTCGTAATGTTGTCTTACTCGTGGTTGATCCCTCGAGCATACAGCATTACATCTTTTGGTCTGACCAATGCTATCACCGTGTTCACATGATGGTGGAAGTCCAGTGATATGGAAATTCCGATGAGTTGTTGTTGAGCCCATCAGCAGCATTTTGTCTCCCCCATGATTCATGTTGAACATCAACCTAGTGTTGGAAACTTTGTAAGCAATGCCTTCGTGTTCCGTTCATGAAGCCTATGCTTGGATGGAAGAAGTGACTTCCTCGAATTCATGTGCATTTGGTGCAAGTTGCCGCCATGAGTTCGAGAAAGATTGTTTTTATTTCCTTTGGTACCATCCCAAGTCAATTATGCATGTGCGAATGTATTCTATGGTTTGGTAGATTAATTACCTCCACTCCATATGTATTCCCTAGCACACCAAGCCACTGATTGAATTGTTCATGGAAAAGAAGTCTATGCTTGGGATCTAATCCATGGACTTGCGTAAAGACTTCGAAATCCTTGATGATGGTTCCCGACCAGAGCTCGATAGTGTTTTATTATAAGACTACTGTGTGGTCATTCTTGTCTTGGACAACATGCTCACATGTATGTAGCAGAACCAGCTCATGTTTTGGAGCTTGCTATCGTAGTTCATATCCCGAGAATCTCGCAACGTCATCTCGTCGATTTGTGTTGCAACCTTTCTTTTCGGACATGCTGAGTCTGAAGTATCCTATCACAAATCGGATCTGAATCTCACGCAGATATGATGGTTGGAACATTCCCAACAGTTGCATTTTGTTCCCAGCTTGCACCGCCATTGTGCCAATCTCCCATGGGCTGCCCTTCTCAGCAGTTGTTGTCCAAAATCATCTTCAAAAGTGGACTTACCATGGGTCCCATCCATTTTCGATGATAGCAAAAGTCATCCATTGCGTTGTCTTCAACAAGGTAGTCCACATCATCCATCCTAGTTCGAGTATGTCATTTCTTCGAGCTCTTTCAAACGATCAATCGTAAATTGCCTTAAGCTGGTATGAAGAGTTCCAGTGATCTATGGATCAAAAGTATTTCTTTTTGCCACTTAAGGGAGCAGTTCAACGAGTCACCTTTTCCAAGGTGCCCCGTTACGGGATCATGGCAATTATTTCCTCGCCACCTTGACACCATCCACCATCTTTCTAAGCGTGGAATTGTTGCCCACCAAATTAAACCCCGTCGTTTGTTCTTCCATCCCTCTCAATGTGTTTTGTGTCTCAACTCGAGATGTTTCAACATCTCATTTTGCGAGTTGAGATTGTGTAGTTCGATCTTTCAGAAGATCAATCCTAGTAGAGTTTCTTTCCGTCGTCATCGCGTGGATGAAGATCTCAAAAGCGAGGATGTCAAGATCAACGTATGCAACAAATCAACAACCTTATGAGGTGCAACCTGGATCGTGAAGATTGTGTTTGTCTTGTGCCCCCTCTGTCTTCTTACCTCATGTCTTGAATCTCGGGACGAGATTCTTGTTTAGTGGGGGTGAGTTGTCACAGCCCTAGAAATCTTCTTGTAATTAGTGGCATTGCATTCATGCATCATTTTTAATTTCTATTAATCTTGAAATGGGGATGCTTAAACCCTAGCACCAAATGAATTCAACTAGGGTCAAAAAAATAAAATCTTTCTCATTGAACTCAAAATGCCCTCTGAAAATGTTCAACATTTCTGGATTGAGGTGGAAGGATCTACCAAAAATGGTTTACATTTTTGCAGGACATATTTGGGCTTTGAATTAATTCAAACATATTTGAATTGGAGCTATTTAAATGCTATATATATTTTAGATGCTCCAAAAATGTTGGAAGTTGTTATGGGTCACTGGAATAATTCAGACATCACCTCTAATTATTTCCAGGATTTTATAAAATGGTTTAGTATTTTACTAAATCAAAACAAAACAGAATAAATAGAAAACAGAAAAGAGAGAGAGAAATGAACTAACCTGGTGCCCACCTGGGCCTCACCTGTGCTGTTCCAGCCCACCTGGCCTAGTGCCAGTCATCTCTACCTCTGCCAGTAGGCAGAGGCGGGACAGCGCACGCGCGCGAGGCGCCACGCCTCCTCCTTCTTGCCGCCGAGCCTCTGGACGCATGGGTGAACGCCCTGGCGCCGTCCTGATCCGCCCGACCTCTCTCACTCTCCCCCTGCTCTCTCCCTCGCCTCCGCACCCCAGACCCGAACACGTCCGCCGCCGTCGTTTGCTGCCACCACGCCCACCATGCTCCTCTCGCCCCACCGTGTAGTTTGCAAGCTCCGCCACTGCCCGTTACGCCGCCTCAAGCAAGCCCCGAGCGCTCGGACGCCCCAACTCGACCGCCTCGACTCCGTCTTCAAGCTTCGGTCGCCGGAGATCACCGTCGCCATCCCGTCGCCCCAGGCCTTCCCCGAGCACGCCGACCGTCTCATCGTGATCCCCGTGAGCCCCTGCACCGTTCCCCCCTAATTTTGTGGCCTAGTTCTCGTCGTAGCCGCTGTTTCCGTCAAGGCCGAGAGTGCGCCGCCGCACGACCTCGTCGCCGACGAAGCTCCGGTGACCTATTGGTCCCGTGGGTGTTCCCGTTGGGTTCTTGAGCACGCGTAGAGTCCGTAGGTGCAAACCGCTTGTTCTCCCGCGCGCTGCGGCGTCGAATCCGTCGATGTTTGAACTCCGGCCGCCGCGGTGGTCATCGCCGGCGCTGTTCCCTGCCATCTCGAGCTCAGCCACTGCCACCAGACGATGTGGCTCACTCCCAGGAGCGCATAGGAGCAAACCGCGCGGCGAATGGCGCCCTGAGCAGCGTTTCCGCAGCTCGCCGCCGCGTCTGGCCTCGCCGGCGTCATGTCGCCGGTGGGTTTGACCCGTTCTACCCGGGGTTTGACCTCCCTGGGGTCAATACATGTGGGCCCCGCCCCTAACTAGTTTAGTTTAGCACTAATTACCCCCTACAGACACTGACAGTGGGCCCAGTGCCTGTTAACTTGATTAATTAACCCTAATTAACCTTGTTAGTTAGTTGAGTCATTGACGTGTGGACCCCACACGTCAGGTTTGACGTGGAGTCGCCCTTTGACCGGCTGACATCACACCTACGTCATGCTGACGCTGTAACTCTTTTTCTGGATTTATTCTTTTACAGGAAATTCCAGAAATTAGCCAAGACTTCTAAAAATCATATAAAATCAACCGTAACTCCAAATAAAACAAATTATATATGAAAAATGATCAAAAAAATCCAATCTATCCATCTGTACTAGTTTCATGCATGTTAAAACAATTTAACCTTGCTGTCTAAGTGAAATAAGTTAATGCACCTTTATGACTTCATAAAATGGGTTTGCATTTGAATCCTTGGTTCAAATGGACTCCTCTCGATCTGATCTAGCTTGCATTAGCCCAAAACACATTCATAATGCCATGTCATAGCATGCATCATATTGTGCATTGCATTGATCGTGTTTCTTCTCTGTTTGCCGGTGTTGTTCCCCCTTGGTAGATGTTGTCCCGACGCTGTGATCATTGACACTGATGAAGACTCAATGCTATCTTCAGAAGTGCCAGGCAAGCATAACCCCCTTGTTCATTCCGATACAATCCCACTCTTTCGCTCCTGCTCTCTTTTACTGCATTAGGACAACAACGATTCAACTGTTACATGCTGCGGTAGATGAACCCCTTTATCCTCTGCATGACCTATCATTGCCACAGTAAATAGATGAAACCCACTAGCATGAGTATGAGTTGTTTGAGCCCCGTTGTGCCTACTCATTCATGCTTGTTTGTCATGTCTGCTATTGCTTAGAGTTGAGTCAGGTCTGATTCATCGGGGATGAATCAGAGGTATGTGAACATGTCCTACTATGTGTGAGCTATGTGTGTGAACACGATTTGGTAAAGGTAGCGGTGAGAGGCCATGTAGGAGTACATAGCGGGTTGTCTCATTGAAGCCGTCATCAGGAACTTAGTTCTGTGTTTGTGATCCATGAAACAGTTACTACCACGCATTGGGCCCGAAACCAATGGACCCTCTCGGCTTCTTAACCACCCTTGTTCTCTGTCCAGGAGTTGCAACTAGTTTCTTGTGTTTGTAGGATATGTGTTGGAGGCCATGCGTAGCGCTGACCCTAGGGGTGGGCTATGATGCGGTAGATACACCGTGGCACGGTGTACCGGGCGCCCGTTTGGTGTCTCGGGAACCCTGCTCACATCGTTCGGGGCCGTATGTGGAAACCTCGGCCGGACTCCCTGCGGATGGAACCTGAATAGGCGATAAACCTGGACTAGAGACTTGAGTGTTTAGGTAGGCCGTGGCCGACACCCTCGTTGGGCTTCCGCTTGAAGGTTGCCGAGTACATGTCGTGTAAACGGCGGTAAGTGGTGAGAGCGTGTGTGAAGAAGTACACCCCTGCAGGGTTAACATCATCTATTCGAATAGCCGTGTCATGATAAAGGACTTACGGGTTGCTGTGCAGTTCATAGACAAGTGAAAGTGGATACTCCAAAATCGCAAGATAGCGTGAGTGCTATGGATGGCGTTCTCGTAGGTAGACGGGGCGGATCCATAGTGGTGTATTGATATGGTGAATATGTGGACTCGTGTGCGCCACCTCAAAAGAGTTACTTGCAGTCGTAGTTCAGGATATCCACCGAGTCAAAGCTCGCTTGCTGCAGTCAAACTCCACCACCCCACTTTATTGATATCAATGCATATGTAGTTAGTTCTGATGTAAGTCTTGCTGGGTACATTTGTACTCACGTTTGCCTATTTTATGTTTTTGCAGAGAGACGTCAGTCTCGCTAGTAGTTCCGCATGGACTTCGACGTTTAGCTTGTTACCTCAGCTACGATCTTGTGCCCTCGGCGGAGATCGGTAGATAGTCGGGCTTCTCGGCCTTTTTCATTTATAGTTATGCGTACTCGGACATGTTAAGCTTCCGCTTGTGCTTGACTTGTATGCTCTAAATGTTTGGTCATGAGACCCATGTTTGTAATATCTCGCTCCTCGGAGCCTAATGAATATATACTTGAGTCGTAGAGTTATGTTGTGATGCCATGTTGTATTTACACATATCGAGCATATTGTGTGTATGATTGAAATGCTTGGTATGTGTGGGATCCGACAACCTAGTTGTTTATCCTTGATAGCCTCTCTTATGGGGAAATGTAGTCTTGTGCTTCCATGAGCCATAGTAGTTCGCTTCTGCCCAGTTCACGGAGTCACGCTAGCCCAGCACTCTTGCTCGAAACACTTGGTAGCGGCATGTGTTTCACTTCGTTCGTGTATGTCCTTACGGGAAATGTCAGCGGTGACATCCGAGTCTGCCTAGCCTGCTACAGCCGGGTTCGGAGTCCTGTTAGCCAGTGCTACAGCCGGATTCTGCGCTCTTGACCGACATGCTCGAGTTGATTCATGTATGCCTGTCCCCATGGGTTAGTGCCGCTTTTGGTTCACGACTAGCCATGTCGGCCCGGGTTCTCTGTCATATGGATGCTAGCGACACTATCATATACGTGAGCCAAAATACGCAAACGATCCCTGGCCATGGTAAGGCGACACCCGTGGGAATACCGTGCGTGAGGCCGCAAAGTGATATGAGGTGTTATCGGCTAGATCGATGTGACTTGGAATCGGGGTCCCGACAACGCCAGTCCTCAGTGTTCTTCACGATGCTGGACTGCTCAACCTCTGCAGGTATATATGTGATT
The DNA here is from genome assembly GCA_021605205.1 of Aegilops longissima. Lineage (NCBI taxonomy): Eukaryota > Viridiplantae > Streptophyta > Magnoliopsida > Poales > Poaceae > Aegilops > Aegilops longissima. The sequence continues at coordinate 540,575,107 of CM038677.1, read as the reverse complement.
GGAATGAAGAACTAATTCTTCAGTTCTATGCAACGCTGCACATCACCGGAAATGCTGAAGATGTGAACTCTTGGGTGTTGGACTGGATGACAGAAAACACTCATTTCAAAGCACCGGCCTCTGAATTGCTTCATGCCCTGCTTGTCATTCCTCCCCTTTAAGGTGCTCTTTGTATATACCATGAACCTGAGCTTACAGATCACTACATGCAAGTGTTTATGAAGCCAGTGAAGCCCGATCAAGCCCCAAGGACAAAATTTCTCGTGAAGGAATTGATGTATGTGCCACAGACTGTCTATCGCATTCTGATGAAGACATTGCGTCCAATCAAAGGCCACGACTCTAATGAAGAAGAGGTCATTGGCATCATGAAGAATCTGCTTTTCAATATCATTCATGGCGTTCCTGTCAACTACCATGATTTCTTCATGAGGACTCTGGCAAATGTTGCATTGTCTCCTTTTGTATTGAAGCCTTACGCTCCCTGGATTATGAGATTCCTCAGATCAAGGTCTTCAATCAATTACAAGGCTGACTTTCAAAATCATCTCAGCTACTTGCCCCCCATTGAAGTCCTCAAATGAACATTTTCCTCAGCGGATGAAAAGGGCAAGGCTACTGCTGTTAATCATGAAGGCATTCGTCCATTGGATGGTCAGTTTCGCAAAGCTGCATCTTACTCCACCAATGATGACTCTGCCACTCATGACTCTGCCGCGAATGCTTCAAAGCAAAATCCTTAAGGCACAGCTCCAAGGGTGATGACTGATCGTGAGCTTCTCCTCAGTCTTCACCAGAAGGTTGATCGCAACCACAAATGGGTTAAGCGTCAATTTGGTTCAATTCTTCACAACATGACTGCTACACACAATGTAGTGAAGAAAAACCATTACTACCTCCATGAAGTCTTCGGTCGCACCTGGGCCGTTCTATCTCATCTGTATGATGAAAAAGATCTGAAGCAAATGGGTCTCAAGCAAGACTTTGACTAGTCTCAGCCACCAGCAAAGAAATTCAAGAAAGTCAAAGTTCCTTCCTTGGTGGCTAGCTCATATTCTTCATCACGCGACACTCATGAACATGAAGATTTGGATGACACTGCGGCAGGCCCTACTTCAACAACTGACCCCATCAAGGCTGGCGCTCCTCCATCGACTTCATGATATTCTTCAGGGGCGTTAGTCCTCACTTTTCGTCCCTTTTGGTCATTTGATGACAAAGGGGGAGAAATTTGAGTTAGTCTACAAGCGGGTCTATATATGGTCTTTTTTTGCCAAGTTACAACTCTCGTTCTTTTGAAGACTTTGTTGGATCGAGTTGTAAACTTAAACCCGATGGTGATCTGATACTTTTGCTGCGATCTTCTGCCTGCTTATTCCTCTTATATGTTAATGCATGCATGCTGAATTACATCAGTCACCATATTTCATCATGCATTTCAAATTCTTCATATTATATGTTAAATGCGTGTATGAATTACAAGATATAGGGGGAGATCTCCATGATTCTACTTTACAAGTGTGCATTGCTTCAAAAGCAAATTCCTCACTGTGCACAACTTCAGGGGGAGTTCTTTTATATCTTGCAATCAAATTCCTCAATATATGTATTTACACTCCATATGTTTTATCCCCGTTGAAAACTTAACCAATATTGTCATCAATCATCGAAAAGGGGGAGATTGTAAGTGCTTCTAGTGCCCGTTAGTGATTTTGGTGTATTGAAGACTTATAGGTTAAGGAACTAATGTGTTTGTGAGTGTACATAGGTCTATAAGTCTATGAGGAGTTTGATATTTACAGAGAAAGTCGACCCTAAAAATGAATGTCTTTGACTGAAGACTTTGGATTTCTGAAGATTTTCTGAAGACTTTGAAAGTGAAGAAATTGGTGTGACCATGAAGACTTGGTATTCATGCGAGGAACATGAAGCGTGAAGACTTTTGTTTGCATAGTTTGTTTTTCTCCTTCTTGAGTCATAGGAAACACCATACTGTTAAAGGGGTCAAGGAAATACTAAGGAAAAATTTCCAAGTGATGCTCATCTCAAAATTCTACACAAACCAATCCCTTCGAGTGAAGCCATTGAAAATCTCGTGCAGCTCAGTCAATTTCTTCAGTGACAGAGACGAATTTCTTCTAGTCTCTGAGGAATTTTTTCTAACTGAGGAGTTAGGAATTCGCCAGTGCGGATTGCCTACAAGTGAGGAATATGATAGCCCTGAGGAATTTGATAGTCAAATTTGTAACCGTTGCTGTGCTATGTGCCAGCTGTCCCAAAATATATTACCAACCTAACGGTCATATCATTGAAGGGCATTATGTCTTATCATGTCGGGCTGCTCCCTAGGCTATAAATAGCCGCCCCCTACAACCACTAGTTGGTTGGCTGCTCCGAGAGAAACTGACACTTGTCATTGAGACCATCCCATCCTCCGAGGACTTTGAGCGAAAATCATCAAGTGAGGAAAACCCAAACCTAAAGACCTACAAACCCAAAGTGATTGAGCATCACTGAAGATATTGATCCTGCGTGGATCCAACGCTTGTTACCTTTGAAGACTATGCACCTTCCAGACGGTTAGGCGTCATGGTCTGAGCATCCAAGAGGAAATTGTGGATCGCCGAATGACCGAGTTTGTGAAGGTTTGGAAGTCACCTCAAGACTTACCACGAGTGATTGGGCGAGGTCTGTGTGACCTTAGCTCAAGGAGAATACGGTGAGGAAATGCACTGGACTCCGTTTTTCTTCTGTATGATTGTCCCCCAAGATAAAAAATCTATATATCCTGTTAATAACCGTATCGCGAAGAAATGCTCTGTCCTCTTTTCTTGTTGTTTTCTGTCAGATCCCATCTACCATGGCCTCTTAAAGTTCCTCCAAGGACAAGTTTTTCAAGAACGTCGTCAACCCATATCTGCTGGAGGTGGTGCAGCACCCTCAAACCATCCAGATGCATGAGGGGGTGCTGTACATCCGCGATGAGCAAGGTCCCAAGGGCACGGGAACATGAGCATGAAGTCTTCCGTTGCAAGCGGATGGTGGAGCGTGGGCTCAATGCCAATCACTTCATTATCACAGACCTTTCCCGTGATCTCAAGGTGGATGGCAAGCCCATGAAGGACATCATCTTCACCCTCAATGAGCAAATCAACTTTCTCCAAAGCCAGATCTATGATCTTCAAAACCAAGTCTTTGAATATGAGGTGAGGTTTAATGGTATGAGTTTGGCTGCTAGTTGCAGGACCCATGAGACTCACTCCTCCTCTTATGATGGTGGACCACTGCCATGGAAATCCGAGGACAAGATCTCTTCTTCATCACCACCACCATATTCTGAAGGAAATATGCCCTAGAGGCAATAATAAAGTTATTATTTATTTCCTTATATCATGATAAATGTTTATTATTCATGCTAGAATTGTATTAACCGGAAACATAATACATGTGTGAATACATAGACAACCAGAGTGTCACTAGTATGCCTCTACTTGACTAGCTCGTTAATCGAAGATGGTTATGTTTCCTAACCATAGACATGAGTTGTCATTTGATTAACGGGATCACATCATTAGGAGAATGATGTGATTGACATGACCCATTCCGTTAGCTTAGCACCCGATCGTTTAGTATGTTGTTATTGCTTTCTTCATGACTTATACATGTTCCTATGACTATGAGATTATGCAACTCCCGTTTACCAGAGGAACACTTTGTGTGCTACCAAACGTCACAACGTAACTGGCTGATTATAAAGGTGCTCTATAGGTGTCACCGAAGGTATATGTTGGGTTGGCGTATTTCGAGATTAGGATTTGTCGCTCCGATTGTCGGAGAGGTATCTCTGGGCCCTCTCGGTAATGCACATCACTTAAGCCTTGCAAGCATTGCAACTAATGAGTTAGTTGCGGGATGATGTATTACGGAACGAGTAAAGAGATTTGCCGGTAGCGAGATTGAACTAGGTATTGATATACCGACGATCGAATCTCGGGCAAGTAACATACCGATGACAAAGGGAACAACATATGTTGTTATGCGGTCTAACCGATAAAGATCTTCGTAGAATATGTGGGAGCCAATATGAGCATTCAGGTTCCGCTATTGGTTATTGACCGGAGACGTGTCTCGGTCATGTCTACATAGTTCTCGAACCCGTAGGTTCCGCACGCTTAACGTTACGATGACAGTTATATTATGAGTTTATATGTTTTGATGTACCGAAGGTTGTTGAGTCCGGATGTGATCACGGACATGATGAGGAGTCTCGAAATGGTCGAGACATGAAGATTGATATATTGGAAGCCTATGTTTGGATATCGGAAGTGTTCGGGTGAAATCGAATTTACGAGATACCGGAGGTTACCGAACCCCTTCCCGGGAACTTAATGGGCCTTAGTGGGCCTTGGTAGAAGAGAGGAGGCGGCCAGGCAGGCCAAACGCCCTCCCCTAGTCCGAATAGGACAAGGAGAGAGGCGGCGCCCCCCCTTTCCTTCCTCCCTCCACCTCTTCCCCTCTCTCTCTGGTCCAACATGGAAAAGGGGGGAGTCCTACTCCCGGTAGGAGTAGGACTCCTCCTTGCACGCTTCTCCCCTTGGCCGGCCGCACCCCCCTTTCTCCGTTATATACGGGGGCAGGGGGCATGTAACGCCCCGGATTCGATGCGCCAGTTTCCCTCCAGTTATTCCCCGTCGTTGCCATGTCATTTGCTTGCGTGTTGCATTTTGCCATGTCATCATATGCATTGCATCCTCATATTTTTCAAAACTTGCATCCGTTCGGGTTCCATGATTCTCTCCGTTGTCCATTCGAGTCGGACACACTCGCACGCGCCCGCGACCTCCGAAATATTATTTTATAAGTGGCATAAAAATGTTCTCGGAATGGGATGTAACTTGGCGTGCGATCTTATTATAGTGTAGACAGACCGCTTTGCCAAGTTTAAATCGCATTCGAGTTCGTTTGGTAGCCCAACCGTCATCTGTAGCGGCACCCTTGCCGGTTTATTCGTCGGACGTTTTCGGTCTGCGGAAACTGTTGCCGGGCTGCCTTCTCTTCTCTCTTCTCAGCCCAACCCCCCTTCGCACAGCCCACTAACCTCCCCCTCCGAGCGCAACCGTCCGATCGCGATCGAAGGGCTCCGAAACCCCCCTAAACCCTAGCCCCTTTTGTTATATATGGACACCCTAGTCCATTTTTGGGCATCCTAACCCTACCCCTAAACCTCCAGACGCAGCCTCCCACCTTCCTCCTCGAATTCTGTGTCAGCCCTCTTCCCCGCCGTCACTTGTTGCCGCCCAAATGGCCTGCGCGTCGCTTCCACCTCCTCCAACCACTCAGGAGCCGCCAGGTGGCCTTCCTGCGCGCTCCTCCCTCCCTCTCCCGCAGCCGGCCCTTCTGGCCCAGATCGGGGCCCGCCCGAGCCCGACCGGGCCCGAACCCCGAAAGCGCCTCCGCTCCCAAGACGAGCCTCGTCGCCCAGTGCCTCGCGTCTCCGCGCCTTGAGAACCGCCAGACGCAGCCCGCGCCCATCTGTTTCCCCGCCGCCTCACGACGCCACCGCCGCCGGAGCAGACCCCGCCGCTGTGCCCTGCTGTTCCGCCGTCATCAGGGCCGCTGCCCCACGCTCGAGCTCGCCGACCCCGACATCCCAGGCGGATCCGTAACCTCCGCCTCGTCGGCGGAGTTGGGACCCCAGCGCCGCCCGGCGACCCGTTCCGGCCTCGTCGACCCGCGGACCCGCCTCCGCCGGCCCCGCCGTCGCCCCCCCTGCTCGCGGGAGGAAGCGCCGCCGCTCGCCGTCCGGGGCAGGTCGGGAGAAGCCCGATACCGCCCGCTCGCGTTGACCCCGCGTGGGCCCCGTGGAGGCCCAGCCCGTCAAGCCTCCACCCCGGCCTGCTTCCTCTTAATGGGCCGAGCCCGTGGGTGAGCAGCCCCCTATCCTTCGCCCGTGCGATGTTTAACTATATTACGCTCACCCTGTTTTTTTTTTTGAAAAACGCCCAAGTCCCCGATCTGCTAATATTTTGTTGCATTTTCATCGCATCATAACTCTGCATCCGTAGCTCCGTTTTGCGCGTGTAATATGTCAAATTGTTTGCCTCGAGGAGTAGATCATTTCATCTCATTGCATCATTTACATTTGAGCTCATCTTGATGCCCGAAATGCTGTTAGAAGAGTGCTATGTGATGTTAGTTTCGATTCTTATCGAACATGCACTTTGTCATTTTGCCATGATTGATGTGTGCACCCTATGAACTTGAGTCCTACGTGTGTTTTGTAATATGCCATGCCATCTTTACAGGGGTGTATGCCATGTATTTCTGTGATCTCTGTGGTGACTAGCACAAGCATGCAAACTAGGTTTCATGATGTTGCTGTTTTCAGCCCCTGTTCTGCTGATATTTCTATGCCATGTTAACTTGATGCTACCGAGAGATCCATGCTTATTTTGAGATACTTCAGTAAGGATGTTTTGTTATACATGTCTTGCTCTATCCATCCATGCCCTTGTTTGCAATTATGGAGTGCCATAGCTTGAGTCAATCGAGCTCTACTTTTGCTATAAAATGTTTCCTGGCAGGTTGTTTACATGTTATTCAATTTTACCAAGGTTGTTGTAGTTGATCCTTGCATGCTATGATGTTGTTCTTGCCATGTATAGCTTCTATGCCATGTCTTATTACTGTTGGGTTCTTTGCCATGCCATTTATTGCTCTGTGGTGAGTGGTTCAAGCTCACCAACATGCCTACTTATCGTTGTTTCCTGCCATGTATGAATCTGTCATATAACTTGCCATGTTTACATGGGTGCTATCATATCTTCTGATCCTTTTTGCCTCATGGTCAGTAAGGGACTTTTGTTCTATGCAATTAGTAGATTCATGCCATGCCTTTGTTTGCCATGATAAGTTCATGTAACATGTTGTTTGATAGCTCTAAACATTGCAACTTTGATGTTATTTACGCCAATGCACAAGCTGTTATTATTTGCAATCTTGTCATGTGTTTTTGAGCATGTTCTAGTGATTTCTGGAAGATAGCTCAGTGTTCATGTTTTATAATGCTTTACCTGTACATCATGCCCATGCATTTTGTTATTTCGTTGGGATGCTGTAGCTTGTTATTTTGACGCTTGCAATATGCCTAGTTGCTGTTTTGGACAGATTGTTGTCATATCTTGTATAGGGTGTATGTGTTGAACCGTTGCTCCATTTTGAGTGTGCTCTATATGAAACTTGCGTGATTTTGCATGTAGTTTCATATTATCATGTTGCATCCTTGTTTTGAGGTGTTTGCTTGATGTTTGTATGCATTTTGCATCAATGCCATGTTTAACTTGTTTTGCTCATATCTTCTAGGCCGTAGCTCCAAATCTAATGAACTTTATATGTAACTTGACTAGAATTTCGTGTAGATCATCTTGGTGCATCTTAACTTGCTGTTTAACAACTTGAACATAAGGTTTATTCAGATCTGGACCAATTTCTAAATTTGCATATGAGGACTTACCGGAATTATTCTATGTTGTTCCCGGCCTCATTTAAACTTGTCTTGTTGTGTTGCTCTTGTATGCATCATCCCTTGCCATGAGTAGCTTCATGTAGCTTTGTCATGCATCATGCTTGTTGTGCATCATGCCATGTTCATGTGTGGTGTGTTTACTATGTTGTGTGCTTTTTCTTATTAGTTCTCGTTTCGTTGCGATCGTGAGGATTCGTTCGTCTACGCTTGGTTCGTCTTCGTGGCTTCATCTTCTTCATGGACTCGTTATTCTTCCTTGCGGGATTTCAGGCAAGATGACCGCTACCCTGGATCTCACTACTATCATTGCTATGCTAGTTGCTTCGTTCTATCGCTATGCTGCGCTACCTATTACCTGTTTATCAAGCCATCCCAAATTGCCATGTCAGCCTCTAACCTTTTGCACCCTTCCTAGCAAACCATTGTTTGGCTATGTTACCGCTTTGCTCAGCCCTCTTATAGCGTTGTTAGTTGCGGTGAAGATGAAGTTTGTTCCTTGTTGGAACATGGAGATGTTGTTCCTTGTTGGAACATGTTTACTTGTTGGGATATCACAATATATCTTATTTAATTAATGCATCTATATACTTGGTAAAGGGTGGAAGGCTCGGCCTTATGCCTGGTGTTTTGTTCCACTCTTGCCGCCTAGTTTCCGTCATATCGGTATTATGTTCCCGGATTTTGAGTCCCTAACGCGGTCGGGTGATTTATGGGACCCCTTGACAGTTCGCTTTGAAAAGACTTTTCCAAAGAAGGCCCAACATTGGTTTTACCATTTGCCTCACCACCACCTACTTTTCCTTGGGAGTCGCTCTCTCGAGGGTCATCTTTATTAGCCCCGGGCGGTGCTTCTCTAAGTGCTGGTTCAACCGAGTAGATCATGCGGGGCCCCTCGTGGCAACTCGAGGTTTGGTTTACTCGTAGGATGTCTCATCCGGTGTTGCCTCGAGAGCGAGATATGTGCAGCTCCTATCGGGATTGTCGGCGCATCGGGCGGCTTTGCTGGTCTAGTTTTATTGCTGTCGAAATGTCTTGTAGCCGGGATTCCGAGACTGATCGGGTCTTCCCGGGGAGAAGGAATATCCTTCGTTGATCGCGAGAGCTTATCATGGGCTAAGTCGGGACACCCCTGCAGGGTATAAACTTTCGAGAGCCGTGCACGCGGTTATGTGGCAGATGGGAATTTGTTGATATCCGGTTGTAGTAAACTTGAAGCAAACTCTTCTAAAATACACCAACCGTGAGTGTCTCTCTTCGGGGTTGATCGAGAGGAGAACACGGTTTCTGGGTTATGTATGACGTAAGTAGGAGTTCAGGATCACTTCTTGATCATCACTAGTTGACGACCGTTCCTTTGTTTCTCTTCTCGCTCTCATTTGCGTATGTTAGCCACCATATATGCTTAGCCGCTGCTGCAACCTCACCACTTTACCCCTTCCTTTCCCATTAAGCCTTGCTAGTCTTGATACCCATGGTTATGGGATTGCTGAGTCCTCGTGGCTCACAGTTTACTACACCACTAGTTGAAGGTACAGGTTATGCGATGATCATGACGCGAGAGCGATGCTTGCTTGCGTCGAGTTCTTCTTCTGCTTCTTCGTTCAGGGGATAGGTTCCAGGTCGGCAGCCTGGGCTAGCAGGGTGGATGTCGTTTGAGCTTCTGTTTATGTTTCATCCGTAGTCGGGTGTTGATCTTGTATATGATGTTGATGTATTATTGCGGCACTCGTGCCTTATGTATGTATCCCCATCTATTATGTAATGTTGATGTAATGATATCCACCTTGCAAAAGCGTTTCAATATGCGGGTCTATCCTTGGTGGGACCTTCGAGTTCCTTTTGGATAGGGTCGCATATTGGGCGTGAAAGGGCACCCCAAACACAACAATTGATCAGTTGATATTTTAGCCGTGTGCGGTGCCCCCCTCCACAATAGTCCACCTCGATAATACTGTAGCGGTGCTTAGGCGAAGCCCTGCGTCGGTAGAACATCAACATCGTCACCACGCCGTCGTGTTGACGAAACTCTCCCTCAACACTCAGCTGGATCGGAGTTCGAGGGACGTCATCGGGCTGAACGTGTGCTGAACTCGGAGGTGCCGTGCGTTTGGTACTTGATCGGTGGGATCGTGAAGATGTACGACTACATTAACCGCATTGTGCTAATGCTTCCGCTTTCGGTCTATGAGGGTACGTGGACAACACTCTCCCCTCTCGTTGCTATCCATCACCATGATCTTGCGTGTGCGTAGGAATGTTTTTGAAATTACTACGTTCCCCAATAGTGGCATCCGAGCCAGGTTTTATGCGTTGACGTTATATGCACGAGTAGAACACAAGTGAGTTGTCGGCGATATAAGTCATACTGCTTACCAGCATGTCATACTTTGGTTCGGGCGGTATTGTTGGATGAAGCGGCCGGACCGACATTATCGTGACGCTACGCCGAGACTGGTTCTACCGGCGTGCTTTGCACATGGTGGCGGCGGTGTCGGTTTCTCCAACTTTAGTTGAACCGAGTGTGGCTACGCCCGGTCCTTGCGAAGGTTAAAACAGCACCAACTTGACAAACTATTGTTGTGGTTTTGATGCGTAGGTAAGAACGGTTCTTGCTAAGTCCGTAGCAGCCACGTAAAACTTGAAACAACAAAGTAGAGGACGTCTAACTTGTTTTTGCATGGCATGTTGTGATGTGATATGGTCAAGTCGTGATGCTATATTTTATTGTATGAGATGATCATGTTTTGTAACCGAGTTATCGGCAACTGGCAGGAGCCATATGGTTGTCGCTTTATTGTATGCAATGCAATTGCCCTGTAATGCTTTACTTCATCACTAAGTGGTAGCGATAGTCGTAGAAGCATAAGATTGGCGAGACAACAATGATGCTACAATGGAGATCAAGGTGTCGCGCCGGTGACGATGGTGATCATGACGGTGCTTCAGAGATGGAGATCAAAAGCACAAGATGATGATGGCCATATCATATCGCTTATATGGATTGCATGTGATGTTTATCTTTTATGCATCTTATCTTGCTTTGATTGACGGTAGCATTATAAGATGATCTCCTAAATTTCAAGATAAAAGTGTTCTCCCTGAGTTTGCACCGTTGCCAAAGTTCGTCATGCCCAGACACCACGTGATGATCGGGTGTGATAATGTCACATCCCTAGTTCTGGTATGACCAAGGCTAGCTTTCATGTGAGCATCATGTTTAATTTTCCAAATAATTTTGAATTGGGGATATGTGAAAGCCTCGGAAATCATTCTAAAAAAATGATCAAGATAAAAATTGATTCAAATAGGTCCAAGAAAATGTTCCTGTTTTCCTATGAAAATATTGGACAGAGGTAAAATTCAAACCAATATTTTTAGGAGACAGAAATATTTATTTTTGGCCATTTGAGTTAATCCAATAATTATTGCATTGGATTTATATTTTCTATATATTTAATATGATCCAATAATTCTGGAAAATGGTGAGTGGCTCTGAATATATTATATCTAGCCACATGATAATTTTCAGAATTAAAAAAAAATGGTTTGGTCTCTGAACTAAATCTAAACAGAATAGCAAAAATAGAAAAACAGAAAAGAGGAAAGGCTTACCTGGACTTACCTGGGCGGCCCAGTGGACAGCCAGCCCACGAGGCCCAGGCGCCATCATTTCTAACCTCCTGCCAAGTGGCGGGAGGCGTGTGCTTGTGGCCTTAGCAAGCACGCGCTTGGCCAGCTCCTGGTTGCCGCTGTTGCTGGGGACGGCTTCGAGCGCCACGACACCGCCCTGACCCCCTCTCGCTCTGGACCCCCTCCTCCTCTGCTCTCTCTCTCTCTCTCCCGCGATCGACCACGAGCACCCGAGAGCGCCGACGAGCACACCGCGGCCATCGTCCATCCCTCGCCTCGCCGATGCTTCCAGAAGAACCGTCGCACCTTCCTCTTCGTCTCCACCAACCCACGTGACGCCGGGTGCACCGCAGCATCGTCCCCGCCGCCTTCATCGCCGCATCTGTCCGGCGATCGCCGCGGTCGATTCGTCGTCGACAACGCGTCCCCGACCTCGCTCTCGCGCTCATTGGACTCGCTGTGAGCCCCTGCCCCGAACCCCTCTTCTCCCCCTCGCGTTCGCATGCTCTAGCCCCATCCCCCGCCATGACCGAGGCTCGCCGCCGCCGCACCTCTTCGCCGCCATCGTTCTGCTTAGCGCCATCACGTCCGAGCTCGTAGACGAGCTCTAGGTGAACCCAGGAGGCCGTAGCACACCACATACGGCCTCCCCGTGCCCCACAGCCCCGCGCCACTCGAGGCCGTGCTCCGGCCGCCACCGCGAGCTCGCCTCCAGCGAGCTCAAGCCTCCCCGCGCCCTCCCGTGGCCTCCTCTGGATTCGCCTGACCGTGGGCTACACCCCGGTGCTCTTCCCCGCCGCTCCTGTGGCCTTTTAGCGCGTCTCCGCCGTGCCCAGTGGCCACAGACGGTTAACCGCCGGCGTGCCCGGTCATTAAGGCCTAACCACCCTGCTAACCCACGCTTGTCAGTGGCCCTACTGTTTAATTAACCCGGCTAACTATTTAATTAGGTTAATTAAACTCTGTTAAATCACTGTGCAACTGACATGTGGGTCCCGAACGTCAGGCTGACGCCACACTGACGTCAGGCCGACGCAGTAAGTCATTTTCTGGATTTAATATAATCCAGGAAATTCCAGAAAATAGTTAAAACTTCTAGAAATCATAGAAATTCAACCGTAACTCCAAATAAATAATTTATATATGAAAAATGATCAGAAAAATCCAATCTATCCATATGTACCATTTTCATGCATGTTAGAACAACTTATAGCTGCTGTTTAGGACAAACCATATAAATGGCATTTAAATAACCACATGTGGAGTTTAAATTTGAATCTTAGGTTCAAACCAACTTCATTTAACTTGTTGCTAGTTGCATTAGGCCAATCAACAGCATATTGCCATGTCACATTCATGCATAATAATATTGCATTGCATTGATCGTGTTCTTTCTCTGTTGCCGGTGTTTGTCCCCCCTCAGTAGACGTTGTACCGATGATGAGTTCGATGACACCGATGAAGAACTATATTATCTTCAGAAGTGCCAGGCAAGCAAAACCCCCTTGTTCATTCCGATATAATCCCACTCTCTCGCTCCTGCTCTCTTTTACTGCATTAGGACAACAACGATTCATCTGTTACTTGCTGCGGTAGCTGAACCCCTTTATCCTCTGCATGACCTGTCATTCCACAGTAAATAGATGAAACCCACTAGCATGAGTGGGAGTTGTTTGAGCCCTAATGTGCCTACTCATACATGCTTGTTTGTCATGCCTGCTACTGCTTAGAGTTGAGTCAGGTCTGATTCATCGGGGATGAATTGGAATGGTGTGTGAACATGTCCTACTGTGTGTGAGCTAAGTGTGTGAACACCATTTGGTAAAGGTAGCGGTGAGAGGCCATGTAGGAGTACATGGTGGGTTGTCTCATTGAAACCGTCTTCAGGAACTGAGTTATGTGTTTGTGATCCATGAACAGCTACTACCACGCATTGGAATGCTTAAGTGCCCCTCTCGACTTATTAATCAACTCGATCTTTGTCCAGGAGTTGCAACTAGTTTCTGGTGTTTGTAGGATATGTGTTGGGGGCCGTGCGTAGTGCTGACCCTAGGGGTGGGCTATGTTGCGGTAGATACACCGTGGCACGGTGCCGGCGCCCGTTTGGTGTCCAGGAACCCTGCTCACATCGTTTGGGGCCGTGAGCGACACCCCGGCCGGATCTCCTTGCGGATGGAACCCGAATAGGCGATAAACCTGGACGAGAGACTTGTGTGGTTAGTCATGTCGTGGTCGACTCCCTCGCCAGGCTTCCGCTTGAAGGTTGCCGAGATACACGACGTGTACATGGTGGTAAGTGGCGAGAGCGTGTGTGAAGAAGTACACCCGTGTAGGGTTAACATTATCTATTCGAATAGCCGTGTCCGCGGTAAAGGACTTCTGGGTTGCCTGTACAGTTCATAGACAAGTGAAAGTGGATACTCTAAAATGCGCAAGATAAGCGTGAGTGCTATGGATGGCATTCTCGTAGGGAGACGGGAGCGGATCCATAGTGGTCTATTGATATGGTGAATATGTGGACTCGTGTGCGCCACCTCAAAAGAGTTACTTGCAGTCGTCGTTTAGGATAGCCACCGAGTCAAAGCTGGCTTGCTGCAGTCAAACTCCACCACCCCCTTTTGTTGATAATGATGCATATGTAGTTAGTTCTGATGTAAGTCTTGCTGAGTACATTTGTACTCACGTTTGCCTATTTTATGTTTTTGAAGAGAGACTTCAGTCTCACTAGTAGTTCCGCGTGGACTTCGACGTTTAGCTTGATACCTCAGCTACGATCTTGTGCCCTCGGCAGGATCTGGTAGATAGTCAGGCTTCTAAGCTTTTTCATTTGCAGATGTCTGTACTCAGACATGTTAAGCTTCCACTTGAGCTTTGACTTGTATGCTCTGAGTGTTGGGTCATGAGACCCGTGTTTGTAATATCTCGCTCCTCGGAGCCTAATGAATAAATACTTGAGTCGTAGAGTTATGTTGTGATGCCATGTTGTATTTACACGTATCGAGCATATTGTGTGTATGTTTGAAATGCTTGGTATGTGTGGGATCCGACAAACTAGTTGTTTATCCTTGGCAGCCTCTCTTATGGGGAAATGTAGTCTAGTGCTTCCTTGAGCCATAGTAGTCTGCTACTGACCCGGTTCACGGAGTCCTGCTAGCCCAAAGACTACCGCTCGGGACACTTGACTGGCCGGCATGTGTTTCACCGTTCGTGTATACCTTCGGGAAATGTCATGCGGTGACATCCAAGTCCTGCCTAGCTGCTACAGCCCGGGTTCCCTGAGTCTGTTAGCCCAGTGCTACAGCCCGGATTCACACGCTGGCGACCGACATGCTCGATGTGATTCATGTATGCCTGTCCCCATGGGTTAGTGCCGCTTTGGGTTCACGACTAGCCATGTCGGCCGGGTTCTCTGTCATATGGATGCTAGCGACACTATCATATCGTGAGCCAAAAGGTGCAAACGGTCCCGGGCCATGGTAAGGCGACACCGTGGAATACCGTGCGTCTTGGCGCAAAGTGATATGAGGTGTTACCGGCTAGATCAATGTGACTTGGAATCGGGTCCCGACAGCGTTGGTATTAGAACTGATTGCTGAGGATTACCAAGCCAATCCGGTCGAAGTTGTGTCTAGAAATGCTTTAGTTATGTAAGGGAATTGATTGTGGAAGGGAACGTAAGGCTCTTTTTACTCCTTATATCTCATGGCCTTCTGATCTGAGTCATCCTCTTCTCTTCTACGGGGTTTAAGAACTAGGCTTCTCGTCTATCTATCAGGATGACGTGTTACTAATCCATAGACTTATAGAATTGGTAGTTTCAAATCCCAGTTCAGTTTTTTCTACTTCCGTATGTTCATAGTTGGTCTTGGAACCTTGATATTGTGCTTCTGAGTGCTTATGCCACCATTTTTGCAGGATGTCTCAAATTATTTTGAGCATTTACAGCCATTATGCTGTCCGAGTCATCCCAGGTCTCTAAATAGTCTGATGCATTTGCAAATCCTTTCTTTCCGTTTCCGATGTCCTTTTTGGTCATAATAAGCACACTAATCGGTGCGTTGAGGTAATTTATTGCCTCAACATATATGTTGGAACTATTATTGTGACCATATGTGTCTTAGAGGATCATCTAGTAATCTAGCCATGCTTTATATTCCTAGTGTGATGATTCTGGCCATTATTTTTGAAAGCATCCTGTGATGCCATTTAGTAGTAGGTATTCTATTCCTGGGTTCTTGAAACCGAGATTCACTCTACTTACCTCGTGTTGATAGTGTTTGCTAGTTCCTTTAGGATATTAGTAACCTTTGCGATAGTCCTCGATGTCCGTGGTATTTCCTTCTTCCAAATACGATGAACCATTAAGGCAGAAGTTCTTGAACCAAAAGCTCACAATCAGAGTACTCTTGAGGAGTCCTCCATTCTATATTGTGAATCTGCCAGTTCTACTTTCCTGCATGGGTTATCCGGAAGAAACCTGTTGAACTTGGTTCGACATACTAATCTATGCATCCACAACTCAGAAAGTATATGTTCCTCGGGTTGTTCCTCCTTAGTTGTATTCTGACCCCCGTCTGTCAATTGATAGTCAGGAGTAGTCGTGCATTCGTCATCGATGCCTATTATTCTTGTGGTGCATCAAGCCATTCTATTCGGAATGGTGGGAGAAACAAACTCGATTACCTCATCCATATCCGAGATTGGGTCAAAGCAGTTGTAATCCGCAGATCAAATACAATCAAGCTTTTGATTCTGTTCTACCCTGAAGTATTACCCATTTTATGTCAGGAACGTCATGATAATTGCACCTTCTCTTATGAATTCTTGATGTAGTGATACTCTCGCCATCATCGATCATTCCTCGGTCCCGTGTTGTTGCAACCGGAATGCCGACAAGTGAACCATGATGTGTGAAATCTATACTCCTAGCAACCGCGTTGCTTGGTAGTTAATGGACAATATTCTCATTCTTAGTGTGTTGGTTATTAAATCATCATCCTAAGATTGATCGTGCTACCTAGTCCATTTTCCTGGTGCACACTTCGATTGATGAGTTAGGATCTTGTCAAGTCCTCGCTCATTTGATCATATCATCTTGCCCTCAAAAGCAAGATTGTTCTCGAGCTTAGTAACATACCGGTGGTTCGTGATTTCCGAATATCTTCTCGAAAGTATTACCAGGTTGTCCCCTGACTGTTATGTTGAGCTCGTGACCAAGTTGGTTTTCCTCTAAACCAGCCATTCTCCAAGAATCTGTGTTGGATACCCCTGAGCTAGTTGGTTAAGCTAAACAATAACTTGGAGAGTTGGAAGATAAAAGCTTTCCCAACTTAGTTCGTTCCAAAGGGATATCCATGTGTTTGTGTGTGTATTGAAGAGAGATGATATCTTCATCGATTGTTCCTCGTGATCGGTTGTTGAATCTATCTTCTTGTCCAAACCTTGACTTGAGTATGGGCTATCATCAAGTCAAATCAGAACCAACGATGTTCGTAATGTTGTCTTACTCATGGTTGATCCCTCGAGCATACACCATTACATCTTTTGGTCTGACCAATGCTATCACCGTGTTCACATGATGGTGGAAGTCCAGTGATATGGAAATTCCGATGAGGTGTTGTTGAGCCCATCAGCAGCATTTTGTCTCCCCCATGACTCATGTTGAACATCAACCTAGTGTTGGAAACTTTTATAAGCATTATCTTCATGTCCCATTCGTGAAGAATATGTTGGATGAAAGAAGTGACTTTCTCTGATTCACGTGCATTTGGTGCAAGTTGCCGTCGTGAGTTCGAGAAATATTGTTTTTCCCCCTGGTACCATCGCAAGTCAGTCATGCATGTGCGAAGTATTCTATGGTTTGACAGGCTCGCAACCTTCATTCCATAGGTATCCCTAGCACACCAAGCCACTAACTGATTTGTTCAAGGACAAGAAGTTCCTTCATAAGAGCTAATCATGACTTATGTTAGGACTTCGTTATCCTCGATGATGGTTCCCCACCTGAACTCGGTAGTGTTTCATTATAAGACTACTATGTGGTCATGATTGTCTGCGACACTATGTTCACATGTGTGTAGCAGAACCAGCTCATGTTTTGGAGCTTGCTATCGTAGTTCATTTCCCGAGAATCTCGCAACGTCATCTCGTCGATTTGTGTTGCAAACTTTCATTTTTCCTTCTAGACTTGATGAGTCTGGAATATCCTGCTACCAGCTAGATCTGAATCTCAGGCAGATATGATGGTTGGAATTTTTCCAAGATCTATGACGTAGGATGTTTGGCCGACACACCTAGTTGGAAGATCTATTATTGTAGTATCTTGGATGAGCAATTCGACCATCTTCTCCATGAGGAATTGGTATGACTTATTCCACAAGTTGTTCCTTATGGATTTTTGTGCCTCCGAAGTCCGACCTTTACTTGATGGATATGTTGATGTTTTAAGCATTGACCATGGTACCTAGTACATCAAGGAGAACGTTAGAAGCGGAGTGCAAAATGTCTCTCGATCGATCATCCAGATTTGCTTCTTTGGCATTGCTAAGGAAAAATCTGAGAAAGTGATGTCCTCCTTTGCACCTGCATCCTCCATCACTATTCATCATGGTAGTAAGATGTGTTGCCAGGATCCTCGGCACGGATGTTGGTAAAACCTTGATGACCATGGAAATGCTCAAGTTTTTGAGAGCACACTCAGTCACTAGGTTATATCCTCGGTATCAATTGGAATGTGCCTCCCGTTTGCCGAGTTGTTCTATAACCATAGTTTCCTTTCCGAACTGAGTATGTCATTTCCCCGAACCCCCTTCTAACGATCATTGTGAATAGCTCGATCTTCGAGAAGATCGATTCTTCTCGAGTTTTTCCTTTCTTCTCATGTTCATGTTGGATGAAGTTCTCAAAGCAAGACGTCGAGATCAAGATGATGCAATGAATCAACATCTTCGAGAAGGACAGTTGGATCGAGGAGATCGTGTTAGCTTTGTGTCCCCTCTGTCTTCTTACCTCATGACTTGAATCTCGGGACGAGATTCTTGTTTAGTGGGGGTGAGTTGTCACATCCCTAGTTCTGGTATGACAAAGGCTAGCTTTCATGTGAGCATCATGTTTAATTTTTCAAATAGTTTTGAATTGGGGATATGTGAAAGCCTCAGAAATCATTCTAAAAAAATGATCAAGATAAAAATTGCTTCAAATAGGTCCAAGAAAATGTTCCTGTTTTCCTATGAAAATATTGGACAGAGGTAAAATTCAAACCAATATTTTTAGGAGACAGAAATATTTATTTTTGGCCATTTGAGTTAATCCAATAATTATTTGCATTGGATTTATATTTTCTATATATTTAATATGATCCAATAATTCTGGAAAATGGTGAGTGGCTCTGAATATATTATATCTAGCCACATGATAATTTTCAGAATTAAAAAATGGTTTGGTCTCTGAACTAAATCTAAACAGAATAGCAAAAATAGAAAAACAGAAAAGAGGAAAGGCTTACCTGGACTTACCTGGGCGGCCGAGTGGAAAGCCAGCCCACGAGGCCCAGGCGCCAGTCACCCCTAACCTCCTGCCAAGAGGCGGGAGGTGTGTTGTGGCGCTGCACACGCTGGGCGGCCAGCTCTGGTTGCGCTATTCTTCGGGACGGCTTCGAGCGCCACGACACCCCCCTGACCCCCTCTCGCACTGGACCCCCTCCTCCTCTGCTCTCTCTCTCTCTCTCTCTCCCGCGATCGACCACGAGCACCCGAGAGCGCCGACGAGCACCACCGCGGCCATCGTCCATCCCTCGCCTCGCCGATGCTTCCAGAAGAACCGTCGCGCCTTCCTCTTCGTCTCCACCAACCCACGTGACGCCGGGTGCACCGCAGCATCGTCCCCGCCGCCTTCATCGCCGCATCTGTCCGGCGATCGCCGCGGTCGATTCGTCGTCGACAACGCGTCCCCGACCTCGCTCTCGCGCCATTGACTCATTGTGAGCCCCTGCCCCGAACCCCTCTTCTCCCCCTCGCGTTCGCATGCTCTAGCCCCATCCCCCGCCATGGCCGAGGCTCGCCGCCGCCGCACCTCTTTGCCGCCATCGTTCTGCTTAGCGCCATCACGTCCGAGCTCGTAGACGAGCTCTAGGTGAACCCAGGAGGCCGTAGCACACCACATCCGGCCTCCCCGTGCCCCACAGCCCCACGCCACTCGAGGCCGCGCTCCGGCCGCCGCCGCGAGCTCGCCTCCAGCGAGCTCAAGCCTCCCCGCGCCCTCCCGTGGCCTCCTCTAGATTCGCCTGACCGTGGGCTACACCGCGGTGCCCTTCCCCGCCGCTCCCGTGGCCTTTTAGCGCGTCTCCGCCGTGCCCAGTGGCCATCGGCGGTTAACCGCCGGCGTGCCCGGTCATTAAGGCCTAACCACCCTGCTAACCCACGCTTGTCAATGGCCCTACTGTTTAATTAACCCGGCTAACCATTTAATTAGGTTAATTAAACTCTGTTAAATCACTGTGCAACTGACATGTGGGTCCCGAACGTCAGGCTGACGCCACACCGACGTCAGGCTGACGCAGTAAGTCATTTTCTGGATTTAATATAATCCAGGAAATTCCAGAAAATAGTTAAAACTTCTAGAAATCATAGAAATTCAACCGTAACTCCAAATAAATAATTTATATATGAAAAATGATCAGAAAAATCCAATCTATCCATATGTACCATTTTCATGCATGTTAGAACAACTTATAGCTGCTGTTTAGGACAAACCATATAAATGGCATTTAAATAACCACATGTGGAGTTTAAATTTGAATCTTAGGTTCAAACCAACTTCATTTAACTTGTTGCTAGTTGCATTAGGCCAATCAACAGCATATTGCCATGTCACATTCATGCATAATACTATTGCATTGCATTGATCGTGTTCTTTCTCAGTTGCCGGTGTTTGTCCCCCCTCAGTAGACGTTCTACCGACGATGAGTTTGATGACACCGATGAAGAACTATATTATCTTCAGAAGTGCCAGGCAAGCAAAACCCCCTTGTTCATTCCGATATAATCCCACTCTCTCGCTCCTGCTCTCTTTTACTGCATTAGGACAACAACGATTCATCATTACTTGTTGCGGTAGCTGAACCCTTTATCCTCTGCATGACCTGCCATTCCACAAGAATAGATGAAACCTACTAGCATGAGTAGGAGTTGTTTGAGCCCTGATGTGCCTACTCATACATGCTTGTTTGTCATGCCTGCCATCGCTTAGAGTTGAGTCAGTCCGATTCATCGGGATGAATTGGAATGGTGTGTGAACATGTCCTACTGTGTGTGAGCTAAGTGTGTGAACACCATTTGGTAAAGGTAGCGGTGAGAGGCCATGTAGGAGTACATGGTGGGTTGTCTCATTGAAACCGTCTTCAGGAACTGAGTTCTGTGTATGTGATCCATGAACAGCTACTACCACGCATTGGAATGCTTAAGTGCCCCTCTCGACTTATTAATCAACTCGATCTCTGTCCAGGAGTTGCAACTAGTTTCTGGTGTTTGTAGGATATGTGTTGGGGGCCGTGCGTGAGCGCTGACCCTAGGGGTGGGCTATGTTGCGGTAGATACACCATGGCACAGTGTACCGGCGCCTGCTTGGTGTCTCGGGAACCCTGCTCACATCGTTTGGGGCCGTGAGCGACACCCCGGCCGGATCTCCTTGCGGATGGAACCCGAATAGGCGATAAACCTGGACAAGAGACTTGTGTGGTTAGTCGGTCGTGGCCGACTCCCTCGCCAAAGCTTCCGCGTGAAGGTTGCCGAGATACACGACGTGTACATGGTGGTAAGTGGCGAGCGCGTGTGAAGAAGTACACCCCGCAGGGTTAACATTATCTATTCAATAGCCGTGTCCGCGTAAAGGACTTCGGGTTGCCTGTACAGTTCATAGACAAGTGAAAGTGGATACTCTAAAATGCGCAAGATAAGCGTGAGTGCTATGGATAGCGTTCTCGTAGGGAGACGGGAGCGGATCCACAGTGGTGTATTGATATGGTGAATATGTGGACTCGTGTGCGCCACCTCAAAAGAGTTACTTGCAGTCGTAGTTTAGGATAGTCACCGAGTCAAAGCTGGCTTGCTGCAGTCAAACTCCACCACCCCCTTTTGTTGATAATGATGCATATGTAGTTAGTTTTGATGTAAGTCTTGCTGAGTACATTTGTACTCACGTTTGCCTATTTTATGTTTTTGAAGAGAGACTTCATTCTCACTAGTAGTTCCGCGTGGACTTCGACGTTTAGCTTGATACCTCAGCTACAATCTTGTGCCCTCGGCAGGATCTGGTAGATAGTCGAGCTTCTAAGCTTTTTCATTTGTAGATGTCTGTACTCAGACATGTTAAGCTTCCGCTTGTGCTTTGACTTGTATGATCTGAGTGTTGGGTCATGAGACCCATGTTTGTAATATCTCGCTCCTCGGAGCCTAATGAATAAATACTTGAGTCGTAGAGTTATGTTGTGATGCCATGTTGTATTTACACATATCGAGCATATTGTGTGTATGGTTGAAATGCTTGGTATGTGCGGGATCCGACAAACTAGTTGTTTACCCTTGGCAGCCTCTCTTATGGGGAAATGTAGTCTAGTGCTTCCTTGAGCCCTAGTAGTCTGCTACAGCCCGGTTCACCGGAGTCCTGCTAGCCCAAAGACTACCGCTCGGGACACTTGACTGGCCGGCATGTGTTTCACTTTGTTCTGTGTTCGTCCTTCGGGAAATGTCACGCGGTGACATCCAAAGTCCTTCCTAGCTGCTACAGCCGGGTTCCTGAGTCCTGTTAGCCCAGTGCTACAGCCCGGATTCACACGCCGACCGACATGCTCGATGTGATTCATGTATGCTGTCCCCATGGGTTAGTGCCGCTTTGGGTTCACGGCTAGCCATGTCGGCCCGGTTCTCTATCATATGGATGCTAGCGACACTATCATATACGTGAGCCAAAAGGCATAAACGGTCCCGGCCATGGTAAGGCGACACCGTGGAATACCGTGCGTGAGGCCGCAAAGTGATATGAGGTGTTACCGCTAGATCAATGTGACTTGGAATCGGGGTCCTGACAGTTAAGCTCTACGTCCATCTACAACGGGCGCAAGCTAGTTTTGCACACGCAGAATACTCGGGTTAAACTTGACGAGCCTAGCATATGCAGATATGGCCTCGGAACACTGAGACCGAAAGGTCGAGCGTGAATCATATAGTAGATATGATCAACATAGTGATGTTCACCATTGAAAGCTACTCCATTTCACATGATGATTGGTTATGGTTTAGTTGATTTGGATCACGTGATCACTTAGAGGATTAGAGGGATGTCTTTCTAAGTGGGAGTTCTTAAGTAAGATGATTAATTGAACTTAAATTTATCATGAACTTAGTACCTGATAGTATCTTGCTTGTCTATGTTTGATTGTAGATAGATGGCCCATGTTGTTGTTCCGTTGAATTTTAATGCGTTCCTTGAGAAAGCAAAGTTGAAAGATGATGGTAGAAATTACACGGACTGGGTCCGTAACTTGAGGATTATCCTCATTGCTGCATAGAAGAATTACGTCCTGGAAGCACCACTTGGTGCCAGGCCTGCTGTTGATGTAGTTGACGATGTTAAGAACGTCTGGCAGAGCAAAGCTGATGACTACTCGATAGTTCAATGTGCCTTGCTTTACAGCTTAGAACCGGGACTTCAACAATGTTTTGAACGTCATGGAGAATATGAGATGTTCCAGGAGTTGAAGTTAATATTTCAAGCAAATGCCCAGATTGAGAGATATGAAGTCTCCAATAAGTTCTTCAGCTGCAAGATGGAGGAGAATAGTTTTGTCAGTGAGCATATACTCAAGATGTCTGGGTATAATAATCACTTGATTCAACTAGGAGTTAATCTTCCGGATGATAGCATCATTGACAGAATTATCCAGTCACTTCCACCAAGCTACAAGAGCTTCGTGATGAACTATAATATGCAAGGGATGGATAAGACAATTCCTGAGCTCTTCGCAATGCTAAAGGCTATGGAGGTAGAAATCAAGAAGGAGCATCAAGTGTTGATGGTCAACAAGACCACTAGTTTCAAGAAGAAGGAAAAGGAACAAGAAGGAACTTCAAGAAGAACACAAGCAAGTTGCTGCTCAGAGAAGAAACCCAAGTCTGGACCTAAGCCAAACCGAGTGCTTCTACTACAAGCGATCGGTCATCGAAGCGGAACTGCCCCAAGTATTTGGCGGATAAGAAGGATGGCAAGGTGAACAAAGGTATATGTGATATACATGTTATTGATTTGTACCTTACTAGAGCTCGCAGAGCACTGGTATTTGATACTGGTTTTGTTGCTAATATTTGCAACTCAAAACAGGGACTACGGATTGCTTAACACGGCAAAGGATGAGGTGATGATCTTGGCGTGGGAAATGGTTCCAAAGTCGATGTGATCGCGGTCAGACGCTACCTCTACATCTACCTTCGGATTAGTATTAGACCTAAATAATTGTTATTTGGTGCCAGCGTTGAGCATGAACATTATATATGGATCTTGTTTGATGCGAGACGGTTAATCATTTAAATCAGAGAATAATGGTTGTTCTATTTATATGAATAATATCTTTTATGGTCATGCACCCTTGAAGAGTGGTCTATTTTTGATGAATCTCGATAGTAGTGATACACATATTCATAATGTTGAAACCAAGAGATGCAGAGTTGATAATGATAGTGCAACTTATTTGTGGCACTGCCGTTTAGGTCATATCAGTGTAAAGCGCATGAAGAAACTCCATACTAATGGACTTTTGGAACCACTTGATTATGAATCACTTGGTACTTTCGAACCGTGCCTCATGGGCAAGATGACTAAAACGCCGTTCTCCGGTACTATGGAGAGAGCAACAGATTTATTGGAAATCATACATACAGATGTATGTGGTCCGATGAATGTTGAAGCTCGTGGCGGATATCATTTTTTTCTCACCTTCACAGATGATTTAAGCAGATATGGGTATATCTACTTAATGAAGCATAAGTCTGAAACATTTGAAAAGTTCAAAGAATTTCAGAGTGAAGTTGAAAACCATCGTAACAAGAAAAAAAAGTTTCTACGATCTGATCGTGGAGGAGAATATTTGAGTTACGAGTTTGGTCTACATTTGAAACAATGCGGAATAGTTTCACAACTCACGCCACCCAGAACACCATAGCGTAATGGTGTGTCCGAACGTCGTAATCGTACTTTACTTGATATGGTGCGATCTATGATGTCTCTTACTGATTTACCGCTGTCGTTTTGGGGTTATGCTTTAGAGATGGCCGCATTCACATTACATAGGGCACCATCAAAATCCGTTGAGACGATGCCTTATGAACTATGGTTTGGCAAGAAACCAAAGTTGTCATTTCTGAAAGTTTGGGGTTGCGGTGCTTATAGGAAAAAGCTTCAACCTGATAAGCTCGAACCCAAATCGGAGAAATGTGTCTTCATAGGATACCCAAAGGAGACTGTTGGGTACACCTTCTATCAGAGATCTGAAGGCAAGACATTCGTTGCCAAGAATGGATCCTTTCTAGAGAAGGAGTTTCTCTCGAAAGAAGTGAGTGGGAGGAAAGTAGAACTTGATGAGGTATCTATACCTGCTCCTCTATTGGAAAGTAGTTCATCACAGAAACCGGTTTCTGTGACGCCTACATCAATTAGTGAGGAAGTTAATGATGATGATCATGGAACTTCAGATCAAGTTGCTACTGAACCTCGTAGATCAACCAGAGTAAGATCCGCACGAGAGTGGTACGGTAATCCTGTTCTGGAAGTCATGCTACTAGATCATGATGAACCTACGAACTATGAAGAAGCCATGGTGAGCCCAGATTCCGCAAAATGGCTTGAGGCCATGAAATCTGAGATGGGATCCATGTATGAGAACAAAGTGTGGACGTTGATTGACTTGCCCAATGATCGGCAAGCAATTGAGAATAAATGGATCTTCCAGAAGATGACTGACGCTGACGGTAATGTTACTGTCTACAAAGCTGGACTTGTTGCAAAAGGTTTTCGACAAGTTCAAGGGGTTGACTACGATGAGACCTTCTCACGCGTAGCGATGCTTAAGTTTGTCCGAATCATGTTAGCGATTGCCGCATTTTATGATTATGAAATTTGGCAGATGGATGTCAAAACTGCATTCCTAAATGGATTTCTGGAAGAAGAGTTGTATATGATGCAACCGGAAGGTTTTGTCGATCCAAAAGGAGCTAAAAAAGTGTGCAAGCTCCAGCGATCCATTTATGGACTGGTGCAAGCCTCTCGGAGTTGGAATAAATGCTTCGATAGTGTGATCAAAGAATTTGGTTTTGTACAGACTTTTGGAGAAGCCTGTATTTACAAGAAAGTGAGTGGGAGCTCTGTAGCATTTCTAATATTATATGTGGATGGCATATTATTGATTGGAAATGATATAGAATTTCTGGATAGCATAAAGGGATACTTGAATAAGAGTTTTTCAATGAAAGACCTCAGTGAAGCTGCTTACATATTGGGCATTAAGATCTATAGAGATAGATCAAGACGCTTAATTGGACTTTCACAAAGCACATACCTTGACAAAGTTTTGAAGAAGTTCAAAATGGATCAAGCAAAGAAAGGGTTCTTGCCTGTGTTACAAGGTGTGAAGTTGAGTAAGACACAATGCCCGACCACTGCAGAAGATAGAGAGAAGATGAAAGATGTTCCCTATGCTTCAGCCAGAGGCTCTATCATGTATGCATTGCTGTATACCTGACCTGATGTGTGCCTTGCTATAAGTCTAGCAGGGAGGTACCAAAGTAATCCAGGAGTGGATCACTGGACAGCGGTCAAGAACATCCTGAAATACCTGAAAAGGTCTAAGCATATGTTTCTCGTATATGGAGGTGACAAAGAGCTCATCGTAAATGGTTACGTTGATGCAACCTTTGACACTGATCCGGACGATTCTAAATCACAAACCGGATACGTGTTTACATTGAACGGTGGAGCAGTCAGTTGGTGCAGTTCTAAACAAAGCGTCGTGGCGGGATCTACATGTGAAGCGGAGTACATAGCTGCTTCGGAAGCAGCAAATGAAGGAGTCTGGATGAAGGAGTTCATATCCGATCTAGGTGTCATACCTAGTGTATCGCGTCCAATGAAAATCTTTTGTGACAATACTGGAGAAATAGCCTTGGCGAAGGAATCCAGATTTCACAAGAGAACCAAGCACATCAAGAGACGCTTCAATTCCATCCGGATCTAGTCCGGTGGGAGACATAGAAATTTGCAAAATACATACGGATCTGAATGTTGCGAGACCGTTGACTAAGCCTCTTCCATGAGCAAAACATGATCAGCACCAAGGCTCCATGGGTGTTAGAATCATTCTTGTGTAATCTAGATTATTGACTCTAGTGCAAGTGGGAGATCAAGGAAATATGCCCTAGAGGCAATAATAAAGTTATTATTTATTTCCTTATATCATGATAAATGTTTATTATTCATGCTAGAACTGTATTAACCGGAAACATAATACATGTGTGAATACATAGACAACCAGAGTGTCACCAGTATGCCTCTACTTGACTAGCTCGTTAACCGAAGATGGTTATGTTTCCTAACCATAGACATGAGTTGTCATTTGATTAACGGGATCACATCATTAGGAGAATGATGTGATTGACATGACCCATTCCGTTATCTTAGCACCCGATCTTTAGTATGTTGCTATTGCTTTCTTCATGACTTATACATGTTCCTATGACTATGAGATTATGCAACTCCCGTTTACCGGAGGAACACTTTGTGTACTACCAAACGTCACAACATAACTGGGTGATTATAAAGGTGCTCTACAGGTGTCTCCGAAGGTATATGTTGGGTTGGCGTATTTCGAGATTAGGATTTGTCACTCCGATTGTTGGAGAGGTATCTCTGGGCCCTCTCGGTAATGCACATCACTTAAGCCTTGCAAGCATTGCAACTAATGAGTTAGTTGCGGGATGATGTATTACGGAACGAGTAAAGAGACTTGCCGGTAACGAGATTGAACTAGGTATTGAGATACCGACGATCGAATCTCGGGCAAGTAACATACCGATGACAAAGGGAACAACGTATGTTGTTATGCGGTCTGACCGATAAAGATCTTCGTAGAATATGTGGGAGCCAATATGAGCATCCAGGTTCTACTATTGGTTATTGACCAGAGACGTGTCTCGGTCATGTCTACATAGTTCTCGAACCTGTAGGGTCCGCACGCTTAACGTTACGATGACAGTTATATTATGAGTTTATATGTTTTGATGTACCGAAGGTTGTTCGGAGTCCCGGATGTGATCACGGACATTACGAGGAGTCTCGAAATGGTTGAGACATGAAGATTGATATATTGAAATGGTTGAGACATGAGGCGGCCAGGGCAGGGCCGCGCGCCCCTCCCCCCTAGTCTGAATAGGACAAGGAGAGGGGGGCGGCGCCCCCCTTTCCTGCCTCCCCTCCACCTCTTCCCCCTCTCTATTCTAGTCCAATATGGAAAGGGGGGGAGTCCTACTCCCAGTAGGAGTAGGACTCCTCCTGGCGTGCCTCTCCCCTTGGTCGGCCGCACCCTCCCTTGCTCCTTTATATACGGGGGCAGGGAGCACCCCAAACACAACAATTGATCAGTTGATCTTTTAGCCGTGTGCGGTGCCCCCCTCCACCATAGTCCACCTCGATAATACTGTAGCGGTGCTTAGGCGAAGCCCTGCGTCGGTAGAACATCAACATCGTCACCACGCTGTCGTGATGAAGAAACTCTCCCTCAACACTCGGCTGGATCGAAGTTAGAGGGACGTCATTGTGCTGAACGTGTGCTGAACTCTGAGGTGCCGTGCGTTCGGTACTTGATCGGTCGGATCGTGAAGACGTACGACTACATCAACCGCGTTGTGCTAACGCTTCCTCTTTCGGTCTACGAGGGTACGTGGACAACACTCTCCCCTCTCGTTGCTATGCATCACCATGATCTTGCGTGTGCGTAGGAAATTTTTTGAAATTACTACGTTCCCCAACATCTTCTTCATCACCAAAGGAGAACTTAGTATCGAGTATGGGCACTCCCCTTGGCTTCCTCCAAGCTTGGGGGAGGTGCCCCGGTATCGTATCATCCACCATCTTTTTGCTTTTACTTATCCTAGTTCGATCTTTTGCTTTAAAATAAAGTTTAGTTCTATCCTTTCTTCTTTGAGAGTTTTCTTAGTGATCTATCATTGTAATCGTGTGCAAGTTATATAATAAAGTTTAGTTTGAATTTTTGCTTTCTTTACTTTCATGTTGCAAATAAAGAAAATAAATAAGAAAGGAAAAAGAGAAAGGAAATAAATCAATAAGATCATATACTAATCCTATGGTAGGTGATGGCACCACATAAGGAAAAGTATAGGTAGAAACTTTTATTAGAGATTGACAAACATAGCATTAGTCAATGATGCAACTCATGAAAGAATTAATAAGGGAAGAGAAAATTCACATATAAATATACTATCCTAGAAATCTTTTGTGATTGTGAGCCCTCATCAAAATATTATATGCCAAAATTGTTGACGTTGGACAAGGAAGACAACTTAATGGTTTATGTTTGTTTATATTCACATAGAAGTCATATTGTCATAGATCCTTCAACATGTGGTGCTTGCCCCTATCTTTGTTAGCCAAAAAGTCCGCACTAAGTGGAGATACTACTTGTGCATCCAAAAACCCTTAAACCCAAATCTTATTTTCAAGTGTCCACCATACCTACCTAGGGATTGAGCAAGATCCCTCAAGTAAGTTGTCATCGGTGCAAAAAGGCAATAAAAATTGCTTCTAAAAGTGTGATATCATTTAGTGTAAGAGAAAATTGAGCGTTGTACGAACTTGGATGACAAAGAATAAAAGCGACAGACTGCATAATAAAGGTTGTCATCTTAAGGGGCAATACAACGTGACGTTCTTTTGCACTAAGGGATTGAGCATACAAACAAATAAGTGCATGACAACCTCTACTTCCCTCTGCGAAGGGCCTATCCTTTACTTTCATGTATTTACTTTGATGCAAAGAGTTGATGGTGTCGCTAGGACTACGTCGGTATTTTCCCCAAGAGGAGAGGATGATGTAGCACAGCAACGGTAGGTATTTCCCTCAGTTCTGAAACCAAGGTATCGAACCAGTAGGAGAACAAAGCAATCACAACATAAGCAGCACCTGCACACAAATGACAACACCTCGCAACCCGACGTGTTAAAGGGGTTGTCAATCCCTTTCGGGGTACGACGCCTCAAGATAGGCAAACGGACGGGAGAAAATTGTATTGGATTGAAATAATAGATCGCAAATAAAATAAAGTGCGGCAAAGTATCTTTGTATTTTTTGGGTTTAATAGATCTGAATAAAAACGCAAAGGAAAAGTAGATCGCCAAGCAAATATATGAGAAAGAAGACCCGGGGGCCGTAGGTTTCACTAGTGGCTTCTCTCGAGAAAAATAGCAAACGGTGGGTAAACAAATTACTGTTGGGCAATTGATAGAACTTCAAATAATCATGACGATATCCAGGCACTGATCATTACATAGGCATCACGTCCAATATTAGTAGACCGACTCCTGCCTGCATCTACTACTATTACTCCACACATCGACCGCTATCCAGCATGCATCTAGTGTATTAAGTTCATGGAAAAACGGAGTAATGCAATAAGAACGATGACATGATGTAGAAAAGATCCATTTATCTATATGGTGGTAGATATAGATCTTCTCTTTTTATCCTTAGTAGCAACGATACATACGTGTCGGTTCCCTTTCTGTCACTGGGATCAAGCACCGTAGGATCGAACCCACTACCGGGCACCTCTTCCCATTGCAAGATAAATAGATCAAGTTGGCCAAACAAAACCCAAATATCGGTGAAGAAATACACCGTTTGCTATAAGAGATCATGCATATAAGAGATCAAAGAAACTCAAATAACTTTCATGGATATAAAAAGATATAACTGATCATAAACTCGAAGTTCATCAGATCCCAACAAACACACCGCAAAAAGGACTTACATCATATGGATCTCCAAGAGACCATTGTATTGAGAATCAAAAGAGAGAGAGGAAGCCATCTAGCTACTAACTACGGACCCGAAGGTCTACAAAGAACTACTCACGCGTCATCGGAGAGGCACCAATGGAAGTGGTGAACCCCTCCGTGATGGTGTCTAGATTGGATCTGGTGGTTCTGGACTCTGCGGCGGTTGGATGAATATTTCGTCGACTCCCCTAGGGTTTCTGGATTTTTGGGGTATTTATAGAGCAAAGAGGCGGTCCGGGGGGCACCAGAGGTGGGCACAACCCACCAGGGCGCGCCTGGGCCTTGATACGTCTCCAACGTATCTATAATTTATGAAGTATTCATGCTATTATATTATCCATCTTGGATGTTTAATGGGCTTTACTATGCACTTTTATATTATTTTTGGGACTAACCTATTAACCCAGAGCCGAGTGCCAGTCCCAGTTTTTCCCTTGTTTCAGTGTTTCGAAGAAAAGGAATATGAAACGGAGTCCAAACGGAATGAAACCTTCGGGAGAAGTTATTTTTGAAGAGAAAGCAATCCAGGAGACTTGGAGTGCACGTTAGGGGATCAACGAGGAGAGCACGAGGCAGGGGGTGCGTCCACCCCCCTGGGCACGCCCTCCACCCTCGTGGGCCCCTCGTGGCTCCCCTTACCGACTTCTTTGGCCTATATACATCCATATACCCTAAAAACATCGGGGAACAGAATAGATCGGGAGTTCCACCGCCGCAAGCCTCTGTAGCCACCAAAAACCAATCGGGGCCCTATTCCGGCACCCTCCTGGAGGGGGAATCCCTCACTGGTGGCCATCTTCATCATCCCGGCGCTCTCCATGACGAGGATGGAGTAGTTCACCCTCGGGGCTGAGGGTATGTACTAGTAGCTATGTGTTTGATCTCTCTCTCTCGTGTTCTTGATTTGGCACGATCTTGATGTATCACGAGCTTTGCTATTATAGTTGGACCGTATGATGTTTCTCCCCCTCTACTCTCTTGTAATGGATTGAGTTTTCCCTTTGAAGTTATCTTATCGGATTGAGTCTTTAAGGATTTGAGAACACTTGATGTATGTCTTGCGTGGGATACTCGTGGTGACAATGGGGTATTCTATTGATTCACTTGATGTATGTTTTGGTGATCAACTTGCGGGTTCCGCTCGTGAACTTATGCATAGGGGTTGGCACACGTTTTCGTCTTGACTCTCCGGTAGAAACTTTGGGGCACTCTTTGAAGTACTTTGTGTTGGCTGAATAGATGAACCTGAGATTGTGTGATGCATATCGTATAATCATACCCACAGATACTTGAGGTGACATTGGAGTATCTAGGTGACATTAGGGTTTTGGTTGATTTGTGTCTTAAGGTGTTATTCTAGTACGAACTCTATGATAGATCGAACGGAAAGAATACTTCGTGTTATTTTACTACGGACTCTTGAATAGATAGATCAAAAAGGATAACTTTGAGGTGGTTTCGTACCCTACAATAATCTCTTCGTTTGTTCTCCGCTATTAGTGACTTTGGAGTGACTCTTTTTTGCATGTTGAGGGATAGTTATATGATCCAATTATGTTATTATTGTTGACAGAACTTGCACTAGTGAAAGTATGAACCCTAGGCCTTGTTTCAACGCATTGCAATATCGTTTGTGCTCACTTTTATCATTAGTTATCTTGCTGTTTTTATATTTTCAGATTACAAAAACCTATATCTATCATCCATATTGCACTTGTATCACCATCTCTTTGCCGAACTAGTGCACCTATACAATTTACCATTGTACTGGGTGTGTTGGGGACACAAGAGACTCTTTGTTATTTGGTTGCAGGGTTGCTTCAGAGAGACCATCTTCATCCTACGCCTCCCACGGATTGATAAACCTTAGGTCATCCACTTGAGGGAAATTTGCTATTGTCCTACAAACCTCTACACTTGGAGGCCCAACAACGTCTACAAGAAGAAGGTTGCATAGTAGACATCAAGCTCTTTTGTGGCGCCGTTGCCGGGGAGGCTAGGTAAGCGGCACTCACACCCTGTCAACTAAGCTTTTTTCTGGCGCCGTTGCCGGGGAGGCTAGGTAAGCGGCACTCACACCCCTTCAACTAAGCTCTTTTTTGGCGCCGTTACTGGGGAGGTGAGTGCTTGAAGGTATATCTTTAGATCTTGCAATCGAATCTTTTATTTTCTTGTTTTGTCACTAGTTTAGTTTACAAAAGAAAACTACAAAAAAATAGAATTGAGTTTGCCTCATACGCTTCATCTTTTTAATATCTTTCATGAGAATGATGGAAAGGAAAATTGTGCTCAAGTGCTAGAAGAATAACTCTATAAAATGTTTGTCACTAAATCTTTGAATGATGAGCATGATTGCAATGTTGTTAGTTTGAACTCTTTGAATATCCATAGTACTAATGATGATTGCACTAGTTATGATGAAAATGTCTCCTATAAACATGTCAATTTTTGTGGAGTGCATTGGGTTTGCAAGTACACACCAAATAGAGAAGATAGATATTGCAAGAGGCATAAGCATTTAGAAACTAAATTGTTGCAAGAAAGGCTAGATGTTTGTGCTAAAAATTTAAATTTTCTTGGCCGTACTTGTGAACTTTGCAATGAACGGGGTCATTTAACTATCCGATGCAAATTGTTTCATGACCTAATTGTGTCCAAAAATTGTGATGACTTTATTTCCCTTGCACATTATAATGAACTTAGTTTGCTTATGGGTTACGAAGAAATGAAACGTATAACTAACTATCTTCCAGTATTTGCCCGTGATAAACTTCTTGAATTTGATCTAGAGGAAATTTATATGTATTGTGCGGTGAATTGCATTTAAAATCCTAATATTGCCAATTACATATAGACAAGAAAACAAATAGAAGATGAAGAGAATACTAATGAAAGGGAAGAGGCTTCCCAATATCCTCCTATTATTTCTTATGATGAATCAGGTAACGAGGAGGAGCTTTCTATTCAACCAATCTCATCAATAAGGAGCTCAAAAAAGAGGGATAAACCCACACATGATGTGAAGAAGAAAAAGAAAAAATGGAGAAACAAAGGTAAAAAGGTATCCATGCCAAATGATGTTGCTCATATTACTCACTGTGATGATGATTATTGCTATACTATTGGTGCTATCCCTACTATTAATGATGAGAGTGATTATGCTTCTGATATGAAAAGGCCCAAGCTTGGGGATGCTATGTTTGATGAGGATGACACATTTGAGAATATATTTGCTGAAATTAATGTTTGTCCCAAGCTTGTGGATGCTACGTTTAACAAATATGATATTTTTAGCCTCCCAAGTTTTGATATGCAAGGTTGTTATGATGATAGCATGCCTCCTATTTATGATGATTATTGTGATGACACTTATGCTATAAAGAGTAGTGATTATTATATTTATAAAACTTATCATGATTATGATTACCCCTTTTCTGAACATTACTCTTTTAATGTTGAAACAATTTATAGTATTCGAGTCTCTTATGATACTCCCACTATTCCGAATGAGAAGAATTTTGCTTATGTGGAGAGTAATAAAATTTCTAAGCTTGTAGATCATGAAAATAATGCTTTAGTTGCTGTTTATATTGTTGAATTAGTTCATGATGCTACTGAAAATTATTATGAGGGAGGAAGGTATGCTTGTAGGAATTGCAATAATATCAAGTTTCCTCTCTATGTGCTTAAAGTTTTAAAGTTATGCTTGTTTTCCCTTCCTATGCTAGTTGATTATTGTTCCCATAAGTTGTTTTCTCACAAAATCCCTATGCATAGGAAGTGGGTTAGACTTAAATGTGCTTGTCATGTGTTTATTTATGCTCTCTTTATGTTTCAATTCTTATCTTTTATGCGAGCATCATTGAAATCATCATGCCTAGCTAGGGGCGTTAAACGATAGCGCTTGTTGGGAGGCAACCCAATTTTATTTTAGTTTCTTGATTTTTGGTTCTGTTTAGTAATAAATAATCCATCTAGCTTCTGTTTGGATGTGGTTTTATGTTTTAATTAGTGTTTGTGCCAAGTAGAACCTTTGGGAAGACTTGGGTGAAGTCTTTATGATCATGCTGTAAAAAACAGAAACTTTAGCGCTCACGAGATTAGCTAAAACTTTTTACTGGAGAGTGATATTTAGTTGATTCTTTTTTAAGATGATTACTATACAAATTCCTCAGGTCCACCAATTTATTTCAGAATTTTTGGAGTTCCAGAAGTTTGCGTTAGTTACATATTACTACAGACTGTTCTGTTTTTGACAGATTCTGTTTTTCGTGTGTTGTTTGCTTATTTTGATGACTCTATGGCTAGTAAAATAGTTTATAAACCATAGAGAAGTTGGAATACAGTAGGTTTAACTCCAATATAAATAAATAATGAGTTCATTACAGTACCATGAAGTGGTTTTTTGTTTTATTTCGCTAACGGAGCTCACGAGATTTTCTGTTAAGTTTTGTGTTGTGAAGTTTTCAAGTTTTGGGTAAAGATTCGATGGACTATGGAATAAGGAGTGGCAAGAGCCTAATATTGGGGATTCCCAAGGCACCCCAAGGTAATATTCAAGGATAACCAAGAGCCTAAGCTTGGGGATGCCCCGGAAGGCATCCCCTCTTTCGTCTTTGTTCATCGGTAACTTTACTTGGAGCTATATTTTTATTCACCACATGATATGTGTTTTGCTTGGAGCGTCATTTTATTTTCTTTTGTATTGCTTGCTGTATGAATAAAATACCAAGATCTGAAATTCTTAAATGAGAGAGAGTCTTCACATAGGTACATAATTATTTAACTACTCATTGATCTTCACTTATATATTTTTGGAGTAGTTTGTCATTTACTCGTGTGCTTCACTTATATCCTATGAGTAAATGGTTGAATGAATTGAATATCATAAATCTGAAATTATATATGTTTCATATGCTTATCCCATGGTGAGTAATGACTTTACATATAAGAAGTAGAGGTGGTAAAAAAAATTTGAGGGTTAGCAAACATTGTATTGGTCACTTAAACAATTCATAAAAGAATATTGAAGGAAGAGAGATTACACATATAAATATACTATCTTGGACATATTTTGTAATTGTGAGCACTCATTAAACTATGGCATGATAAAAGGTTGATGTTGGAAAAGGAAGACAACGTAATGGGTTATGTTTTCTTATATCTGAAATAAAGTATATTGTCATGGATCGCCCAACACGTTGAGCTTGCCTTTCCCCCTCATGCTAGCCAAATTCCTTGCACCAAGTAGAGATACTACTTGTGCTTCCAAACATCCCTTAAACCAGTATTGCCATGAGAGTCCACCATACCTACCTATGGATTGAGTAAGATCCTTCAAGTAAGTTGTCATCGGTGCATGCAATAAAAATTGCTCTCTAAATATGTATGATCTTTTAGTGTGGAGAAAATAAGCTTTATACGATCTTGTGATATGGAAGAAGTAAAAGCGACGGACTGCATAATAAAGGTCCCTATCACAAGTGGCAATATAAAGTGACGTTCCCTCGCATTAAGATTTTGTGCATCCAACTATAAAAGTGCATGGCAACCTCTGCTTCCCTCTGCGAAGGGCCTATCTTTTACTTTTATGCAAGAGTCATGGTGATCTTCACCTTTCCTTTTTTTTCATTTTATCCTTTGGCAAGAACCTCGTGTTGGAAAGATTCTGATATATATATATATATATATATATATATATATATATATATATATATATATATATATACATATATATCCAATTGGATGTAAGGCATCAGGAACTATTATTGTTGACATTACCCTTGAGGTAAAAGGTTGGGAGGCGAATCTATAAGCCCCTATCTTTATCTGTGTCTAATTAAAACTTTGAACCCATAAATATCGCGTGAGTGTTAGCAATTGTGAAAGACTAAATGATAGTTGAGTATGTGGAGTTTGCTAAATCAAAGCTCTGACATAGACTCTTCCTGAAAATAAGATGAATTGTAATTGTTTGATGACTAATAACACGGTTTGTTAGTTTTCAAGAAAGTTTATAATCTATACTTTAACATGTGAATAGCTTGTTACTTGATCATGAGAAGTTTTATGAGATGAGCTACTGTTATGACATATAATGATGCTAGAAAAGGTGATTGAAATTATCATTGATCAAACTTATGCAGCTGCTAGCATTCACACTTCATAAATTCTTTCTTTTATCATTTACCTACTCGAGGACGAGCAGGAATTAAGCTTGGGGATGCTGATACGTCTCCAACGTATCTATAATTTATGAACTATTCATGCTATTATATTATCCATCTTGGATGTTTAATGGGCTTTACCATGCACTTTTATATTATTTTTGGACTAACCTATTAACCCAGAGCCCAGTGTCAGTTCCTGTTTTTTCCCTTGTTTCAGTGTTTCGAAGAAAAGGAATATCAAACGGAGCCCAAACGGAATGAAACCTTCGGGAGAAGTTATTTTTCGAGAGAAAGCAAACCAGGAGACTTGGAGTGCACGTTAGGGGATTAACAAGGAGAGCACGAGGCAGGGGGGCGCCCACCCCCCTGGGCGCGCCCTCCACCCTCGTGGGCCCCTCATGGCTCCGCTTACCGACTTCTTTCACCTATATATATCCATATACCCTAAAAACATCGGGCAACAGAATAGATCGGGAGTTCCATCGCCGCAAGCCTCTGTAGCCACCAAAAACCAATTGGGACCCTGTTCCGGCACCCTGCCGGAGGGGGAATCCCTCACCGGTGGCCATCTTCATCATCCCGGCGCTCTCCATGACGAGGAGGGAGTAGTTCACCCTCGGGGCTGAGGGTATGTACCAGTAGCTATGCGTTTGATCTCTCTCTCTCTCTCTCTCTCTCTCTCTCTCTCTCTCTCGTGTTCTTTATTTGGCACGATCTTGATGTATCGCGAGCTTTGCTATTATAGTTGGATCTTATGATGTTTCTCCCCCTCTACTCTCTTGTAATGGATTGAGTTTTCCCTTTGAAGTTATCTTATCGGATTGAGTCTTTAAGGATTTGAGAACACTTGATGTATGTCTTGCGTGAGATACTCATGGTGACAATGGGGTATTCTATTGACTCACTTGATGTATGTTTTGGTGATCAACTTGCGGGTTCCGCTCGTGAACTTATGCATAGGGGTTGGCACACGTTTTTGTCTTGACTCTCCGGCAAAAACTTTGGGGCACTCTTTGAAGTACTTTGTGTTGGTTGAATAGATGAATCTGAGATTATGTTATGCATATCCTATAATCGTACCCACGGATACTTGAGGTGACGTTGGAGTATCTAGGTGACATTAGGGTTTTGGTTGATTTGTGTCTTAAGGTGTTATTCTAGTACGAACTCTATGATAGATCGAACGGAAAGAATAGCTTCGTGTTATTATACTATGGACTCTTGAATAGATAGATCAGAAAGGATAACTTTGAGGTGGTTTCGTACCCAACAATAATCTCTTCGTTTGTTATCCGCTATTAGTGACTTTGGAGGGACTCTTTGTTGCATGTCGAGGGATAGTTATATGATCCAATTATGTTATTATTGTTGAGAGAACTTACACTAGTGAAAGTATGAACCCTAGGCCTTGTTTCAACGCATTGCAATACTGTTTGTGCTCACTTTTATCATTAGTTACCTTGCTGTTTTTATATTTTCAGATTACAAAAACCTATATCTACCATCCATATTGCACTTGTATCACCATCTCTTTGCCGAACTAGTGCACCTATACAATTTACCATTGTATTGGGTGTGTTGGGGACACAAGAGACTCTTTGTTATTTGGTTGCAGGGTTGCTTCAGAGAGACCATCTTCATCCTACGCCTCCCACGGATTGATAAACCTTAGGTCATCCACTTGAGGGAAATTTGCTACTGTCCTACAAACCTCTGCACTTGGAGGCCCAACAACGTCTACAAGAAGAAGGTTGCGTAGTAGACATCAAGCCTCTAGGCGCACCCTGGTGGGTTGTGCCCCCCTCGGGGCACCCCCTAGGTGCAACCATGGCCCATTGCCTTCCTTCTGGCCCATAATAAATTATCATGGAGTTTCGTAGCATTTGGACTCCGTCTAATATTGATTTCCTACGATGTAAAAAACATGGGAAAAACAGCAACTGGCACTTGGCACTATGTCAATAGGTTAGTACCAATAAATGATATAAAATGACTATAAAATGATTATAAAACATCCAAGATTGATAATAAAACAGCATGGAACAATAAAAAATTATAGATACGTTGGAGACGTATCAAGAGTCAAAGTTTTCCTTCTATTCATTTTTATTTTTCTCCTTTGGCAAGCATCATGTGGTGAGGGAAGATCTAGGCACATATGTCCAGTTGAATATAGATAGCATGAGTTATTATTGTTGAAACCACCCTTGAGGTGAATATGTTGGGAGGCGAAACTATAAGCCCCTATCTTTCTATGTGTCCGGTTGAAACGGTTTGCTCATGTGTACGCGGTGAGTGTTAGCTACATCGGGTATGTGGACTTGCCTAATGGCTCCGACACGTGACCCTTCCTGAAAAGATGATGAATTGTAGTTGCAAAGTTGACTAAGAACATAGTTTGTTGGTTTCTAATAGAGTTTTTGCTTTATACTTCGATTGTGTGATGAACTGTTACTTATTCATGAGAAGTGTATGATAAAAGTTCTATGATAAAAGTATTATGTTTAAATTTGTTGCTGTTATAATCATCAACATGATGCTTCTATGTACGTATTTTGTTTTTGTCGACACCTCTCTCTCAAAGCATCTGGACATGTTTTTAGATTTTGGTTTTCGCTTGAGGACAAGCGAGGTCTAAGCTTGGGGGAGTTGATACGTCCATTTTACATCATGTTTTCTTACTATTATTTATAATGTTTTTATCCATAATAATGCTTTTTGGAGTAATTCTAATGCCTTTTCTCTCATAATTTGCAAGGTACAGACAAAGAGGGAGAATTCCGCCAGCTGGAAATCTGGACCTGGAAAAGCTACATCGGGCTACCTATTCTGCACAACTCCAAACAAGCTGAAACCTCACGGAGATTTTTTATGGAATATTTAATAATTATTGGAGCAAATAACTACCAGTGGGGGCCCACCACATGGGCACATCCCACCTGAGCGCGCCAGGGCTGGTGGGTTGTGCTCACCCAGGCCCACCTCTGGTGCCCATCTTCTGGTATATAGGTCATTTTGACCTTGAAAAAATGGGAGATAACTTTCGGGACGGAGCGCCGCCGTCTCGAGGCGGAACTTGGGCAGGAGCACTTTTGCCCTCCGGCAGAGCGATTCCACCGCGGGAACTTCCCTCCCGGAGGGGGAAATCATCATCGTCATCATCACCAACAACTCTCCCATCTTGGGGAGGGCAATCTCCATCAACATCTTCAATAGCACCATCTCATCTCAAACCCTAGTTCATCTCTTGTGTTCAATCTTGTTACCGGAACTATAGATTGGTGCTTGTGGGTGACTAGTAGTGTTGATTACATCTTGTAGTTGATTACTATATGGTTTATTTGCTGGAGGATTATATGTTCACATCCATTATGCTATTTAATAGGGACAATTTCATTTGAGCCCCTAGTTGTGTCAAACCCGTGTGTTTTGCCCCTAAATTCAAAAACCCTCGTTTTTGTCCAAGCTTGTTTACTCCTCTTATGCTTTTGCCCTTTGACCGTTTGACCATAGCTTTGAAAACTTCATAACGAATTCATACTAACTCAGAAAAATGCAAATAAGATATGAAAATGATAGGAAAAACATCACCTATATGTGCATGTCATTTGCATTCATGACAAAAGTGCTGAAAAGTCCCTATCTCAGTTTGAGCTCATATGATGTCAACATGAATAGTAAATGTTGAAAAAATTGAAAACAAATTCAAAACATATAGGTGATGTTTATCCGAACATTTTGATATCTTATATGCATTTTTTCTGAGTTAGTATGAATTAATTATGAAGTTTTCAAAGTTACGGTCAAACGGTAAAAGGGCAAAAGCATAAGAAGAGCAAACGCGCTCGGGCAGAAATGAGGGTTTTTGAATTTAGGGGCAAAACACATGGGTGTGACACAACTAGGGGCTCAAATATAATTGTCCCAATTTAGGGATACTCCTATGATCATGAGCATGTTTATAATTTGTGAGTAGTTACTTTTGTTCTTGAGGTCACGGGAGAAATCATGTTGCAAGTAATCATGTGAATTTGATATGTGTTCGATATTTTGATAGTATGTATGTTGTGATTCCCTTAGTGGTGTCATGTGAACGTCGACTACATGACACTTCGCCATATTTG
Organism: Aegilops longissima; assembly: GCA_021605205.1. Taxonomy (NCBI): domain Eukaryota; kingdom Viridiplantae; phylum Streptophyta; class Magnoliopsida; order Poales; family Poaceae; genus Aegilops; species Aegilops longissima. The sequence continues at coordinate 540,534,545 of CM038677.1, read as the reverse complement.
GGCCTAAGGGAATGCATTGTGGAGTAGCAATTAGATGATGGGTTGCGAGAGTGACAGAAGCTTAAACCCCAGTTTATGCTCTATTCCGTAGGGGACCGATTGGATCCAAAAGTTTAATGCTATGGTTAGAATTTATTCTTAATACTTTTCTTGTAGTTGTGGATGCTTGCAGGAGGGTTAATCATAAGTAGGAGGTTTGTTCAAGTAAGAACAACACCTAACCACCGGTCCACCCACATATCAAATTATCAAAGTAGCGAACACGAATTAAACCAACATGATGAAAGTGACTAGATGAAATTCCCGTGTACCCTCAAGAACGCTTTGCTTATCATAAGAGACCGTTTTGGCCTGTCCTTTGCCTCAAAAGGATTGGGCTACCTTGCTGCACTTTTGTTACTACTATCTTTACTTGCTCGTTACAAATTATCTTGCTATCAAACTACTCCGCTACTTACAATTTCAGCACTTGCAGACATTACCTTACTGAAAACTACTTGTCATTTCCTTCTGCTCCTCGTTGGTTCAACATTTTTCACTTATCGAAAAGAGCTACAATTGATCCCCTATACTTGTGGGTCAACAGGCCATATGATTCGGATCGAGTCCGGTCTAGCGCGTTTTCACCATCGCCCACGCCTCTCGTGCACCTTCCCGGCATGCGGACGCCTTCCGTAGCTCGAAACGGCGCTGGGAACCTTTGAACAGGTTAGCCAACCCCTCCATACTTTCTAGAGGGGCATCGGACAGCCATAGGACCTTAGCCATACTTCTCATAGCTTTCAGGGCCCGCTCATGCACCACGGACAACTCCCTAAGCACGTCGCCTCGAAATCCGGATACGTCCTCTTCAGGTCGACCGGTTAACAGACCTGCAACAACAGAGTTGTGACAATCCGAATTATGGGATACTATGAGTCCCTTGGATGGTTCAAAAGGTCATACCGAATATGCCACCCTTCAACTTCTTATTTTCTTTTTGTGCGATCGATAATTGAGCCTTTAAGCTCTTTATCTCTTCGGCTTGTTTATCCTTTTCCTCCTCGAGTTTGTTCTTTTGATCGGTGGTCATTGTGGCTTTCTTCATCTCCGCAAGATCTGTGGTGGTGGCATTCAGCTTCGTCTGGCTTGTTTTCAGCTCCTGGGACAGCGCGTTGTCCTTCTCTGTGAGAACATGCGGTCATAACGATCCTTAAATCGGTTGGCATAACCGCTTCAAGTCTCGGGGGCTACTGGCATATATCTATTAAATTCGCACGAGCTATTACCTGCATATCCTTTGAAAACAGATGAGTAACTCCAGCAAGTCCGTCCCGGGCGGCTCAGATATATGCATCCACGGAGCTAAGGGTGGTAAACTCTTGTTCAGTAAAAATGGAGCGCGCATGGCCTCTTTTAGTCGACGATGATTCATCACGCTCTCCACCTCGAAATTCATGACGGATACATCATCCGAATCCTCATGAGGGGATGGATCTGGCACTGTATCAGCTCTCGTCCTGGTTGATGAGCCCGGAGCCGGATTAGCTGATACTCGGCTAGCAGGGCCTTTGGCCACGGTCTGCCGTGTGCTCCTCCTGGAATAAGGGGAGGAGAATTTAAACAATCTGATCTCGTGCTTAGGCATATATCAAAGGACATACCTCTTTGAAGAAGGAGGGGGCTCTACAGCGCTCCCAGTTTACTTTCGTTTTGAACGATCGCTCTGATTAGAGGCCGCTCTCGATGGAGTGCGGCTTGCTGAGCGCCGATCCTATGAAACGCAGTTCAGTGTGATGGATAAGGTGCAAAGTAGGGGCTTCTTTTTGAGGAAGCTTTCCGAGTACTTGCAATGGAGAAAGGGTAAAGGCAGAGGTAGTGGATGTAATAGCCACTTCCCAGCCGTCAAGGCTCGCTTGATAAAATACTCCATCATCAAACTCTATGAATATATCCGGATCCTCAAGGAAGTCGGGGTCTTCATTGCGAGCATAATCCTCTGGTTGTGGGGTGGGGCAATGAATGTTCTCAACCACCTTCCTCCATGACTGCTTCAAGACAACAAGAACAATTTGATTAGCATGCCTCGATAACAAGGAAGAACAAAACTGATAATAAAAAACTTACCCATTCGATAGGATTGTACATAGAAAAACCTTCCCGACAATTTAAACGGAGGAAGTATTCTTTCTCCCCCTTATACAGATCGGCCAGTATTATGGCCAGTTCGGCTGAGGTATCCGGGCCCTTGCGCTGACGCGTCTCTGTCGTATCTATAATTTTTGATTATTTCATGCCATTATTATACAACTTTCCCATATTTTTGGCAACTTTATATAAGATTTATTGGACTAACCTATTGATCCAGGCCCAGTGCCAGTTCCTATTTTTTGCATGTTTTTTGTATCGCAGAATATCCATATCAAACGAAGTCGAAACGAAATAAAATTTTACTGAGAATTATTTTGGAATATATGTGATATTTGGGAGTTGGAATCACCGCAAACAGAGGCTCACACACACCACAAGACACCAGGGCATGGTCCCGGAGCCAGGCACGTGGTGGTTGGTTGTGCTCACCTCGTACGTTGGTTGGGGCTCTACTTCGGGCGCAAGGAAGCTTATATCCGGAAAAAAAATCGTGTTAAAATCTCAGGGAAATCGGAGTTACGTATCTGTGGGGAACGCAAAACAGAAAAGAGCAGAGAGGGAGATCCAATCTCGGAGGGGCTCCCACCCCTCTGCCGCCATGGAGGCCATGGACCAGAGGAGGAACTCCCCTCCCATATAGGGGGGAGGCGAAGGAAGAAGAAGAAGGAGGGGGATCTCTCCCCCTCTCTCCCGGTGGCGCCAGAGTGCTGCCGGGGCAAGGATCGGGACGGTGATCTACATCAACAATCTTGCTACCGTCAACACCAACTGTCTCCCCCTCTATGCAGCGGTGTAACACCTCTTCTCCCTGCTGTAATCTTTACTCAAACATGGTGCTCAACTCCATATATAGTTTCTCAATGATATTTGGCTATCCTATGATGCTTTAGTAGATCCGTTTTTTCCTATGGGTTAATCGTGATCTTGGTTTGTATGATTGTATATTTTATTTATGGTGTTGTCCTACGGTGCCCTCTATCTCACGCAAACGTGAGGGGCCCCCGTTGTAGGGTGTTGCAATATGTTCATGGTTCGCTTATGGTGGGTTGTGATAGTGACAGAAGCTTAAACCCGAGTAAGTGGGGTATGACGTATGGGAGTAAAGAGGACTTGATACTTAATGCTATGGTTGGGTTTCATGACCTTAATGATCTTTAGTAGTTGCGGATGCTTGCTAGGGGTACAATCATAAGTGCATATGATCCAAGTACAGAAAGTATGTTAGCTCATGCCTCTCCCTCATATAAAACTGCAAGAATCATTACCGGTACTTGTTATCGATTGCCTAGGGACAGATAACTTTCTTGTTGACACAAACCCTTTTTCTAAACACCTTACTTTTATTATCTTGCAAAGTACTTCTAGTTTTATTCTGGCAAAATAGTTCTAGCATCACTCCTACAAAATAGTTTCATACTTGTTCTAGGTAAAGCAAACGTCAAGTGTGCGTAGAGTTGTATCGGTGGTCGACAGAACTTGAGGGAATATTTGTTCTACCTTTATCTCCTCGTTGGGTTCGACACTCTTATTTATCGAAGAAGGCTACAAATGATCCCCTATACTTGTGGGTTATTAAGACCTTTTTCTGGTGTCGTTGCCGGGAAGCAATAGCGTAGGGTGAATATTCTCGTGTGTGCTTGTTTGCTTTATCACTAAGTAATTTTATTTTGTGCTCTTGTTTTCTATCTCTAGTTATGGGTAGGCAACGCAAAATACCAAAAACATTAGTTGTACCTGCTAAAGCAATGGTTGAAGAACCACCAAAATCGATCATACTACTAAGGCTTTTTATTTGGATCATCTTCAATCCATTTGTGCTCGTGCTGAAAACCCAACTAGCTTAGTTGAGGGAAAATCATTAGATGAGCATGCTTCTTTTGTTCGACACCGTTTATCTCAAAAAGGGAAACTTTTACAGCATCAAATTAATACTATGCAATGGTATGCTTGGAATTTATGTGAATTATATGATTTTACTTGTTGTTCTGAAGACCCTAAGAAACACCTTCCCTACCAAATGTGAGTTTATTGATAATGGAATTGTATCTTCTTATGCCAAAGGTGTTTATAATTACTTTGATATTGAACAAATTGAAGAATTTGTTGATTTTAAGGGTGCTTATGAAATTGCTTCTTTGATTGAAAAGTATGGTGCTACTCTTTACAAATATGAAAATCTTGCCATACTTAAGTATTGCTATGAAAATTATTCTTCTAATGCTTATATTAAACCACATATTGAGGACTTCTCTACTGTCCAAGAAGAGATTAATATTTTGCAGGAGTCTATGGAAGAAGAAATTGATGAAACTTTGAGCTCATTGGATGAAAAACATGATGAGGAGAGCGAAGAACAAATGGAGGAAGAGCGGATTGACCACCCGTGCCCACCTCCTAATGAGAGTAACTTTTCAACCCATACATTATTTGATGCCCCTTCTTTCTTATCGAAGGATGAATGCTATGATGATTGCTATGATCCCTTGGATTCTTTTGGAATATCCCTTTTTGATGAACTTGACGATTGCAATGCTTGTGGCCATGATGCCAATTTAAATTATGCTTATGGAGATGAACTTGCTATAGTTCCTTATGTTAAGAATGACATTGTTGCTATTGCACCCACACATGATAGTCCTATTATCTTTTTGAATTCTCCCAACTACACTATATCAGAGAAGTTTGCACTTATTAAGGATTATATTGAAGGGTTACCTTTTACCTTTGCACATGATGATTTTAATGAATATAATATGCATGTGCTTGCTGCTCCTACTTATTATGAGAGAGGAACTACATCTCCGCCTCTCTATGTTTCAACACGAAAGAATTGCAAGAAATTGCTTATACTATGTATTGGCCTTTACTTGATGTGCATGAATTGTTCTTGTATGACATGCCGATGCATAAGAAGACAGTTAGACTTCGTCATTGCTTAATATATGTTGCTTTGTGCTCACTACTAAATGCCAAATCATTTCTAATTAAAATTGACTTTGATATACCTTGGGATCGGGATGGATTCATTACTGAGCACTTTATGCCTAGCTTAATGGCTTTAAAGAAAGCGCTGCCAGGGAGACAAGCCGGAAGTTTAGAGAGTCATTTATTTCTTGAGTGCTTTTATATAGTTTAAAAACAAAAAATATATAGAGGTAAAATTAAAACTTCACAAAAAGAAAAGTGAAAGTGAGAAGGACGAGCACCGTGGAAGCGGGAGCATGCCTTGAACTTTGTTCATGCCCATGGAAACTTTGTGAATCTTGAATTACAAAAACTTTTCAACAAAAATAATTATCCCCTTGTACAATTCCATTGTATTATAAAAATAATGTGCCAAGATTTGCCTTTAGGATGATTAGATTGCTTGTTGGTATGTGCGGTGCAAAACCAGAAACTTTGGCTGTAGTGCGCGATTTTACATTTTTTACTGGAACGTTGAAAGCTTCTGAAACTTTTTGCGCAGTCTTGATATACAAATTTTTTATTTTTTTCATAGTTTTTTAAGAATTTTTGGAGTACCAAAAGTATGGTGAATGTTGAGATTACTACATACTGTCCTGTTTAAGACATATTCTGTTTTTGATGCATTGTTTTGCTTGTTTTGACGAAACTATCGGTTCTAACGGTGGTATAAGCCATGAAAAAGTTATATTACAGTAGCTACAATGCAAAAGTAAAACTTGAATTGGTTTGCAACAGTACTTAGAGTAGTGATTTACTTTATTATACTAACGGATCTTACCGAGCTTTCTGTTCAGTTTTGTGTGGATGAAGTGATCAAAGATCAAGGAGGTCTTGATATGAGGAGAAGGAGGAGAGGCAAGGGCTCAAGCTTGGGGATGCCCAAGGCAACCCAAGTAAATATTCAAGGAGACTCAAGCGTCTAAGCTTGGGGATGCCCCGGAAGGTATCCCATCTTTCTTCAACAAGTATCGGTATGTTTTCGTCTTCGTTTCATTCATGTGATATGTGCAAATCTTGGAGCGTCTTTTGTGTTTATTTTTCACTTTTCTTTTATGCACCATGCTGGTATTAGATAGTCCATGGTTGATTTATAGAATGCTCATTGCACTTCACTTATATCTTTTGAGTAGGGCTTTATAGAATGCTTCATGTGCTTCACTTATATCATTTGAAGTTTGGATTGCCTGTTTCTCTTCACATAGAAAACCGTTGTTTGTAGAATGCTCTTTTGCTTCACTTATATTTATTAGAGCATGGTCTTTTATAGAAAGAATTAAACTCTCTTGCTTCACTTATATCTATTTAGAGAGTCAACAATCCTACATAAAACTTGTGGAACACTGAATATGATATGTTTGATTCCTTGCAATAGTTTTGCGATATAGAGATGATAATATGTGGGAGGTACTAGTAAACGGTTGTGGTTAGTAGGAATGTTGGTGTTAAGGTTTGTGATTCCCAAAGCATGCACGTATAGTCTCTCGTTATGCTGTGATGTTGGAGAATGATTTATTATTGATTGTCTTCCTTATGAGTGGCGGTCGAGGACGAGCGATGGTATTTTCCTACCAATCTATCCCCCTAGGGGCATGCGTAGTAGTACTTTGCTTCGAGGGCTAATAAACTTTTGCAATAATTATATGAGTTCTTTATGACTAATGTGAGTCCATGGATTATACGCACTCTTACCTTTCCGCAATTTGCTAGCCTCTACGGTACCGTGCATTGCCCTTTATCACCTCGAGAGTCGGTGCAAACTTCGCCGGTGCATCCAAACCCCATGATATGATGCGCTCTATCACACATAAGCCTTATTATATCTTCCTCAAAACAGCCACCATACCTACCTATTATGGTTTCCATGGCCATTCCGAGATATATTGCCATGCAACTTCCACCGCTTCTGTTTGATGACTTGAGCATTCATTGTCATATTTCTTTGCATGGTCATATAGCTGTAACATCCCAAATTTTCAATTTGGAATGTTATACATAGGTCATTCACGCATATCATATTTTATTGCATCTTCATTCCGCAATCCTCGAAATCCTAAGCAACTCAAGGACCCTCGGAGAGAGTTGGGGATTTTCCGGTTTTCATATTTGATTTTTATCAAATAATGAAACGAGGATTTTGATTTTAATTATTTTTCTCTTTGAAAAATATTTCATAATAAAAATAAATGAGAGGAGATAATATGACTTCTCCAAAACGATTGAAATATTGGAGGAAAAGTGTTAAAATCATTTGTTGGATTTTATTTGATTTTATTTGGATTTTATTTGGATAAGAAAAATTGCACATTTTTAAAAATTGCATTTTAGGGCCAATAAAAAGTTCATCTCGTTCTAAATATTTCATTTAGACGGTGAAAATTTGTTTTGGCATTTTTAGATTTTTATTTTATTTTTAGGATTTATTTTACGTCATGGAACTATTTAAAAATTTCCCAGCTCGTGGGCCTAAGGCCCAGTGACCCAGCCGGCCCCCAGCCTTGGCCTCCAAGGCTGCCTAACCCACTCACTTGTTGGGACGGAGTCCAAGCCGGACTCGCCTCGCCGCCGCCTTGCCCCCTCCTCCAAGCCGCCCTCTTTAAATAATACCCCCCGCCACACACCCCACCACCACCACCACCGCCCGAGCCGAGAGCCGCCAGAGCCCGAGCCCCGCCGCCCGAGCCACCGCCCGCCACCCCACGCCCGAGCCGCCGCCCGAGCCCCGCCACAGACCTGAACCCCACCAGAGCCTCACGAGCCAAGCCGAGGTAGCCGCCCGCCGTCGCCGGTTTTCTATGAAAAAACGTTTCGTTTTTTCTTTAAACCCTAGTTTTTGTTTTTTTAAATAGATCGGTTTTTCTTCGGTTTATTTATTTAGCGAGCGTTCGCTCGTTCGTTCGTTTTAACGAACGCGTTCTTTGTTTAGATCCAGATAACGAACGTTCGCTCGTTAGTCTGATTCGTCGCTTTCTTTTCTCGGATTTATTCCGCGATTTTTTCGATCGCGATTTCGATCGAACTTAGTTTCGCTTATCTTTTCGCCGTTAGTTGGAATCAGGCGATTCAAGCGCCTAGATCTTCGTCTCGAGACCCTCTTTCTGTTTAAACAACTTAAACAAGACTTTGATACTGTAAAATTTGACCCTAGTTCAGATTAGTAAACGGATCTTGTTTCTTTCGCCGTTTGAGTTTCGTTGCTCCGTTTGGTTTGATTCTTTTTGCGAACCAGAGTTCTTAAGTTGAACCTTCTGGTTAACCTATTTTAGTTGATGTTTTGCTTGTGCATCTTTGCTTGTTGCTTATGTATGTTATTGTTTGCTTGCGATAGAATTCCCGGAGTGTGAAGCGTGTTACTACGAGTCTCTAGGATTCTCGGATTGTCAGCAAGGCAAGTAACACATTGATCATACTCTTTTCATACCCAGTTTTTATGCATTAGCTCAATCCTCAAAAATTGCATGGTTAGGATGTCATTAACTTGTGGGTTGGGAAGTAGTAGTTGAGGTAGAACCTATTGCCCTGTTACTATCAAACCCTTGGGAGTTACTTCTACGTGTTGCTCATATTGCTATGCTATGCTCGTAGACGTGGTTGGGTTTGAGTGAATCCATGAAAGATGTGAGATTATTAATTAATGGTTCAACTTAAGGTGGCAACTTTAATACACATCTGGGTGGATTGAGGCACCTGGGGAACCCAGTGTTGTCTGTTTTATTTTTTTGGAAATCTCGGGGTACCCGTGTGATCTTCCTAAGGACCGCCACCCAGGCTTAAAGGGAACTGAGATTATTCATGCTAGAAACTTCCGTGTGCAGCCACAAGCTACTATGCGCTCTAGCATAGTTGAGTAAGTCACGTGAAGCTCTTGAAGAGGTAGATCACCAGGTAGTGGGTTTTGTAGGTTTGGTATGGTCTACCCGGAGTAGAGAGTTAATGTTTCTGAAAGACTATGTCTCGGTCATCCGTTTCTCAAACATCATGTAGTGCGAGAAATCAATGGAGGCAATCGAGTCTTGTGGGGAAAAGTGCGCAAACCTTTGTAGAGTGTACAATCTAATCATGGTTAGCCGTGTCCCCGGTTATGGACAATTTTGAGTATCTAGTACTTGTGTTATCACATGTATCTCATCGCTCCTAATTAATATTGTTGGGTTGTTAACTACTTTAATTGGGATTGAGTTGGGGTTATACCTTCTCAATGTTTCAACCACCATGATAGTTAAATTAAAATCTATTCCTTTGTTGTAGGGAAAAATTAGCTTTTCGCAAAACTATAACCATAGAGCTTTCCACCAGCCAAATATGCATGTAGTGATAGCATTATTCTGTTCTTGCTCTATTATGTTATATTGCCAAGATATTCCATGTCTGACCCGTTCTCGGCTGCAACGTATTATGTTGCAGACTTTTCAGACGAGGAGTAAGGTCCGTTAGGTCGTTGCTGTGCAGCTCAGCTATGCCGTTGGAGTTGATGGACTCACTTTATCTTCCAAGCCTTCCATTTGTTATCGCATTAGATGGCCTTAAGCCATATTATTGTAATAAGTTCTCTTTTCAGACATTCGATGTAATAAGTGTGTGATTGCTACTCTGTTATAAATCCTTTGAGTACTGTGTGTGTCAGCATTACTGATCCAGGGATGACACTGAAGCACAGAGACTTGACCATCTGAGGTCGGGTCGCTATAAGATGGTATCAGAGCACACGCTGAGTGTAGGACACGACCACTAAGATAAACCATAGGTCACTCTTCTCTACTCATTTCTGACTCCTCTCCATTTTTCCACTCTTTAGGATGACGGAGATGAAGAACAAGTTTGCACAACCAGATGAAGACACACCTTTTGGACGCCATTTGAAGGAAGTCACTAGGTACTTGAACATTGGAATACCAAGCTTCACCGGGACGTACAACGCCACCTTAACCGAAGAAGAACGCTGGATGATTCAAGTACAAGTTCCAGGAAGGACGTTATCGCCAACTTCTAAGCCCATAGAATTTTCTTTTGAAGCACCCACCTGGAGTCTAGGCAAGAGCATGGTAGCCCACATTACCATGGGACGCATTGGAGAAGTCTACAACAGGGAGCTTAAGGACACCATCTATCAAATATGTGGGCGCCGAGACGAGCAATGGGAAGTAATCAGCACCAAGAAGGATAGATCCATTGCAGCTTTCATCCAGGAGCTAAACCAGCACATTCGACGCCAGGAGAACCAGATGTGCGTAGACATGATGGAGTTGAAGAAGGTGAAGACCAGGATCATCGAGCTGGAGGAAGAACTCAAGTTTACGCGCGATGGATATGAGGAGGAAATCAAGACACTACTGGAGAAGGACGACGACCTGGTTAAAAAGATCGGAGTATTCATGGGAGGACCAGCACCGGAAGAACAAGACGATGACCCCACTTGCCCGGACAACTACATCATCATCGACGACACCGATTCCGATCCAAGTGATGATTACTACGAAGACGAAGCTGGAGCAGACATCATGGAGTCTTCCACCGATCAAAATTTCTAGATGACCACCATATATTAGTAGTATTTTCCCCCATGTATCTAATAGTAGTTGAGCACTTTTGCGATAGTCCTAGACCATTGTATGCCCTTGCTTGATTGATTGAGTGAAATGATTGTGTTCGCCTCATGTGCATATGGGTAGTGTTTTCTCATTAGACCTTTTTTTTATTCTAATCTCTTCCATCTAAACCCATCAGATGCCTTCGAGACGTGACACCGGTTTTGCTTTCCCACCGGAGCTCACCCAGTTGATCCAGCAGCAGAATGCTTTGATGCAACTGCTAGTTCAGAACCAGGGCAACAACACCAACAACAACAATAAACCGCCGCTAGTGGACAATCTAGCCCGTTTCCTGAGGTTACAGTCGCCGGTGTTTTCCAGTAGCACCGAGCCAATAGTTGCTGATGATTGGCTACGCCGTATTGGAAGGGAGTTGACCACCGCAGGTTGCACATATGCTGAGAAGGTGCGCTTTGCCGCACATCAATTGGATGGACCAGCAGCCTCATGGTGGGAGAATTACACGGCTACTTTTCCCATAGCCAATGTTACTTGGGACCAGTTTCAGCAAGCTTTTCGCACAGCCCATGTCTCAACTGGAGCCATGCAGATGAAGAAGCGCGAGTTTCGCAACTTACGCCAGGGGAACCGTACTGTGGCCTAGTACGTGGATGAGTTTAGCAAGTTATCACGCTATGCCCCTGATGACATGGCCACAGATGCCGCGAAGCAGGAGAAGTTTATGGAAGGGCTGAATGATGAGATGAGCATGCAGTTGATGGTGGCAACTTTCAACAACTACCAGGAGTTGGTAGACAAGGCCCTTATGATTGAAAGGAAGCAGCAACAGTTTGAGAGCCGTAAGAGGAAGTATGGACAAGGGAAGTATAATTCAGGAGCTCAACAGAAGCCCCGCTTAACCCCGAACTCGGGAGGACTTGTTCATAATCATGGAGGTCACAACCACACTGGAGGAGGATCGCATAACCACAATGGTGCTAAGAATGGAAATGGGAACAGAGTTAATAACAATCAGAACCGCTCCAACCCAGCTACACCCGCCAAAAGAGACCTAAGTCAAGTTACTTGCTTTAAGTGCGGGAAGACACATCACTATGCCAATGATTGCCCTGAAGGAAGGAATGGAAACGGAAATGGGAGCGCTGGGAAGAAGCCCAATCCATTCAACAAAGGACAAGTGAACCACGTTAACGTGGAGGAGGTTGAAGAGCAGCCGGACGCGGTAATAGGTAAGTTTTTGGTTAAGTCATTTACCGCTCTTGTTCTTTTCGATACTGGTGCATCGCATTCATACATATCAAGGGGATTTGTGGATAAGTTTGAACTTCCAACCCAAACCCTTAGGACCCCTCTTTTAGTGAGCTCGCCTGGAGCAGAGTACATGGCTAGCCGATGGTGCAACCAGATACCCCTAACCATTGGCACACATGTTTTTCCGTCTGACCTAATTATCTTGGAGTCGCAAGGATTGGATGTGATATTAGGTATGGACTGGATGTCAAAGTATGGAGGAAGCATTGACTGTGCTAGCAAATCAATTTATCTTACCACCCTAGAGGGAAAAAGGATTAAGTATGTATCTAGGCATGTGCCTAGGAGGAGCCAAGTGAATGCCCTCATGGGAGTTGTTCAGGAGGAAGTACCGGTAGTAAAGGATTTTCCGGATGTTTTCCCAGAGGAGTTACCAGGCATGCCACCGGATCGAGACATCGAGTTTTTGATAGAGCTATTGCCAGGTACATGACCAATATCCAAGAGACCCTATCGGATGCCCGCAAATGATCTAGAGGAAATTAAGAAACAGATCAAGGAGTTGTTGGAGAAAGGTTATATTCGAAGGAGTTCATCACCTTGGGGAGCTCCAGTACTTTTGGTCGTGAAGAAGGATAAATCCCTGAGGATGGTTGTTGATTACCAAGCCTTGAATGAAGTAACGATTAAGAACAAGTATCCACTACCAATGATCAATTATCTGTTTGATCAGCTGCAAGGAGCTAAGGTGTTTTCGAAGATCGATCTACGATCGGGATACCATCAGTTGAAGATTCGAGAGAAGGATATACCAAAGACAGCGTTCACCACGCGGTATGGATTATACGAGTATACGGTCATGTCGTTTGGACTGACTAACGCCCCTGCCTATTTCATGAGTATGATGAACAAGGTGTTCATGGAGTATTTGGACAAGTTTGTTGTGGTGTTTATTGATGATATTATGGTATACTCGAAGAACAAAGAGGAGCACAAGGAGCATTTGCGTTTAGTTCTCGAGAAACTCAGGGAACACCAGTTATACGCCAAATTCAGCAAGTGCGAGTTTTGGTTGAAGGAAGTTGGATTTCTTGGGCATGTTATATCAGGAGAAGGTATAGCAGTAGACCCCAAAAAGGTTCAGTCAGTCACTGAATGGTTGGCACCCACTTCCGTTGGCGAGATCCGCAGTTTTCTTGGACTCGCAGGATACTATCGGAGATTCATTGAGAATTTTTCCAAGATTGCTAAGCCAATGACGGAACTATTGAAGAAGGATACCAAGTTTAAATGGACAGAAGATTGCGAGACAAGTTTTCAAGAATTGAAGAAACGTTTGACTACAGCCCCAGTGCTAACACTGCCAGATATACATAAGGAGTTTCAAGTGTATTGTGACGCCTCACGCTTGGGACTTGGATGTGTGCTTATGCAGGACGGAAAGGTTGTTTCGTATGCCTCACGACAACTAAAACCCCATGAGTTGAACTATGCCACGCATGATTTGGAGCTAGCAGCCGTAGTGCATGCATTGAAGACTTGGAGACATTATCTTATTGGAAACCGTTGTGATGTGTACACGGATCATAAGAGTTTGAAGTACATTTTCACCCAAAAGGAGCTGAACCTTAGGCAGAGGAGATGGTTGGAACTTATAAAGGATTACGATATGAAGCTACACTATCATCCAGGAAAGGCCAATGTCGTAGCAGACGCTTTGAGCCGGAAGAGTTATGCCAATACCCTTGAAAGTAAGGGATTGCCGAAGGAGTTAGCTGAAGATATCATGGAACTTCGGTTGGAGATTGTTCCAAGAGGTTTCATTGCAACAATGGAAGTTCAGTCTACATTTTTGGAAAAAATTCAAGAAGCTCAGAAGGAGGACAAAGAGATTGCTGAGATAAAGGAGAAGATGAGCAAAGGAAAGGCCAAAGGTTTTCGCGAGGATGAGCACGATACCTTATGGTTTGAGGACCGATTTTATGTGCCCAATAACCCAGAGATCAGGAAGTTAATACTTCAGGAGGCTCATGACTCACCATACTCGATACACCCCGGAAACACCAAGATGTACTTGGATTTGAAAGAACGTTTCTGGTGGACTGGTATGAAGAAGGATATTGCCGAGTATGTAGCTATATGTGATGTATGTCAGAGAGTGAAGGCAGAACATCAGAAGCCAACAGGACTGTTACAACCTATGTCGATACCCGAATGGAAGTGGGATAAACTTGGCATGGACTTTATCACTGGACTACCCAGGACCAAGGCAGGATATGACTCAATATGGGTAGTAGTGGATCGCTTGACCAAAGTGGCTCACTTCATCCCAGTGAAAACAACTTATACAAGTGCAAAGTTGGCCAAGATATATATGTCCAGGATTGTATGTTTGCATGGAGTTCCAAGGACCATCGTATCAGATAGAGGAACAGAGTTTACTTCAAAGTTTTGGCATCGATTACTGGACCTTGGGTACAGATTGGAGTTCAAGACAACATTTCACCCCAGAGCATGATGGATGACAGAGAGAGTCAACCAGATTCTGGAGGACATGTTGAGAGCTTGTGCGCTAAATTATGGATCTAGTTGGGATGACAATTTGCCTTACGCAGAGTTCTCATACAACAATAGCTACCAGGCCAGTTTGAAGATGGCACCATTCGAAGCTCTGTATGGACGCAAATGCAGAACACCACTGATGTGGGATGAGGTAGGAGACCGACAGCTGTTTGGACCAGACCTGATCAAGGAGTCTGAAGAGAAAGTTAAACTGATTCGAGATAGACTGAAGATCGCTCAGTCCAGGCAGAAAAGTAATGCGGACACGAAACGCAAGGAGGTAACCTATGAAATTGGAGATAGAGCATATCTGCGAGTATCACCCTTGCGAGGAGTGAAACGTTTTGGAGTTAAGGGAAAATTAGCTCCAAGATTTGTAGGACCGTATCGTGTTTTGGAACGGATGGGAGAAGTTGCCTACAAGCTGGAATTACCGGAAGGATTGTCAAGAGTTCACGATGTGTTCCACGTCTCACAGTTGAAGAAGTGTCATGCTGAGATGGCCGATATACCATTAAGAGATACAGTACCCCTGGAGGCAATTCAGTTGGACAGTAATTTGACTTATGAGGAGAAGCCAGTGAAGATTCTTGACTTTGCCAACCGAGTCACCCGCAGCAAGGTTATTAAGTTTTGCAAAGTTCAGTGGAGCCACCATACCGAGGAGGAAGCCACCAGGGAACGACAGGATGATATTCGCAAAGACCACCCGCACCTATTTTCTAGCCAACCCGAATCTCGAGGACGAGATTCATCTTAAGGGGGTTAGGTTTGTAACATCCCAAATTTTCAATTTGGAATGTTATACATAGGTCATTCACGCATATCATATTTTATTGCATCTTCGTTCCGCAATCCTCGAAATCCTAAGCAACTCAAGGACCCTCGGAGAGAGTTGGGGATTTTCCGGTTTTCATATTTGATTTTTATCAAATAATGAAACGAGGATTTTGATTTTAATTATTTTTCTCTCCGAAAAATATTTCATAATAAAAATAAATGAGAGGAGATAATATGACTTCTCCAAAATGATTGAAATATTGGAGGAAAAGTGTTAAAATCATTTGTTGGATTTTATTTGATTTTATTTGGATTTTATTTGCATTAGAAAATTGCACGTTTTAAAAAATTGCATTTTAGGGCCAAGAAAATGTTCATCTCGTTCTAATTATTTCATTTACACGGTGAAAATTTGTTTTGGCATTTTTAGATTTTTATTTTATTTTTAGGATTTATTTTCTGTCATGAACTATTTAAAAAAGTTTTTCATACCGATCGGGCCTAAGGCCCACCGAGCCAAGCCGGCCCAGAGCCGCCGCCGCCTCCCGCTCGCGCTTGACCCGCCGCCGCTCGGACGAGTCCGAGCCGGACTCCGCCTCGCCCCCTCCTCCAAGCCGCCCCCTCTCTCTTTAAATACCGCGCCCGCCACACACCACCACCACCCGCCACCGCCGCCCGAGCCGGGCCGCCCGAGCCCGAGCCCCGCTGCCGAGCCTCGCCGCCCTGCCACCCCACGCCGTCCCGAGCCGCCCGAGCCCCGCCACAAGACTGAACCCGACGGAGCCACCGGAGCCAAGCCGAGGTAGCCGCCCGCCGTCGCCGGTTTTCTGAGAAAAACCGTTTCGGTTTTTTAACCCTAGTTTTCGTTTTTTTAAATAGATCGGTTTTTCTCCGGTTTATTTATTTAGCGAGCGTTCGCTCGTTCGTTCGTTTTAACGAATGTGTTCTTCGTTTAGATCCAGATAACGAACGTTCGTTCGTTAGTCTGTTCGTTAGTTTTTCTTTTCTCGGATTTATTCCGCGATTTTTCTGATCGCGATTTCTGATCTGATCTTAGTTTCTGTTTATCTTTTCGCTCGTTAGTCGGAATCACGCGATTCAAGTGCCTAGATCTTCGTCTCGAGACCCTCTTTCTGTTTAAACAACTTAAACAAGATTTTGATACTGTAAAATTTGACCCTAGTTCAGATTAGTAAACGGATCTTGTTTCTTTCGCCGTTTGAGTTTCGTTGCTCCGTTTGGTTTGATTCTTTTTGCGAACCAGAGTTCTTAAGTTCAACTTTCTGGTCAACCTCTTTTAGTTGAAGTTTTGCTTGTGCACATTTGCTTGTTGCTTATGTATGTTATTGTTTGCTTGCGATAGAATTCCCGGAGTGCGAAGCGTGTTACTACGAGTCTCTAGGATTCGCGGATCGTCAGCAAGGCAAGAAACACATTGATCATACTCTTTTCATACCCAGTTTTTATGCATTAGCTCAATCCTCAAACATTGCATGGTTAGGATGTCATTAACTTGTGGGTTGGGAAATAGTAGTTGAGGTAGAACCTATTGCCCTGTTACTATCAAACCCTTGGGAGTTACTTCTACGTGTTGCTCATATTGCTATGCTATGCTCGTAGACGTGGTTGGGTTTGAGTGAATCCATGACAGTTGTGAGATTGTTAATTAATGGTTCAACTTAAGGTGGCAACTTTAATACACATCTGGTTGGATTGAGGAACCTGGGGAACCCAGTGTTGTCTGTTTTATTTTTTTGGAAATCCCGGGGTACCCGTGTGATCTTCCTAAGGACCGCCACCCAGGCTTAAAGGGAACTGAGATTATTCATGCTAGAAACTTCTGTGTGCATCCACAAGCTACTATGGGCTCTAGCATAGTTGAGTAAGTCACGTGAAGCTCTTGAAAAGGTAGATCAGCAGGTAGTGGGTTTTGTAGGTTTGGTATGGTCTACCCGGAGTAGAGAGTTAATGTTTCTGAAAGACTATTTCTCGGTCATCCATTTCTCAAACACCATGTAGTGCGAGAAATCAACGGAGGCGATCGAGTCTTGTGGGGAAAAGTGCGAAAACCTCTGCAGAGTGTACAATCTAATCATGGTTAGCCGTGTCCCCGGTTATGGACAATTTTGAGTATCTAGTACTTGAGTTATCACATGTATCTCATCACTCCTAATTAATATTGTTGGGTTGTTAACTACTTTAATTGGGATTGAGTTGGGGTTATACCTTCTCAATGTTTCAACCACCATGATAGTTAAATTAAAATCTATTCCTTTGTTGTAGGGAAAAATTAGCTTTTCGCAAAACTATAACCATAGAGCTTTCCACCAGCCAAATATGCATGTAGTGATAGCATTATTCTGTTCTTGCTCTATTGTGTTATATTGCAAGCATATTCCATGTGCTGACCCTTTCTCGGGCTGCAACGTATTATGTTGCAGACTTTTCAGACGAGGAGTAAGGTTCGTTAGGTCATTGCCGTGCAGCTCAGCTATGCCGTTGGAGTTGATGGACTCACTTTATCTTCCAAGCCTTCCGCTGTTATCGCATTAGATGGCCTTAAGCCATATTATTGTAATAAGTTCTCTTTTCAGACATTCGATGTAATAAGTGTGTGATTGCTACTCTGTTATAAATCCTTCGAGTACTGTGCGTGTCAGCATTACTGATCCAGGGATGACACTGAAGCACAGAGACTTGACCATCTGAGGTCGGGTCGCTACAATAGCTGATAATATTGTTGTGGCTCAGTCACCGTTCTTCATTTTCTATACACGTTACGCTAGATCATTGCACATCCTGGTACATTGCCAGAGGCATTCATATAAAGTCATACTTTCTCATAGGTATCGAGTTGTAATTTTTATTTCTTTTGAGTTATAAGTAAATAGAAGTGTGATGATCATCATTATTCATTTTTAGAGTAGTGCCCCAGTGAGGAAAGGATGATGGAGACTATGATTCCCCCACAAGTCGGGATGAGACTCCGGACAATGAGAGGGAAAAAAAGAAAGAAAAAGAAAGGAAGAAAAAAAAACAAAGATAGAAGGGGCATTGTTAGTATCCTTTACCGCATTTGTGCTTCAAATTAGCACCATGTTTTTCATATGGAGAGTCTCCTATGTTGTCACTTTCATATACTAGTGAGAAATTTTCATTATAGGATTAGATGCACACCCACTTAGTTTTCATATTGAGCTTTCATACACTTATAGCTCTTAGTGCATTCGTTGCATGGCTATCCTTACTCCTCATGTTGATATCAATTGATGGGCATCTCCATAGCCCGTTGGTTAGCCGCGTCGATGTGAGACTTTCTTACTTTTTTGTCTTCTCTATATTTACCCCTATCATCATACTCTATTCCACCTGTAGTGCTATATCCATGGCCCGCGCCTCATGTATTGCGTGAGGGTTGAAAAAGCTGAAGCGCGTTAAAAAGTATGAACCAATTGCTCGGCTTGTCATCGGGGTTGTGCATGATGAATACTTTGTGTTAAGAAGACAGAGCATGACAAGACTATATGATTTTGTAGGGATAGCTTTCTTTAGCTTTGATATTTTGAAAGACACGATTGTTTGTTGGGATGCCTGAGTATTGATGTCTTTATGTCAAATTATAGACTATTGCTTTGAATCACTTATGTCTTAATATTCATGCCATGATTAGACATATGATCAAGTTTATGCTAGGTAGCATTCCACATAAAAAATATCTTTTTTATCATTTACCTACTCGAGGACGAGCAGGAATTAAGCTTGGGGATGCTGATACGTCTCCATCTTATCTAATTTTTTTGATTATTTCATGCCATTATTATACAACTTTCACATATTTTTGGCAACTTTTTATATGATTTATTGGACTAACCTATTGATACAGTGCCCAGTGCTAGTTCCTATTTTTTGCATGTTTATTGTATCATAGAAAATCCATATCAAATGAAGTCCAAATGCAATAAAAATTTACGGAGAATAGTTTTGGAACATATATGATTTTTGGGAGTTGGAATCACCGCAAACGGAGGCCCACACACACCACAAGACACCAGGGCGCGGTCCAGGAGCTAGGCGCGTGGTGGTGGGTTGTGCTCACCTCGTACGTCGGTTGGGGATCTACTTCGGGCGCAAGGAAGCTTATTCCGGGAAAAATCGTGTTAAAATATCAGCGCAATCGGAGTTACGCATCTCCAGGAATATAAGAAACGGTTTTCGGCCAGATCTGGGGAACACGAAACGGAAGAGAGCAGAGAGGGAGATCCAATCTCGGAGGGGCTCCCGCCCCTCCGCCGCCATGGAGGCCATGGACCAGAGGGGGAAATCTCCTCCCATCTAGGGGGGAGACCAAGGAAGAAGAAGGAGGAGGGGTGGCTCTCTCCCCCTCTCTCCCGGTGGCGTCTAAGAGCTGCCGGGGCAAGGATCGGGACGGCGATCTACATCAACAATCTTGCTACCGTCAACACCAACTCTCTCTCCCCCTCTATGCAGCGGTGTAACACCTCTTCTCCCCGTTGTAATCTCTACTTAAACATGGTGGTCAACTCCATATATTGTTTCCCAATGATATTTGGCTATCCTATGATGTTTGAGTAGATCCATTTTGTCCTATGGGCTAATCGTGATCTTGGTTGGTATGATTGTATATTTTATTTATTGTGTTGTCCTACGGTTCCCTCCGTCTCGCGCAAACGTGAGTGTCGGATTTCGGGTTCCGGCAGACCCTTGAGGTTCGAACTCTGGGGTGCGCACGGAGATCTTTCCCCTACCAGCTCACGCGTTAAGGGTTTGGAAGGGATCTAAACTAGGAACGAGAAATAGCACAAGAGACACAAGATTTATACTGGTTCGGGCCACCGTTGTGGTGTAATACCCTACTCCAGTGTGTGGTGTGGTGGATTGCCTCCGGGGCTGATGAAGAACAGTACAAAGGAAGAACAGCCTTGCGAGGGGCTGTTCTTGTGCTGGTGCGATGGACTACTTGGGTGAGTCCAGTCGCTTATCTCTCTCTCTCTCTCTCTCTGGTGGGTTCGACCCCGTCTTCTCTCTCTGTGGTGGCTAGTCCTATTTATAGAGGGAGGCCCTGGGCCTATACCTGGCCAAACCTCGGGCCGGGCCGGGCTTCGGGTCGGGCCTAGCCAAGCCCGACACAAAAAACCCAGGCCCGGGCCCGGCCCGCCCGCCATCGGAACTGTGTTTTGGGCCCGAGCCCGCCAGAACACCTAAAAGCCCGCTGGCCGGGCCAGCCAGCCCGACCTTGAAAAAGTGCAAAACGACGGGCCGGGCCCGCCCGCCCGGCCGGGCTCAAAACTAGGCCGAGCCCGCCTGGGCAGCGTCGGGCCGGGCCGGGCCGGGCTTCCCATGGCCAGGACTACCTGGGCCTCTTCCCAAATAATGAGCGGGAAGGGCGCCAACAATTGGCCATTTTGAAGGGGAACATCTAGTACACTTATCCTGACTAAAGTTGGTGTTCGGCTGCCAAAGGCTCTGACGGTGACGCCGTCCTGGGCTCCACGATGACCTCCGTCCTGCCGCTCTGCTGATCTTGGTCTTGTTGCACCAAGCGGTAACCTTTGCTCGATGCCTTGGCTGTGCTTGCCTCCTTTGCACCAAAGGGAAACGAGGACATCACAGCGCAGTGGCGCCCACCGGGCGCCCGCGTGATCTCGATCGTCATGGCTTATGCCACGGGCACCCTCGTGAGGTACCCCGCCTTGATCTCTCCACCTCCTCGTGAGCCTCGCTCGACGAGGCTGCTCTGAGGAAGGTTCTGTCGCCCGCCTCATGAGGCTTGGCCTCGCGAGGGTCTTGAGCTTGAGTGATGAAGCTGGGCCGCGCTGGGCCCCCACTTGAGCCACGCCGCAGGCCGCAGGAAGGCAAGTCTGGGGACCCCCATTCCCAGAACGCTGACAGTAGCCGCCGGGCCCAAGGCGCGCCCGGACTTGGCTTAGCAGAGAAGCGAAGGGGCAAGTGCGAAGCGCCGCGGGCCTCAACAGCCTGCGGCCTTGGGCGCCGCGTGGCGATTGATTGGTCGTGGGCGTCTTCGCTTCCCCATGATGCCTCATTACATGCCCGGCTAAGCGGACCCGGGGTTGCACACAGCCATTCCCCTTTCGCCGTCCGCGCACTTCCGACCCTTCCTTCTTCCTCTGGCTCCAACTTTCGCCCTTAATCCAACTCGGACTCTCACCCTTCCTGTCGCCATGGTGCCAACGAAGAAGGAAAAGGTGAAGAAGCCCGCGCCTTCGTCCTGCTCGCCTCCGGCGGTGGCCCCCGTCGTCGATCGATCTATCATACTCAACCCCAAGGCGTTGGGCAAGGTCCGCTCTGCTCTTGCCACCATCTTCAATGAGTGCGGCAGGACCACGGCATGGCCTGCGTCCCATGCCTCCTTCGACAGGGTTGCCACGGAGGTCCGATTCTTCGTTGATGCCCTGTGGGCGGGTCTAGTTCCCCCCTTTTCCGCTTTATTCAATGCGGTGCTCTCCCACTATCAGATCCACATGATGCATCTCGGGCCTGAGTCCATTACCCTCCTGGCTGTCTTCGCCTTTGTCTGTGAGGCAATGGTGGGCATCCCTCCTTCCGTTTCCCTGTTGCGTCACTTCTTCTCTTTGCGCCTGAGTGATCCTACTCAATGCTCGGGGTGCGTGAGCTTCCTTGCGGTGCCAGAGACGGGTGCTTCGGGGATCGATTTCGGACTCCCTCCCCCTGAGGCCAAGTTCATAGAGCGGTGGTTGTATGTGGACGTTGGGGTGCCCAGCCCCCTGCTCTCGCACCCTACCTTGCCTGCTGTTCCCAACTCAGGCTGGGGTCATGAGACGCTCGCGGACACCCGGCTTGCATTCGTCTGGCGCCGCTTCAAGAGCTTGAGGGCGCTCAACGTGACGGCGCCCAAGGTGGTGAAGGAGTTCCTCCAGTGTCGCATTGCTCCTCTCCAGTGCCACTCTCATCGGATGTGGGACTTTGCGGGGCGCAAAGATCGCATGCGACTTCAGGAGGGGGACTTGGCGCCTGAAATGCTGAGGACGGTGCTCAGGGTCCTGGCTGGCGATCCTTCCCCAAGCAGCCTTCGACATGGTGGTGCCCTCTTGTATCTCTGTTCGGGCAGGGCCGATTTCGTGAAGCAGATGCCCAGCTTTGACGAGTGGGGGCTGCGCCCGGCTGGCCTCAGGGGGCCTCGCGAGAACCCAGTTGCCGTGGTCGCTCTTCCGGTCGCCCAAAGTGGCTCTGTCTCGGGTGATGGAGCAGGGAGACGAGAACCATCAGGAGTTGAAGGGGACGACGTTGAGGTGGTGACGCCGCGCGGAGCCCTGTGGGCAGCATCTCCCGGAGCTCGTTCCGGAATAGTGACAGGTGAGGAGTTGCGGCCTCCGGCTCCCGAGGTTGGGGCTCCTGAGGCCCCGGTCGTCCCTCATGAGGCAGCGCCTGGTGGCGTCCCCCAGGCTGGTCCCATTTGGCGCTGGTCACCTTACCGCCTCCTCCATGCCACAAACCGACCCCTGTGCCGAGCGCTTAGGCCGGTTCCGCGTAGACTTCATGGCCCTCCGCAAGAGGAAGGAGGCCTCGGGAGGTGACGATCGCCCTTGCCGCTTGCTGAAGTGCAGGAGGTACTTCGCCACAGACGAGTAAGTCCTCTTCTCTCTCTGCTCCTCTGCTTCTTGGTTCTTGCAGCTGACCGTGACCTTTCAGGGCCCTTCCTGCCGAATTCGCGGAGAAGGCCAAGGAGCCATCTCCCCAAGCTCCGTCCTCGTTATTGATCCTTGGTGTGTCGGGTTCAAGCGGCGCCCTTATCACTCAGCCGGTCGGATAGGTGGCCCGTTCAGCTGGCTGTCCCGAGCCTGTGCGCCTGCTGTCCTCCCTTCACGAGTTCTCCTGGGGCATAGCAACCTTGCCCCGCGCCCCTTCCTCGATCGCGGACGGTGGCTGGCTGAAGTCAATCTTGAGCTCTTCTTCTGGGGACGGACCGGCGCCAGGCCCTGCTCCTGGCGAGGCCCGTCCGGCGGCTGTTGGGGCACCAGCCCCCTGCCCTGCACCGGGAGGAGGCGCGCCGCCTCTGGGCCCTCCGCATACACCAGCAGCAGAGGGTGACGCGGAAGACGTGCTCAGGCGTGCTTGCGAACGCCGTGCCCTTCGTCAAGAATTTCTCCATGGGGTGACGGACACGGTGAACCGGCTCGGGGCGGAGCTTGCCGGCAAGGATGCGCGTCTCGAGGCCGAAGGTTTGCGCCTTGC
Source organism: Aegilops longissima (assembly GCA_021605205.1). Lineage (NCBI taxonomy): Eukaryota > Viridiplantae > Streptophyta > Magnoliopsida > Poales > Poaceae > Aegilops > Aegilops longissima. The sequence goes on along the minus strand of CM038677.1, from coordinate 540,511,077 downwards.
TGAGGAGAGGCGCAAGCTGAAGGTAGCCGTTGCCCTCGCGCATCACCAGCGTGACCTTGACAATGCAAAGGCTGAGGCGTCGCTGGCGGCCTCACGAGAGGCTCTCTCTCGAGCCGTAGAGGAGGCCCTGGAAGCAGACCGACGGCGCAGGGACGCGGAGGAGCGTGCGTGGGAGCTCCAAGCCTGGAGCAACTCTCTGGAGCAGCAGGTGGAGTTGCGCCAGGCTGCACTTGTGTCGCTGAAGGAGGCTTCTGTTGACCAGGCGGAGCTCCAGAAGCGCGGGGAACCGCTGATGCTGGAGGCCCCCGAGCGCAACCTCGACCTTGAGCGGTTGGAGACGAGGGAGCGCCTGGTGGCTCAGGCAGAGGATGATGTCGCCACGCGTGAAGCCCGAGCCCAAGAAGAGGTCGACCGCCGCGTAGTGGAAGCTTGCTCAGGCCTCGAGCGCCAGTATGGGTTGAGGTTGGAGTTGGTCCGGGCCGAAGCTGAGGGTAGGACCGCGGCCCTCAAGGCCAATCTAGATGAAGTGACGCGGGGTGCGGACTCCTCCGTAGCCGCCCTTTGTGCAGCGCAGGCGGAGCTGACCTCCTCCCGCGCCGAACTGCTTCTTCTCCGACAGAGGATTGATGGCGCCGAGGCCACCACACGACGGAACAAGGACGAGATTCGCCGGCGGCGGGTTCTGGAGCACGAGCACGCCCCCATGCTCCGTACACTCAGGGAACGGGCTAATGCGGCCCTAGGCAACATTTACGAGGCCGCCGCTGAGGAGCCGCATGAGACCAACTATGCTGGCAACCTCCAGTATTTTGCTGACGTGGTGACGCTCCTGGAGAACCGCTCCGAGAGGTCTCGTTGGCTCGTCGAGGAGAGGAGCCAAGCCTTGCTCGGGCGCGCTTTCTCTCGTGTCTTCAGTTATCTGCAGGACAGGGATCCCCACTTCGACTTCGATGCCGCCATCGCACCGGTGCCCATAGCCGTCTGGGACGACCTGGCGCAATGGGTGGAGGATCACGTGGACGACCTTGTCAGGGCCTTCGCGTCTGATGATGGCGGCGTGATCGTGGCCGCCGATGAAGGCGGCGTGGTGGACGGTCCTGGTGCTGGCGGAGGTGTTGGTGGCGGCGATGATGCCAGCGACGCCTCTGGAGGTGACCGGAAGCGCGCAAGAGCGATATGTCCGATCGATTGTTTGTCACCGCTGTTTACCCTACACGAAAGAGGTTCGGGCTTGGCCCTGAAGACTGTGAGAGCATTTTGGAGGGGAAGCCCCTCTTGTAAAGGTTTGCGGTAAATGCCCTGGTAATGTTAATGCAGCGTGTGAGCTTAACGGCCGGCCCGGTGGTGGGTCAGCTGGCTCGTTTACCTTTTGACCCTGGTGAGCTCCGAGCGGGGCTGTGGGGGCCATAGCGCCATGTGTGTCTTCTGGGTGAACCCATTGATCCAGCGATAAGAACCTCCGGCGAGGGCGTGGCGACAGCTGTCCGAGCTGTGGACGCGGTTGGCCCGGCCTGGCTCGCGAGGGGCTCGTGAGCCGGAGGTAGCAACTATCTGACGCTAGCTTTGGATGCAAAGCCAAAACCAGAACATGAGAGATTGCTCGAATGAGACTAAACACCCCTTCCCCAAACGCATGCAAGGCTCGAACTCAAATCCAACTTAAATTCAAATCGAAGAAACTCGTCAACAGAGGAAAAGGCAAAAAAGCAAAAGGCCGCGTCCGCACCTAGTCTAGTCTTGGACGTCTTCTCACCAGCACGGAGCTAAGTGCTACCACTAGGCGTGGGCGAGAGCCCCCGAGGCCCGAGGGCGGCTCTCCGGAGACTCCGGGGCGTGTACAGCCCCACTCATTATTACGTGAGAGTGTCACGGGGCAGCGAGCTTCATAGGCACTGGGCCTTCTTCACAGGTACCGGCCTTGCTTCATATCGCCAGATGAGGGCCCCGCCTTACACCACACCCTACCGCCACTGACGGCGGCCGGAGACCAAGGACGACGCCAATGGGGTAGAGCGGTCGCCAGCGGTTCCCCGACGACCACGGGTCCTCTGCCGGGGGCAGGCTGTCGGTGTCAAAACCGGCGGATCTCGGGTAGGGGGTCCCGAACTGTGCGTCTAGGCGGATGGTAACAGGAGACAAGGGACACGATGTTTTACCTAGATTCGGGCCCTCTTGATGGAGGTAAAACCCTACGTCCTGCTTGATTAATATTGATGATGTGTGTTACAAGAGTGGATCTACCACGAGATCAAAGAGGCTAAACCCTAGAAGCTAGCCTATGGTATGATTGTTGTATATTGTATATTTGTCGACTAGCCTGGCCCTGGTTTATATAATGCACCAGAGGCCTAGGATAACAAGAGTCCTAGCCGAATACGCCGGTGGGGGAGGAGTCATTGTCTTGATCGCCAAGTCTTGTGGAATCTTTCTTGTATGCGGCAACTGTCCGGACTGGCCCATGAGTATACGACCATGGGGATCCTCGGCCCAATCCAAGCGATCGGGAGACGGCGTGGTGAGTACCCCTAGTCCAGACACCGTCGAGAGCCCCTCGAACCGGTCTTCAAGTTGGGGCGCTCCTCGATTCTTCCGAACTGTTCTTCATCTTCGGTCATCGGTCTTGAAAACTGGTTCAAGAAATCTTCTCATCTTCGATCTTGAGGATCGCCGAAATGCGTTCGACGAGTTTACACGTCGGGTATCCGAGGAGCCCCTTTAAGTTTCGGCCTTTATCAATGCCTTGTTATTTTTATGCCACACCTCGGGTTTGAAGTTGTTCCCGGCGGCGTCCTCTTGCATCCGAGCTCCAACGCCGGACTGCATTCGAGGTATCTTTTGCAGCCGAGCACCAATGCTGGACCGCTTCCCAGCTCTAACGCCAGAATGTATCCGAGCTCCAACGCCGGACGGTATCCGAGCTCCAACGCCGGACTATGTATCCGAGCTCCAACGCCGGACTATGTATCCGAGCTCCAACGCCGGACTGTATCCGAGGTGTCTTAAATCACCTTGGTTCAAAGAAGTTTGAAGGAGTTTAGCCGAGCTTAATGCCGGAAATGCCCTCTATGGAGCCAGCCACTAGCGTCCGAGCTTTATGCCGGACTGTTTCCAAGGTGGTGCACCACCCCGAATGTGGGCCGATTTTTGTCAATATGTTTTGACTGGTGCAATTTATTCTCTGCCGAGATACATAGCCAGTAGCCCTCAAGGTGGGTATCGGTCTAAAACCCGAGATGCACATGAAGGATGACATAAGACCGCTGATCCTCAGCTGCTGAGACTCAAAGTTGATTTGCAAAATCGGTCCGAGGATCAAGTCCTAGCTCGCAGAATACTTGGGACACAAAAGCGGCGTGCTCAGTCCTCAAGACTCAGGTTGGTGCGGCCGACCAACCCGAGGATCTAAATCTCCTCGAGCTGTATTGCACTTAAAATTTTACGCATAGAACGGGTGATGCAGTAGCCCGAGACATTGGTCGGGTGGCAACACCGGATCGAGGATTGATGTGCCCTTTAATATTTGTAAATAATAAGCGAAGCCCAAGAGCCCCGAGCCTTAATGCGGCACGGGTGGCGAATTAAGGATCAATATCCATAGTAAAATCACAAATTATGTGTAATGACTCAATGTATCCAAGTACTTTATGTCATTAATGCTCGGATCCGCATTGTACAAAGCGTTGTTGACCGACCATCGGCTTCAACCTCCTCGCCCCGATGGCGAGGAGTGTTTGTCCTACTTTATAAAGCCTTTATGAGGGCAAAGATTTACGACAAACAAGGCAATCTGGCCATATGGTTTTATAAACAAAGGTACAGCGAGAGACATGTTATATTACTGTTTAATGGAAGAAATGTCTTCCAAAGAAAATAGTCCCGCTATCGGTTCATTTCTTTGGGTTGTCATGCTAAGCATGATCATGAAACCTCAGCTCAATGTAAGAGCAAAATATTGAGGATTTAGTTTGGGAGGCCAGTTACTAGCCCCGCAATGTTCGGGCTGACGATCGAGGTCAAGCCGAAACACTTCGCCAATGTTATGAATGGCCCGTCGATTAATATAGTCATCGGATCGCTGACCAGTTTACACCTATTATGACAGTCGGTTTCGGCTTTCTCCATCGAGGTGCTTGACCATGCAAGCTGGAAGCATAATCGCAGTGGTTCTCCTTTGCACACCTAGCCGAACAAAGCGGAACATAGGAGGCAAGCGGAGCCAGGCAACCCAACTATTGACCAAGACACAATTCAAACTGATGCATATATAGCAATATCCGAGAATGTTTTGCCAAATCCTAAAGGAGTGCGGCGTTGATCGCGAGACTTGTGCTGAAACACACAAATAGTTTAAAAGTGCCAAAAGCTTGAAACCCCAAAAAAACGTCAGTAAAAAAATGACGTCCGAACAAGATCAAGTGTTCGGTGCCCATCCAAAAATTGGACTTTAGAAAAAAAGTGCTTCTGCCGTGCTTTAAAATGACACATCCTATCTCAAGACTTCAAGCGGGTCAGCCTACGGATTAGGCAAGTTTAGAAAACTAAACTCTAGCGATTTTGAGAGAGAAATTAGGCTCCTCGGCTAGTGATCGCACACTCGTATCGAGAAAAGGAGTGATAAATAACTTTGCAACGACTAAGAAGAAAAACACTTAGTATGAAACGGCTCAAATAAACATAAGAGCCCCCAAGTGACTTGGGTAAAAGTTGACTATATAATGTAAGGTGACATGTAGAATGCCTTCTAGCCGGATTGTAGATCGTTTGTCATAGCGGACCTTTTCGCTTTGACCTCAGGACCCAATAGTCCGGAGTGTGTCCGAATACCTTCGTGGTTATATAAGAACCGTGGTATGCATGGAGACAAGGCGTAGGGGTCATTAGTGTTGTATCAGACAAGTGCCCAACTAGTTATGTTATATTACATGGGTCGTAAGAAACATCTTCCAGGAAGAATAGTTCCGTTAAGGGTTCCTTTCATTTGGGATGCATGCCCTAAAGTGCATGTCAAAGCTGCTATGAAAGGTAAAATCATCCGGGGCAGATGGGTAAATAATTAAAAACCATCTTTTAGTTCACCGACCTAATATTCCCTTAAGAACGCTAGCTTTCGGCTTCACCCAGTCTGAGGTACACATCCGGCTGACCCGGCAGTAACAATCGCAGAGGTGCTCCCTTTACCACCTAGCCGAACAATCGGGAACGTAGGGGTAAGCACAGGAGCCAGGCAACCCAGCTTGGCCAAAACTTAAGTCATATCGATGCATATAATGGTGAATAAAAGGTACATGCGGAAGTGTGACACATGTGTTGGGCATAAAGCCCAAATTAATAAGCTTCTATTAAAGAAGCCCCCAGTATAATGAGCGCGGGTAGCGCGTCAAGTATGTGCAAACAAAGTTTGGACAAGGAAAATTTTTACAAGCAACTTTTTTCCAACAAAGTATAATGCTTGGTCGAACCGAACACAAGTTAGAAATTTAAAACTTTGAGCATGAAGGCAACTTAGCTGGTTAATGTGTTCGGTATTGACGACGCGGTCCGAGCTTGGTGCGGGACAAGGTTCCATCCCCCAAGCCGGTCCCGAGGTGGCGGAGCAAAGAGCTCGGCACTCCGAAGTGGTGACATAGCAATGCAGGACGGCAGAGTGATGTCGAGGTCCCTGGCATGGGGTAATGAAGTGTTGACGAAGCCCCCCGTCCAGCCGAGGTGACGTCAAAGGATATACTCCGGCTGGATCATTTTCCTGTGCATGAAATATAGTGCAAACCAGAGATGATAGTAAAAAAAATGTTGCATAATAAATAATTTATGCAAAGTGAGTAATAAAAGAAATATGGCCAGGCGCCAAAGTCAATGTCGATGCAGGTCGTCGGCGTAATGCAATAAAGGCATGGCAAAGCCTGAATTCACAGGTCGGTCCGAGTTCGGATCGGCGTTCACGGACTATGTCTGAAACTGACCGAACCATCATGCGACCGTCGATAATCGCGCCACCATTTGATAGACCTGTGTACATATGACGGACAAAGCAGAGTAATAATTCCTTGGGAAAAATTAACCCAAACAAGCAAAAAGAAATACTAGGATTAATAGCACCTGGTTTATTTGTTGTAGCAATCCGAAGGAAGGTGATTTCCAAAATTGGGACTCGATCCGCGCACCCATTGCCTGGTCGGCTAGTGACGCCGAAGTGTCCGGAGTAGGTTGATGAAGAGATGGCGAAGCCCCCGGTCAAGCCGAGATGTCGAAGTAGGTCGGCGTGATGGACACCAGCTTGAAGAAGCAATAGTGCGGCCCTGCCGATGCAGGTCGTGACGTGGTCGATGCCTGCTTGACGAAGCGACCGTGCGGCGATGCCGGTATGCCCGCTCCGTGTAATCCGTGGGGCGGTGATGTTGGTGATGATTTATCCTTCGTGATGCCGGACTTTTGTTCGGCTTGCCGAGATGATGATCCGAAGAAGTTGAGCTTGGCTCAACAAAGTGACGACGTGTCTAGCGCAGGTCGGCAGCCGTGGAGCAATATTGCCGGACTGGTTTGACACCAGCATGATATTGAAGATCATGTTCAAAAGATTTTAAAGTTAGTGGGATGTGTTCGGAAACAAAACACTATACCCCATACAAAACTTCCTTCAAAAAGGATGTCCGAAATCCCGTTCAAAAAAAAGACGAACTCGGGTCGGATTTTTTTTCGCGCAGAAAACAGATCCGAAAAGTGATGCACTAATCGGAAGGTTCCCGGAGTTTGGACGGTCGGATCGAGCTGAAATTTTGAGGGGTGGTAGATATAGGAATTCCGCAGCCGATCAATGGTTGGATCTTCCAAAGGAAGTCCGAGCTAGAAGCTGGACACGACGCCCTAAACTCGTCCGGATTCTCGTCCAGATTCAATGCGGCTCCGGTATATCGGAGATTGCCAGAGATTCCTCCATCGGAACTCGACGAAATTTTCCAGGGTTGTTGTAGACTCAATTCCGCATAATTCCACCAAAGCAATCGTTAAAACGACGCTTGAGGAGGCGGTGGCAGCGGACACAATTCCGCTGTCCCGAAAAACAGTACGGTCGCCCGAGGGCAATGTTGACGTTGAGCCCCCGGGCTCCCTAGATGATTCCTCCATGATCTTGATAGAGATCGGAGTTGATGTTGATGAAGGCCCTCATCCGAACATGACGATCGGAGATAGGGCGCAGTCCTTGGTCGAACCAAGGTGACCAATCGAGCTGGTGACGAAGATGTCAAGTCGCAGATTGACTGCGAGCGAGCCATCGACCTTTTGCGGACACACAGCGGAACTCTCAATGAGAGCACCAATGTCGGTGTCAAAACCGTGGATCTCGGTAGGGGTCCCGAACTGTGCGTCTAGGCGGATGGTAACAGGAGACAAGGGACACGATGTTTTACCCAGGTTCGGGCCCTCTTGATGGAGGTAAAACCCACGCCCCGCTTGATTAATATTGATGATGTGTGTTACAAGAGTGGATCTACCACGAGATCAAAGAGGCTAAACCCTAGAAGCTAGCCTATGGTATGATTGTTGTATATTGTATATCTGTCGACTTGCCTGGCCCTGGTTTATATAATGCACCAGAGGCCTAGGATAACAAGAGTCCTAGCCGAATACGCCGGTGGGGGAGGAGTCATTGTCTTGATCGCCAAGTCTTGTGGAATCTTTCTTGTATGCGGCAACTGTCCGGACTGGCCCATGAGTATATGGCCATGGGGATCCTCGGCCCAATCCAACTGATCGGGAGACGACGTGGTGAGTACCCCCTAGTCCAGGACACCGTCACAGGCCCTGAGGCACCTCCCCGGCAAAGGGCCTACCTCCTGAGAACGTCTTGCAAGCGCATGCGTGATGGCGAACCCGGATCTCGGCCCTCTCCTGCAGCCCCGGTGCCCTCCTCCCGAGGGGTAAGAGGCTACAGTGTTGGGGCAGCCACCTGTCACGGCGACCTGTACCTCCTGCGGCACACGGTTAGCATAAGCTTGCTCCTGAGGAATTAATGGTACCAGATAGTTGCTACCGCCAGCGCGGTCGTCGAGGCCCTCTTGAGGTTCCTGAAAGAGCTCAGCTTGTGGTGTCTCCTCGCCCTAGCCTGGCCCAAGGAACGAGCCATAGTCTTCTTCCCGTGCGCACTCTTGATCCATTATGTGGGGCACATAAGCTTCTGGGGCCGCTGCCCCGTAGGTCTCGCCGTAGTGCCCCACATATCACGCAGTCCAGCCTGGAGCGTTGTCTTGAGAGTGGTGGCGCGGTGGTCCGCCGAGGCCAAAGGTCACGGCGTGCGCTCCTTCGCCGGCCGGAGATGGGGTCTGCGCGGCTTGCCGCCTGGTGCTGCTGGCCAGTGTTGGCGTCGAGTAGGCCCTGGATCCCGCTTAAGGTTGCATGGGCGCGTATGGGGCCGCCATACGGCACGCTCTGGACCTGGGGCGGCAGCCGGACATAGAAAGGAGGTGCTCCCGAGGCGGCGGCGTCCAGGAGCTCGGCCACTCGCTCTAACAACACGTCGCGGCCGCCCTTTAGAAGCCGGCACCGTAACAGCTCTCAGGCCACCATGAGCGCGGCCCTGGAGTTTGTCGGCTCCCGTCGAGTGTGCGGCGTCGTGGCCGCGACGTGGCTTGAGGCTCGGCGCTGACCGCACTGCCGCGGGCGTGAGGGCGGCGGCGTTTGCGCGTCGCCGCGCTTCGCAGCGCCTTGCGGAGCGCGAGCTGCCTGAGGTGCAAGGTTGAGGTCGCCCTGGGCTGGCGGCACGGCGTGGGCAGGCCACACCGCCCAGCGGTCGGCGTCGGCTGTCGGGTCGCTTGACATCGAACGACGAGGCAACGAAACGCGAGGTGGGGGAGGGAGGATTCCGGCGCACCCCTACCTGGCGCGCCAAATGTCGGATTTCGGGTTCCGGCAGACCCTTGAGGTTCGAACTCTGGGGTGCGAACGGAGATCTTTCCCCTACCAGCTCACGCGTTAAGGGTTTGCAAGGGATCTACACTAGGAACAAGAAACAGCACAAGAGACACAAGATTTATACTGGTTCGGGCCATCGTTGTGGTGTAATACCCTACTCCAGTGTGTGGTGTGGTGGATTGCCTCCGGGGCTGACGAAGAACAGTACAAAGGAAGAACAGCCTCGCGAGGGCTGTTCTTGAGCTGGTGCGATGGACTGCTTGGGTGAGTCCAGTCGCTCTCTCTCTCTCTCTCTCTCTCTCTCTCTCTCTCTCTCTCTCTGGTGGGTTCGAACCCGTCTTCTCTCTCTATGGTTGCTAGTCCTATTTATAGAGGGAGGCCCTGGGCCTCTTCCCAAATAATGAGCGGGAAGGGCGCCAACATTTGGCCATTTTGAAGGGGAACATCTAGTACACTTATCCTGACTAAAGTTGGTCTTCGGCTGCCAAAGGCTCTGACGGTGACGCCGTCCTGGGCTCCACGATGACCTCCGTCCTGCCGCTCTGCTGATCTTGTTCTTGTTGCACCGAAGCGGTAACCTTTGCCTGATGCCTTGGCCTGTGCTTGCCTCCTTTGCACCAAAGGGGAAACGAGGACACTGCGTAGGCTGGCGCCCGCCTGATCTCGATCATCATGGCTTGCGTCACGGGGCACCCTCGTGAGGTACCCTGCCTTGATCTCTCCGCCTCCTCGTGATCCTGCCTGACGAGGCTGCTCCTGAGGAAGGTTCCTGTTGTCCGACCCGCGAGGCTTGGCCCCTCACGAGGGACTTGAGCTTGAGCTGATGAAGCTGGGCCGCGCTGGGCCCCCACTTGAGCCACGCCGCAGGCCGCAGGCAGGCAAGTCTAGGTACCCCCGTTCCCAGAACGCCGACAGTGAGGGGACCCCACTGTAGGGTGTTGCAATATGTTCATGGTTCGCTTATGATGGGTTGCGAGAGTGACAGAAGCTTAAACCCGAGTAAGTGGGGTATGACATATGGGAGTAAAGAGGACTTGATACTTAATGCTATGGTTGGGTTTCACGACCTTAATGATCTTTAGTAGTTGTGGATGCTTGCTAGGGGTCCAATCATAAGTGCATATGATCCAAGTAGATAAAGTATGTTAGCTCATGCCTCTCCCTCATATAAAATTGCAAGAATGATTACCGGTACTTGTTATCGATTGCCTAGGGACAAATAACTTTCTTGTTGACACAAACACTTTTTCTAAACACCTTACTTTTATTATCTTGCAAAGTACTTCTAGCTTTATTCTTGCAAAATAGTTCTAGCATCACTCCTACAAAATAGTTTCAGACTTGTTATAGGTAAAGCAAACGTCGAGTGTGCGTAGAGTTGTATCGGTGGTCGATAGAACTTGAGGGAATATTAGTTCTGCCTTTAGCTCCTCGTTGGGTTCGACCCTTTTATTTATCGAAGAAGGCCACAAACGATCCCCTATACTTGTGGGTTATCATGCACCTGTAACGAGATGTGTCGTACTCTCCGTTGTAACACCATAAAGGAGTCACTCTGGACTGGAGAGGCTGAATACATCGCTTTATCGCGATGGCCATGACTTCGATTATCGAGAGCTCGGAATGAGCAAGTAATCTGACCTGGATGACCAACCTCTTCACTTCCGCACTGTCTTCTTCCTTGGGACTCCGGGGGCGCCAATTGAGGTGTTTCTTCAAAGGAGCACTCGAGAATTCGGGGAGGCCGCGCCGAACTCGGTCCGGAAGGGGAACGTCCTCAATGTAAAACCAATCCGAAGACCATTCTTGGGATACCTCCTTGGGAGTTCCGATAGGGTAGCCTGATCCGGTTATGCGCCATACTTCGGTGCTGCCCACTCCAAATATGGAACCCCCTTGATGACGAGGGACGAGGCAAAAGAACTTCCTCCATAGTTTGAAATGGGCCTCGCGGCCCAGAAACAATTCACAGAGTGCGACAAAGCCCGAGATGTGTAGAATAGAACCTGGGGTGAGGTTGTGCAGCTAGATCGAGTAGAACTCCAACAGACCCCAGAGAAAGGGATGGATCGGAAATCCTAAGCCCCACAAAATAAACAAAACGAAGCACACCCTCTCCTCCTTGTTGGGGTTGGGGAAATTCTCTGCTAGCACATCATTGCCGATCAAGGCCAATCCCGCTCGCACGGAGACTAGATCTGCGAGAGGGAGATATCCCTGCGTCTGAAGTCGACTCAACTAAAGGTGAGGCACTGAGCAGCTTTGCCAATCAACCTCTTGAGGACCATGAGGGCGTGAAGAAGAGCTAGGAGCGTTGGCCATGTTTTGAAGTTTTTCGTGGCTGGTTCTGATGTTCTCTACACGATGTGGATGGCATTTGGGGATCTAACCTCTTTATATAGGCGCCACCCCTGCGTGGTCAGGGGCTTATCTGTAAAAAATATTATAGACTGTTCGCATTCACTCGGTGCGTGGAAACCGAGGCGACGACAGGGAGGAGCCATATAGGCAGAATGTGAAGGTCCGAGCCGGACTATTATCCGTCCGATGTATGATGAAGAACCTGCCTCGCAAAGCCGAAGACATAAGCCGGATACTACATCATCATTGAAGGCAAGTTCGGGGGCTACTGTGGGAGTCCTGGATTAGGGGGTCCTTGGGTGCTCGGCCTATTCAATATGGGCCGGACTGATGGGCCGTGAAGATAAAAGCCGAAGATTATCCCCCGTGTCCAGGTAGGACTCCTATATGCGTGAACGGCAAGTTTTTGTGTCCGAATGTATTATTTCCTTCCTCTGCAAACCGACTTTGTACAACCCTAGGCCCCACCGGTGTGTATATAAATCGGAAAGTTTAGTCCATGGAGGCTATCAGGATATTCATAGGCTAGATAGCTAGGGTTTAGCCATTACGATCTCGAGGTAGATCAACTATTGTAACCCCTATACTCAGTGAATACGGTCAAGCAGGACGTAGGATTTTACCTCCTCTAAGAGGGCCCGAACCTGGGTAAACATCGTGTCCCCATCGTCCCTTGTTACTATCGATCCTCAGACACACAGTTCGGGACCCCCTACCCGAGATCTGCCGGTTTTGACACCCACACCCCCCGTACACCTACTCGCCGCCGGCTTACGTAGCCTCCCCGACGCCGCCTCTGCTGTAGGACCTTGAGAAGAGGTGTCTAGAGGGGGGGTGATTAGACACTAAGTACCAAAGTTGCAGTTTTTAAGTTTCTTTAAAGTTTGAGTGGAGTTTAGGCACAAGTTTAACATTCACAACATATAGCAAGCAAGCATGCAAAGAGTATATGAGCAGCGGAAAATAAAGCATGCAACTTGCAAGAATGTAAAGGGAAGGGATTGGAGGATTCAAACGCAATTGGAGACACGGATGTTTTTGGCGTGGTTCCGATAGGTGGTGCTATCGTACATCCACGTTGATGGAGACTTCAACCCACGAAGGGTAGCAGTTCTTGTGAGTCCACGGAGGATCCACCCACGAAGGGTCCACGAAGAAGCAACCTTGTCTATCCCACCATGGCCGTCGCCCACGAAGGACTTGCCTCACTAGCGGTAGATCTTCACGAAGTAGGCGATCTCCTTGCCCTTACAAACTCCTTGGTTCAACTCCACAATCTTTTCGGAGGCTCCCAAGTGACACCTAGCCAATCTAGGAGACACCACTCTCCAAGAAGTAACAAATGGTGCGTTGATGATGAACTCCTTGCTCTTGTGCTTCAAATGATAGTCTCCCCAACACTCAACTCTCTCTCATAGGATTTGGATCTGGTGGAAAGAGGGTTTGAGCGGAAAGCAACTTGGGGAAGGTTAGAGATCAAGATTCATATGGTAGGAATGGAATATCTTGGCCTCAACACATGAGTAGGTAGTTCTCTCTTAGAAATAGGATCTTTGGAAGTGTAGGTTCGGTCGATGGCTCTCTCCACGAATGAAGAGGAGGTGGAGGGTATATATAGCCACCACACAAAATCTAACGTTACACACAATCTACCAAACTCGGTGGGACCGAATCGTTAAACTCGGTCGGACCGATTTAGCAAATAATGTGACTGTTAGGGTTTTGGTGGGACCGAATGCAACTCGGTGGGACCGATTCGGTTAGGGTTAGGGCATAACGTAATCTCGGTAGGACCGATTACACAAACTCGGTGGGACCGATTTTGGTAATAAGCTTTCAGAGAGTTGATCGAGCAAACTCGGTTTGACCGATTATCAAACTTCGGTGGGACCGATTTTGATAATAATTTAACAGAGAGTTTGCATTGTAATCTCGGTAGTACTGATTGCTCAAACTCGGTGAGACCGATTTTGATAATGGACATACACAGAGAGATTACAATCCCATCTCGGTGAGACCGAGATCCCTATCGGTGAGACGGATTTGCCTAGGGTTTGTGGCAGTGGCTAAGACATCCAAACTCGGTGGCGCCGGATAGAAAGAATCAGTGGGGCCGAGTTTGACTTTAGGTTTAGTACAAATGTGTGTAAGTGGGAAAGTAGTTGAGGGTATTGGAGCATATCACTAAGCACATGAAGCAAGAGGCTCATTAAGCAACACCTCATCCCTCCTTGATAGTATTGGCTTTTCCTATAGACTGAATGTGATCTTGGATCACTAAAATGTAAAATGAAGAGTCTTGAGCTTGAAGCTTTAGCCAATCCTTTGTCCTTAGCATCTTGAAGGAGTTCCCACATCCTTTAGTCCATGCCACTCCATTGTTGAACTTATGTGAAACATACTAGATAAAAGTGTTAGTCCAACAAGAGATATGTTGTCATTAATTGCCAAAACCATCTAGGGAGCACTTGTGCTTTCAATCTCCCCCTTTTTGGTAATTGATGGCAACATACATCAAAGCTTTAGATAAAGATATAAAGAATAGCAAGTAAAGCTTTGGAAAGACATGTAACAAGCATAGGCTCCCCCTACATGTATGCAATCATGTGAATATGAAATATAGAAGCATGTGATAGCATAACCATGATAGAGCAGGCAATGTGTTACATGTATATTGGCTATATGCATCAGAGCAAAAAGTATTAAAGAGAATACCTTCATGCCCATGAGTCCTTCTTGCAAACAGTATGTACATTACCAAGAATTCCTCATACACATGATTGTGATGCATATACTTACCTTGTGGTCTTGAGTTGGCTTAGGATGGAATGAACCTGCGTAAACAAGGTTAGATAACACAGATACATCTACTAGCCAGAGCAAACAGAAGAAACCACAAGAATACCAAGACTGGGATGACATGTAGAGAGTGAGTACTAAGTACCACACTGGATTAGACATGTCCCCAAGAGTAAAGATATGCAATGAATTTAAATGATCTCTTTCCCTTAGATGTCTTGCTCCCCCTGAATCTAACATGGGATACTGGGAGAAGATAGGGAACAGAAAATCAGAGCTAAAGGAAAACAGAGCTGAAAGATATGAATGATGATCAGAGCTAAAGTTCAGAGCTAATGTATGCTAATGCAAAATTGAGCACAACAGATCATATGAACATGTCTCTCCCCTCAAGAAGACATGTGGCATCTCTCCTCTTGAACACCAAGCATCTGGGATCCTTGAGAAATACTTTCTACTAGTATTCTCTCCCCCTGGAGATCTCTCTCTCCCCCTGATGGATCTCTCTCTCCTTCTCTGATGTGATCTCTCTCTCTCTAAATGATAAGCTTTGATGTGATCTCTCTCTCCCCCTTTGACATCAATTCCCAAGAAGGGCTAGATAAAGATGTAATCTCTCCCCCTCTGGAATTTGTCATGAATGGGTTTGATCCTTGAGTCACATCATAAAGCAATGATAAAAATGTGATGCTTGTAGAGGACAAGATTCATTGAGTGGAGCTGGATCAGAAGAAACACAGAATATGTGGCAAAGAGTTTTTCCTGTTATGAAATCGGTGGCACCGAGTGGTATGCTTCGGTTGTACCAAAAAGATTCGGTTGGTCCGAAAATAACACATTGGTGTAACTGAGTTCATCGCAGAGAGAACACTTGTCACATCAGCTCACTAGACTAGTAAGGTCTCACAAAGATTTGCAAGGAATTAACTGAAAGATATACAAGGAATTAGATGCAGAAAATGCAGAGAAAACAGAAAGAAATCTAGATGAAGTTTTTTTTGAAAGGGGAAACACAAATGCATGAGACAAATGCAAAAACTCAGAAAAGAACACAGGAGAATTTCATCTAGAGATGGTCGGCGACAAAGTCACCTATGTTAGAGTATATTGACTTAGGAGTCAAGTGAGATCACTTGATCATAGGCCATACTCATCGTTTAAGCTCAAAATGGGGTTGCCATTTTCGTTTAACATCTTGATGTATTCACATCTTGTCGAGTTGCTTTAACTCATGACTCGGAGTAAAGCTTCTCTAAGATGGAATAACATACCTTCGTTGGTGGTGTTGTCCATGTAGTTGAACTTGCGTGGGTTGCTCAAGGTTGATGTAGCTCATCAAGAATTTGGAGCATCACTTGGAATTTGAGTCCATCTACCTACATGGGTTAGTTCTTGCAAGGAAGTGCACTTGTATATCCAAAAATGACAATCATGAAACTCAACATAGAATTTGTCAAAGGATATGTTTGAATGGTTTCGTGCTTCCTTGTCTTCAACCACCTTGTGTAGAGACTTGGTGATGTAGAGATTGCTCAAGATATGAGTAGGTTTGAACCTCATGGAATTTGATTCAACCAAGTACCTACATGGGTTAGATAACATGCAAGATACAAATATATCCAAGACATAAGTTTTTCATCATAAGAGAAATATCAAGGTTTAGTCATAAGCTCATGTCTTGCATGTATCCAATGGAGTTTCTACTCCAAGTTTGAAGCATCAATGATGTTCAATTCTCCTCTTAACCTGCAAAACACTTTCTCATCAAGAGGTTTAGTGAATATATCCGCTAATTCCTTTTCGGTGCGAACATGCTTAAGATCAATGTCACCCTTAGCAACATGATCTCGAATGAAATGATGACGAACTTCAATATGCTTAGTTCGAGAATGTTGCAGGATTATGACCAATTTTGATAGCACTTTCATTATCACAAAGCAATGGAACATGTCTCACATATATCACATAATCTTTAAGAGTTTGGGTTATCCAAAGTAATTGAGCACAACATGATCCAGTGACAATATATTCAGCTTCGGTGGATAAGAATACGAGTTTTGTTTCTTGGAGGACCAAGACACAAGAGATCTACCAAGAAATTGACAAGTACCAAGTGGACTTTCTATCAACCTTGTCTCGGCATAGTCCAGTCGGAATAGCCAACAAGATCGAAAGAGGCCCTCTTAGGATACCAAATGCCAAAATTTGGTGTATGGATTAAGTATCTCACTATCCTTTTCACGACCTTAAGATGACATTCTTTAGGGCAGCTTGATATCGTGCACACATGCACACACTTAGCATAATATCGGGACGTGAAGCACATAGATATAACAATGAACCAATCATAGATCGATAAACCTTTTGATCAACGGTTCACCATCTTTGGTTAAGTCAAGATGTCCACTAGTAGGCATGGGTGTAGTCATACCTTTGCATTCTTGCATATTGAACTTCTTGAATAAGTCCTTGGTGTACTTTGTTTGCGAGACAAAAGTACCTTCCTTAGTTTGCTTGATTTGCAAACCAAGAAAGAATTTGAGTTCACTCATCATAGACATCTCAAACTTCTCAGACATTAGCTTCCCAAACTTTTCACTAAAATGAGGGTTAGTTGAACCAAATATAATATCATCAACATAAATTTGGCACACAAAGAGTTCACCATTAACCCTTTTAGTAAAAAGAGTAGAATCAATTTTCCCAATTTCAAAGCCTTTTCAATAAGGAACTTGGTCAAGCATTTATACCATGCTCTAGGAGCTTGTTTAAGTCCATAAAGAGCTTTGTGAAGTTTGTAAACATGATTGGGTTTCTTAGGATTGACAAAGCGGGAGGTTGTTTAACATGAACTTCCTCCTCTATTTCACCATTTAGAAAAGCACTTTTAATGTCCATTTGGTACAAGGTGATATCATGGTGATTAGCATAGGCAAGTAAGATCTGAATGGACTCAAGTCTAGCAACGGGGCGTAAGTCTCACCATAGTCCATACCTTCGACTTGTGTGTAGCCTTGGGCGACGAGACGTGCTTTGTTGCGAACTACTTGTCCATCTTCATCTTGCTTGTTGCGAAACACCCATTTGGTACCGATGATGTTGTGGTTGTTGTCGGGCTTCTCAACCAATGTCCAAACTTGGTTCCTCTCAAAGTTGTGTCGCTCTTCATGCATAGCATTTATCCAATCCGGATCTTCCAATGCTTCTTCAACCTTCATAGGTTCAATGCTAGAGATGAAAGAATAGTTTTCACAAAAGTTAGCTAAATGAGTTTTAGAGCGAGTGATTCTCCCGGTTTGAATATCATTGTAGATTTGCTCGGCGGGATGGTCTTTAGCAATTCTTGCTCGAACTCGTGAAAGCTTTTGCTTGGGTCTTCATTGAACATCTTCTTCATCCTTTTCTTCTTCTTGGCCTTCTTCATTGTTGGCGTTGTCGTTCTCTTGTCGTGGTGGAGAAGGAGGTTGTTGACGTTCATCTTGATGCACTTCCTCGTTTTCTTCATCTTGGCGTGTCCCACTTGTGGATGCTTCCGTATCAACTCTTGGTTCACCTTGTCGTGAAGTAGAAGCTTCCACTTGGACGGACGAGGTACTTTCCTTCACCTCCGTTGGACGGACCTTGCCAATAGACAAGTCTTGGATTGCTTCCGAATGATCTTTGTCTCCTACATCAATTGGCAATTGCTCTACTTGCGAGCCGTTAGATTCATCAAACTTCACATCTACCGTCTCTTCAACCTTTCGGGTGAAATTGTTGTAGACACGGTAAGTGTGAGAGTTTGAGCCATAACCTAGTAGGAAACCTTCATGAGACTTAGGAGCAAATTCAGAAAGACGATGCTTATCAAGAATGTAGCGCTTTGAGCGAATACTGAAAGTATCCAACTTGGGGTTTGTTACCGGTGAGGAGCTCGTATGCCGTCTTGCCGAGTAGCTTGTGAAGATACAAGCGATTTGTTGCATGACAAGCTGTCTCAACCGCTTCTGCCCAAAAGTGCTTCGGCGTCTTGTACTCATCAAGCATCGTTCTCGCCATTTCGATGAGCGTCCGGTTCTTCCTCTCAACAACTCCATTTTGTTGAGGTGTGTACATAGCCGAGAACTCGTGTGAAATCCCTTCTTCGTCAAGAAAGGTGTCCACATTTGCGTTCTTGAACTCCGTTCCGTTGTCGCTGCGAACCTTCTTGATCTTCACTTCAAATTGGTTTTGGGCCTTCCTAGCGAAGTTTTTGAAGATCTTTTGGACCTGCGATTTATCATCGAGAAAGAACACCCACGTAAATCTGGAAAAATCATCAACTATAACTAGACCAAAAGAATTTCCACCGAGACTCTTATAGGAGTTGGGACCAAAGAGATCCATGTGAAGTAGCTCGAGTGGCCTCTTCGTGGTCATGATGTTCTTCACGGGATGCCTTCCTCCAACCTGTTTACACCTTGACAAGCACTTTGCAAAGTCTATCCTTATCAAATATGACATCATTAACTCCAAGGATATGATTCCCCTTAATAAGCTTGTCAAGGTTTCGCATACCAACATGACCTAATCGTCTATGCCATAACCAGCCTTTTGAGGATTTAGCAATGAAGCAAGTTTTAGGTTGAGCCTTTTTAGTGATAAGATTAACAGTTCTAAGATTTCTAGTCATGTCAATAGCTTCATCAAGGGTAGGATGCATAGGATCAACATGAGGTGCACAAGGGCTAGCAATGTACTTGTTAAAATGATATTGATTGAAAATAACAAGCATCTCATTTTTCCACTCACGAAAATACTCTCCATCAAGAATAGGCACTCTATGTCTAAGACTCCCCAAAGTAGACTCATCCATCTTCCTCCAATGGTGATTAAACCAAGGCAATGGAGACCAATGCTCTGATACCACTTGTAGGACCTTGAGAAGAGGTGTCTAGAGGGGGGGGGTGATTAGACACTAAGTACCAAAGTTGCAGTTTTTAAGTTTCTTTAAAGTTTGAGTGGAGTTTTGGCACAAGTTTAACATTCACAACATATAGCAAGCAAGCATGCAAAGAGTATATAAGCAGCGGAAAATAAAGCATGCAACTTGCAAGAATGTAAAGGGAAGGGATTGGAGGATTCAAACGCAATTGGAGACACGGATGTTTTTGGTGTGGTTCCGATAGGTGGTGCTATCGTACATCCACGTAGATGGAGACTTCAACCCACGAAGGGTAGCAGTTTTGTGAGTCCACGGAGGCTCCACCCACAAAGGGTCCACGAAGAAGCAACCTTGTCTATCCCACCATGGCCGTCGCCCACGAAGGACTTGCCTCACTAGCGGTAGATCTTCACGAAGTAGGCGATCTCCTTGCCCTTACAAACTCCTTGGTTCAACTCCACAATCTTGTCGGAGACTCCCGAGTGACACTTAGCCAATCTAGGAGACACCACTCTCCAAGAAGTAACAAATGGTGCGTTGATGATGAACTCCTTGCTCTTGTGCTTCAAATGATAGTCTCCCCAACACTCAACTCTCTCTCATAGGATTTGGATCTGGTGGAAAGAGGGTTTGAGTGGAAAGCAACTTGGGGAAGGCTAGAGATCAAGATTCATATGGTAGGAATGGAATATCTTGGCCTCAACACATGAGTAGGTAGTTCTCTCTCGAAATAGGATCTTTGGAAGTGTAGGTTCAGTCGATGGCTCTCTCCACGAATGAAGAGGAGGTGGAGGGTATATATAGCCTCCACACAAAATCTAACCGTTACACAATCTACCAAACTCGGTGGGACCGAATCGTTAAACTCGGTCAGACCGATTTAGCAAATAATGTGACCGTTAGGGTTTTCGGTGGGACCGGAATGCAACTCGGTGGGACCGATTCGGTTAGGGTTAGGGCATAACGTAATCTCGGTAGGACCGATTACACAAACTCGATGGGACCGATTTTGGTAATAAGCTTTCCAGAGAGTTGATCGGGCAAACTCGGTTTGACCGATTATCAAACTCGGTGGGACCGATTTTGATAATAAGTTAACCAGAGAGTTTGCATTGTAATCTCGGTAGTACCGATTGCTCAAACTCGGTGAGACCGATTTTGATAATGGACATACATAGAGAGATTACAATCCCATCTCGGTGAGACCGAGATCCCTATCGGTGAGACCGATTTGCCTAGGGTTTGTGGCAGTGGCTAAGACATCCAAACTCGGTGGCGCGGATAGAAAGAATCATGGGGCGAGTTTGACTTTAGGTTTAGGACAAATGTGTGGAAGTGGGAAAGTAGTTGAGGGTATTGGAGCATATCACTAAGCACATGAAGCAAGAGGCTCATTAAGCAACACCTCATCCCTCCTTGATAGTATTGGCTTTTCCTATAGACTGAATGTGATCTTGGATCACTAAAATGTAAAATGAAGAGTCTTGAGCTTGAAGCTTTAGCCAATCCTTTGTCCATAGCATCTTGAAGGAGTTCCCACATCCTTTAGTCCATGCCACTCCATTGTTGAACTTATCTGAAACATACTTGATAAAAGTGTTAGTCCAACAAGAGATATGTTGTCATTAATTACCAAAACCACCTAGGGAGCACTTGTGCTTTCATCTGCGCTGTGGCACGCTGCTCTTCTCGTCGTCGCATCTCGGCAACCCCGACGTGACGGAAGCCGACATGGACGACATCATCACGAGCGTCTCGGCCGCCGCCGCCGCCGCCTCCCCGGGTTCAATGCCCAAGAAGATATAATGGACCTCACTGGCGACATGGACGATGAGCTCGACTACGGCGAGGAGGAGGAGGAGGAGGAGGAGCTGGAGGAGCCGGCGCCTGCTCTAGCGAGGAAAGGGAAAAAGAAGAAGCGGGCGGCCAGGACCGGTGAGAGGCGTGTCAAGTGGGCTTCCAAAGAAGACGAGTGCCTCGCCGAAGCGTGGAAGACCGTCTGCCTTGACCCAATCACCAGCACGAACCAGAACGCCGACACGTACTGGGAGCGCATCAAGTCGGAGTTCGATAAACGCAACCTGGTCGACCCCTACTTTGCCGGCATCCACATGCAGCACGGCTCGAAGGCCATGTCGAACCATTGGGCGCTCATCCAAACTGCGTGCAATAAATGGCATGGGATCGTCGAGGAGGTCGCGGCTCGCCCAGAAAGTGGGCCAACATCGAGGGTCGGGTATGCGCAGACGCTGATCTCTCGCTCATTTTTCTCCGTGTTCGTCATCGACACTTTTTCCTCGACATCAAATGGTCCGAATGTTCGCCATGTACCGCCAGGACAGCAGTACCGACCAAGAGTTCAAGTACCTCCACGTGTTCTCCCGGATCAAGAAGTGCGAGAAGTGGACGGACGTCCGGCGCACCCTTGCCAAGGCCAAGGAGACGTACAAGCCACACGCGCCGACGCCGGGCGCGGCCGATGGGCGCCCGGACAGCAACAAACGAGCCAAGTCGGCGAAGGACGCCGCGTCGGCTACCGCGCGGTTGCAAGCGTCCATTGAGCAGTGCCTCGCAGACGCCAAGACCCACGCCGCCTAGAGGGAAGAGAAAACCGAGGCGAGGTGGTCGGCGTTGATGACGAACAGGGCCGTCAAGCTCGACCTGCTTTGGACCAACGTCGCCGCGAAGAAGAGGAACACCGACTTGACATTCCTGATGGGGACACGGATATGTCGACGATGACGAGCAGGTCAAGGCGTGGTACCTGACGGAGCGTGGCCTCATTCCGAACCAGATGCACTCGTCGACCGCGCCAACTCCCACACCGCCGCCAAGCCCGAGCGATGCCTCCACGATGCCCAGCACAGAAGCCGCGCCGACTCCGACCAGCCCGCGCACGCCGACTCCCGCCAGTCCGCCGCCGGAGGACGCCGTCGCCGTTTGATGCATATTGCCTACGCTGTTTGATGCATTGCCTATGCGTCTTTTGAACGGCGAACTTTCGAGTTATTGATCGCCGAACTGTGGCATGGTGATCGTCGAACTGATCGCTGGACTTGTGGCATTTTTTTCGGCAGCGGGAAATGTTAAGTTTGAATTTTATAATGTCTTGGGACCGGCCCCTGGGGCGTGGCTCGGAACTAGATCGCACCCAGGACCTAAAAAGCATCGGCCGAAGAGCCAAAATAGCACCGGCCGCTGTGCTGGGGGCCGAACGAATGGAGATGCTCTAACATGCCGCGTGCACGTATTAGCTGTGTACCCGTGTAGCAAAACAGCAGAATAAACCTAGCTCTGCAAACATGTTCTGCTGTACCAGGGAGGGGGAGCTGCCTATGTTGACCAATGCTAGTCAGTTCTCAAAAAAAAAAAAAACAATTGTAGTCACGGCGCTGAGGCGAGCCGTCGTGTGCACGGGACAATTCAATTCCGTGGAAAAGGGTGTATACCGTTGATGATTAAGACATTTGATTCGTATAGTAGCAGGAGTAACATTGTCCGTCTAATCTAAACGATTTCGACTTGTTGATGCCAAAAGCAAGTCATGCACCCAGAAAGAAGAACAATACGTATATCAGAAGGGGGAAAAGAATCATCGTGCTTTCTCTTAGGCACCTGCAACGTTGACATGTAAATTTATCGGCATCCGTCCAAGGACAAACCAGTCCATGGACACAAGTACGAGAGCCGACTATTCAATGTTACGCATACATTTCCAATGTTTGAACTAAACGAATGAAATTCATACAAACACGACGGATTTCATCAAAGTATGGGTATAAAATAGCCAGATCATGCATACATAGCATGCATATAGGTCTAGTACAACAATAGTTTAAATTCAACTGAATTTTCAACAAATTTTTCATTAATTGATCGCCGTCCCACACATACTGCACTTTCATCTTCATCCAATAGTGTATGTACCTAAATGGTCGTCCCTCTATCATTTGGTACATCACGGCAGCGCATATGGGCTACAAAATATGTAATGCAACATTGAATGAATGAATCAATCAAGAAGAACCAAAACTTGAGATCTCTTCGGCTACCACGCGCAATGGTTACCTTGCCTCCAACATATCACCCGTACCATAAAACTTGGTGAGTTGGTCTGGATGGCGTACGATCGATACGATAACGACCTTACAATATGATCATGGATGATGTGCATGTTGTAGGGCACAATGAGCTTTAGTGCGTGAAATGAATCATGCACGCGCTGCCAGAAGGGGCCCTCTCTGCTACTGCCTACGAAATATGTGGATACAGCCAACCACGGATCACAAAACAACTTATCCTCATTCTTACTAAAAAAAAGACATGGCATTGGACCGAATACCTACCGGGCGTGGTGACCGCCATGGACGACATCAACAGAGGGCGGAGTGTACCTGCCTACGGACGACGGGTCTTGGGTGGACGGCGCCATCGTGAAAGGCGAGCGGGCGCGTCGGTGTTGGTTGCGGAGGTCCGGCAATGCATGTGCGCAGGTCGGATAGGTACAACGACGACATCGACGAAGGAGGATGCGGATGCAAAGCATGAGGGAGAAGGACGAATCGAAAGAAAATAAGATCGGGAGGAAGATTTAATGGGTCGGGAGTGTCAGAGTCCTACGTAGCTGCTGTCCAGACTCCGACAAAGCCTCCCAACTTTCTCTCTGCTTTTGCGGAAAAAGTGCATCCAGATCGCTCAGCCGATACAGTCCTACGTTGGATGGCACAACACATACATACCGTGGTGTCCGGACATATATATGCGGTTTGAGGGTCTGCATTGGAAATGGCCTCACACTTGTTTTTGTTTTTCTTAAACGTAGAACAGCTGCTAAATTCATCTCGGCAGGAGAAACAAGCACATGCGACGGCTACAGAAACGCATTTGGTTATTGGCATGGAGTAGCAGACGTACACATATACACCCTGTTCTTCACGAGCAATGCATGATCTAGTTGCTTCTCGTGTGGTGCGTTTCTGTTGCTGCCTTCGCCTTCGCCTTCGCCTTGGGTCTTCCACCACGGCACCGCGCCACGACGGCTCGGTCCCTCTGCTACTCTGCTAGATCCTTTCCTACTACTAGCACAGACGCAGCCGCTACGCAGGTCAGGACGCAGTGGTGGCCGTGGCAATCACGCCACGTTCTTATCCGCTCATATATCTTTTTCTTCTGTATTGCGCAAATTATCCGCTGATTTCTAAAGCACAAGAACTTCACCTCCCCCAAGTTGTTCCACACATGAATGAATCCTCCTTCCAATTCATATAGGAGTACTAAATTGACCATGAGGGAGACAGTGGAGTGGAAAAGAGAAGAAAAAGGGGAAGATCGACCGACGCCCAACCAAAACAGGAATCTCGCAAAGAACGATGGACAAACCGGGAATGATTAAAGAGGCATCCATCACCACACCAGCGGCGCGATTTGCTCTGCCTTACGGCTCACGCTCGCACCTCGCCGGCCACGAGAATGAGATTTGCAAATGCTCCTCCCACTAACACCGTCTCTTAACAAAAGTTGTACTAAGTAGTATACTTACTAAACAAAAATTAATCTCTTGACAAAAGGGAAGGCTGTCATCTCATTCTCATCTGTGAAGATATAAAACAGGTGCACAAAGTCCAAAAGTGAACATTCCGATTCTTCTCCCTCGCCAAAGCTTTTTATCCGATGGAGGAATCCACAGATCGATCAAAAATTTCACTTCGCCAGAGTCAAAGGAAACGAGAAACCATCAGGCCTCACAAGAGCACACGCAGATATTCATATTCCTAGCTAAAAACACGAAAAATTAAATTTATCCATGTCTCAACTAAAAAATTAAGCCAATCAAATTACACGCATTTTTTTACAGTCAAGCTCTGCACTGCAGTTCCGGTGGCGGTGGCGGTGGCGGTGTGGAGTTCATCATGGCCGCGCCGCCGCCGGCGAAGCGGCCCCCTTTCTGCTCGACTCGGCGTCGTCCCTTCCCCGCCGGGTGGACCCGTCCCACCCCTTCCGCACCGACCCGTCGCCTCCCCCTCGGGCCCACGACATCGTCCTCGCCAGGAACCCCTGCCACCGCCGCCCGCCGTGGCTGCTGCCGCCCGCGGGCCGGCCTCCGCGCACGCTCCCCTCGGGACTCGCTCCGGCGAAGTCGATCAGGCTGGTGGCGTGGCGCAGGCGGCGCGACCTCAGCACCTGCTCCCTCACGTGGTGCGGCAGCCGCAGCGTGAACCTCTCGTGGTCGCTCCGCTCGGCGGCGGCGGCAGACGCCGCGAAGAGCGAGTGCCCGGTCGAGTGCGACCTCGGCAGCCTCGCCGCCCGCCGCTCGCTGCGCAGCATCTCCAGCTCCATCGCCTCCTCCTTCCTGTCGTCCTCGTCGCTCTCCTCCTCCTCCTCATCCCGCACCGCTATCGCCACGGCGTGCGGCGGCGACGGCGATGGCGACGGCTGATGCCGCGCTGCCTGCTCGGGCGACGGGGGCGCCACGGCGGACGGCTGCGGCGGCGGCGGCGGCTTCTCGAGGTTGGCGCGGCAGAGCGGGCACGTGATCCGCGCCTCGAGCCAGGGGTCGATGCACTCCGGGTGGAAGGCGTGCGAGCAGTGCGGCAGCAGCCGGAGGTCGTCGGCCTCCTCGAACGCCGTGAGGCAGACGGCGCACTCCAGCACGCCCCTGCCGATCTTGTGCTCCTTGATCTCCCTGTACTGCATGATCGGGAACGTGGCCACCACCGCCGGGTCCAGCCCGCGCTTCCCCCTCCTGGACGCCCCGGCCCCGGCCGCGGCGGCGTTGGCCCCCTGCGGTGCGGCGTTCTCGGCGAGGCGGCACTGGTTGATGTAGGCGCAGAAGAAGAGCAGGAAGAAGAAGACGCTGATGGCCACGGTGATGACCGTGGACATGGTGCGTCCGAACGGCGTGGGCCTTGGCGCCGCCGCCGCCCCGGAGTGCGGCACCGGCGACGGCGGCAAAGACTGCGCCATCCCCGCGCCGGCGCCGGCGCCAAGGAGGCAGAGAAGGACGAGGAGGAGGTGTGGACGCACCTCCATCGCCGCAACCATAGAATTGGCAGGTGAGGCGGTGGTCTGCTCTACAAGAGAGAGAGCTCAGCTGCAGCCTGGCGGTGTGGTGTGCTGCTACGTTAGCGGCGGCGGCGGCGCCTAAAATCCCGAGGGAAATTTCGCACCTTCTTTTTCTTTCTTTCTTTCTTGGGTAGAAATTTTCTGACGAGTGGACACTTGCCTTTTGCTCTTGTATGTATGCACCACAGGCCCCCCTCTACGTTTCTAGTACATCTAGATTGATCTGCTTTGCCATCACACTGAATGCGATGCGATTATTAATAATTGTGTCGACTGTAAATGTCATACAATTTGCCATAATTGTAGAATACACATACAGTATCATTCCAGTTTTTCGGAAAATGGTGGGTGTGGTAGCTGAGGATTGCCCAATGACGCCGAGAAATCCTTAAACAAGCTCATCTAGATTGCGACTGGTTTTCATATGGCATGGACAATCATGTCTCACGGGTGCATGCAACACCTGACCGATGGTGCGGAGCGTGAGAACAACATGCTCAAGTGTGATCGATCAGGTGATGTCGCCTACCCCGGGTGGAGCAGTTGTACCGATCATATGCCACTCAGATCGTGAGCGCCACAGGATGACACGGGTGCGGTCAGTTACCAACTTCAGCTTTAGCCGTACAGTACCTGGGCAGTTGGCACCTGAGGCACGTTCGTTCCTTGCTGAACTTCGTCACACCTTTCCTGTTGAACCGTGGCACGTCACGAGAAAATGGTCGCCGCAGCTTAGCAAAGCTTGCAAAACTGCCAAACTGCTACTAGGAGTACAAAATTGTGACATGGCTCGGTTATGGCAGCGAAGCAACCAATAAACATACACCGCTGCCACACATGTGGCAGAATCATGCGTGCTCTTAGTTAGCTGGACCTGAAAATGTATTTCTTTCGATAATGCGGCGCTGGACCTGACAATATAGTTAGATTGTACTGTATTTGCCAAAATAAAGCACAAACTGTTCTAGAGTCCATTATTCTCGTACCAAAACACAGCAGCAGGCAGCTGTTCTCGACAGAGGGCATAACATGCCACTCAGGAGCACGCACTTGCCCTGCTCGACAGTATACAGCTCTTCTGCAACATCAGCTCTCTAAAGCTATCCGCCGTGTCGGTGAAGCCGGCAACCAGAATTGCATCAAGCAGCCTGTTGCAGGCGGAGACGTCGAACTCTGGGACTTTCGATCGCTGCCACTGGTCGACGACCTCCCCGGCATCCTTCAGCTGCCCGCACATCAGATAGGCGGAGAGCACGCAGACGTAGTTCCGACTGGTCATCCTCTGGGCGGTCATCTGCATCGATTTCCATATGTCCTTTACCCTGTCCAGGTTGCCCAGACCGGTCTGCAAGATGACGAGGAGATCGTAGGTTATCCACTCCCTCTGGCTAATCTTCACCTCCGCTTCCACCAGCGAATTCCCCGAGCTAACAAGCTGGCTGGCATCGACGTAGATACTGGCGAGGTTCCGGTACAGTGTCCATCCTTCGTTGGAGTTTGGATCTTTTGACATCTCGTCGAGAATTCCTTTGAACGCCTCAAGATCCATGGATGCAACCGACGCGCTGATCCGGAGGTTGTATGTGAATAGGTCTGGAGAAACATTTTGCCTCTTCAATTCCTCAGCAAGAGTTGGAACCTTATCAAGCTCGCCGACAGAAATATACAAGGTCATCATTTCATTGTAGACCAGGACATCAATAGGCAGGTCTGCATCCTTCATTCTCTGAAACAGCCTCTCAGCTTTGTCTATCATCTTTGATCGAGCATAAGAATGGAGGAGTGCAGTATATGCTTCCAGTGATTTGGCTGTAGGTGGAAGCTTCTCAAAAAAATCTTCAGCTGCATTAGCGCCAAAAACTTTTGTAATCAAGTCGATGCGCACTCCATAGTCTTTCTCAGATAAATCAGACTCATGATGTGTCTTCATCCACTCTGCTACCTGCAAAACCCAAAGTTAAGAGCTAAATGCACTTGCATTTTTTCTTCTTGTTTTTCTTGAAGGAGAAATAAAGAAGCCAGGGTAAAATTGTTCAATCCTGTTTGTAAGCATTTCATAGGTATAAGAATAAGCAATGCAAAGAGAGAGAGAGCAAAGGGACTGTTTAGATATGTGCTTTGAGCTTTAGCCAGGGGAAATTTCAATTCCTAGCTCTTTCCATGGACGGACATAATTCTTCTAATACTCTGTATAATCTACCATCTCAGGAACAGATATTTATTCGGCACACTGAGGTTTGTAAACAAGTAAAAAAAGGTACTCGTCATATAGTTAAATACAAAATAGAAGGATTGCCTGACTCTGCAATAAGATGACACAGCATGTACTACATGAGATAAATATTCATCTGACAATAACGATCTTTCTAGTATTTAAGACCCTAAAACAAGATGTTACAGCTCCTCATGACTCAGTACTACATGAGCTTTATGCCTCCTTTCCAATCAGCAATTGTAAAACAAGATCACTAAAGAACATAAATGCTACTAGAATGATGCATAGCTTGAAAGGGGACTTTATATAACAGATTGGCTATATTTCTTCTAAGCGGACCAAATTGCACAAGAAATTGTGTGCAACTTCACACATTCCTGTACCGAAAGTGGCACACATTTCTAAAATGTACACCTACCCTATTTCTGCCGGATAAAGGGTCAACATCCAACGTGAAATAGGTGACAAGGAATTTGGAAAATTGGTCGACTTGGAATTTGGAAATAGGCGATCCCTAATCAGAATTATTAACCAGCAGTATAACACAGTTAACCACATCCTTTCTATCCATACAGACAAATTGGCTACCTAACGAATTTCAACTACAGAAATCGACATCAACATTTCATCACCATTTCGAAGCAAACTACAAACAGATCGTAACTGCGTTGCATAGACAATAACGTAAATCTGTACCAAATCGCTCCACGAAACCCTTGCCCTAACTACGCCGCGCAATCAGAGGAGATCAGGGATCTGGGAGTGCGCGAACCTCGAGCGCGTGCTTGTAGCGGCGGGCGCGGCTGAGGTCGCGGGCGATGCGGCGGAGCTCCGGCAAGGGGCCGGCGCGGCCCTCGCCGGCCCACTTCTCGAGCGCCTCCGTCGCGCTCCGCTTCGCCAGCCGCAGCCGGAAGATGTGGCTCCTCAAGTCGTCCTCCTCGGCTACGACGACGACCGCGTCTTCAACGTCTGCCGGGATGGCCGGCGCAGCGGCGGCAGGGGACGGCGTCTCCGCCGTAGAGGCGGTGCAGGAGGAGGAGGATAGCTGGCTGGGGCTAGAGGCTATAGAGCGGGGGAGCGCGAGGTGCCGCGAGGCACGAGCTGCTCGGAGAAGAGCCGCCGCCATCTCGTGTGCTCTGCCGCGGCGTTCCGCGCGAGCCAACCGTGACGCCGTAGTAGCAGCGTACAGTTACAAGTTTTTTTTTCTTTTTTTAGGGGTGTGTACAGTTACAAGTGCTGAGTTTTTTTTTTTTTTTTGAGGATTAGTTTTTTTTAGGGAACTCCTCTCAACATAGTCGGTCCCAAAGCCCGGGGAAAGAGAGGAGTTGTGATAGACTTGAAGAGCCAACATAAAAACTCAGCCACTCTTATGAAGATGAAACCCAATAGATTTTCGTTGGGCGTAACCTCTCAATGACGCTACCACGGAACCGGGTGTGGTGGAAAATGGGCAAGGGTCGGGCCGTCACCCTTCCCCCCGGTGGCGCGCCGTATCTTGATCCGGATACGGTGGCAAGTGAGTGAGGATCGGGTCGTCGCATCCTTAGTGGCGTGCTACATCGGCGCCCGGATGTAGTGGAAAATAAGGAAGGGTCTTCGCATTTGACTCGACGAGTGTGAAGGTAAGGAAGCTAGCCGAGCCTAGGAGGATTCGCTTAGGTAGCTGGAACGTAGGGTCTCTGACAGGGAAGTTTCGGGAGTTAGTTGATGCAGCGGTGAGGAGCAGTGTTGATATCCTTTGCGTCCAAGAAACCAAATGGAGAGGACAAAAGGCAAAGGAGGTGGAGGATACCGGCTTCAAGCTGTGGTACACGGGGACGATCGCAAGCGAAAATAGCGTAGGCATCTTGATCAACAAGAGCCTCAAGTATGGAGTGGTAGACGTCAAGAGACGTGGGACTGGATTATCCTGGTCAAGCTGGTAGTTGGGGACTTAGTTCTCAATGTTATCAGCGCGTATGCTCCGCAAGTAGGCCACACTAAGAACACCAAGGGGGAGTTTTGGGAAGGCCTGGAAGACATGGTTAGGAGTGTACCGATTGGCGAGAAGATCTTCATAGGAGGAGACCTCAATGGCCACGTAGATACGTCTAACACAGGTTTTGAAGGGGCGCATGGGGGCTTTGGCTATTGCATCAGAAATCAAGAAGGAGAAGATGTCTTAAGCTTTGCTCTAGCCTACGACATGATTGTAACTAACACCCTCTTTAGAAAGAAAGAATCACATCTGCTGACTTTTACTAGTAGCCAACACTCTAGCCAGATTGATTTTATCCTCTCGAGAAGAGAAGATAGGCATGCGTGCCTAGACTATAAGGTGATACCTGGAGAGAGTGTTGTACCTCAACATAAGCTGGTGGTTGCTGACTTCCGTTTTCGGATTCGTGTCCAGCGGGATAAGTGTGCCAAAGTCGCTAGAACGAAGTGGTGGAATCTCAAGGGGGAGGTAGCTCAGGCGTTCAAGGAGAGGGTCATTAAGGAGGGCCCTTGTGAGGAAGGAGGGGATGTGGACAATGTGTGGATGAAGATGGTGTTGGGGAACGTAGTAATTTCAAAAAAAAATCCTACGCACACACAGGATCATGGTTATGCATAGCAACGAGAGGGGAGAGTGTTGTCCACGTACCCTCGTAGACTGAAAGCGGAAGCATTAGCACAACGCAGTTGATGTAGTCGTACGTCTTCACGATCCGACCGATCAAGTACCGAACGCACGGCACCTCCGAGTTCAGCACACGTTTAGCTCGATGACGTCCCTCGAACTCTGATCCAGCCGAGCTTTGAGGGAGAGTTCCATCAGCATGATGGTGTGGTGACGATGATGATGTTCTACCGACGCAGGGCTTCGCCTAAGCACCGCTACGATATTATCGAGGTGGATTATGGTGGAGGGAGGCACCGCACACGGCTAAGAGATCAAGAGATCAATTGTTGTGTCTATGGGGTGCCCCCCTGCCCCCGTATATAAAGGAGTAAGGGAGGGAGAGGCGGCCGGCCAGGAGGAGGCGCGCCAGGAGGAGTCCTACTCCCACCGAGAGTAGGACTCCCTCCTTTCCTAGTTGGAGTAGGAGAAGGGGAAGGAGGAGGAGAGAGGAAGGAAGGGGCGCCCCTCCTTGTCCATTCGGACTAGAGGGGAGGGGCGGCCTGCCCGGCCGCCCTCCTCTTCTCCACTAAGGCCCATGTAGGCCCATTAAACCCCGGGGCTTCCGGTAACCCACGGTACTCGGTAAAATCCGATTTCACCCGGAACACTTCCGATATCCAGATATAGGCTTCCATTATATCAATCTTTATGTCTCGACCATTTTGAGACTCCTCATCATGTCCGTGATCACATCCGGGACTCCGAACTATCTTCGGTACATCAAAACACATAAACTCATAATATAACCGTCATCAAACTTTAAGCGTGCGGACCCTACGGGTTCGAGAACTATGTAGACATGACCGAGACACGTCTCGGTCAATAACCAACAGCGAGAACACGGATGCTCATATTGGCTCCCACATATTCTCGAAGATCTTTATCGGTCAGACCGCATAACAACATACGTTGTTCCCTATGTCATCGGTATGTTACTTGCCCGAGATTCGATCGTCGGTATCTCAATACCTAGTTCAATCTTGTTACTGGCAAGTCTCTTTACTCGTTCTATAATACATCATCCCGCAACTAACTCATTAGTTCCAATGCTTGCAAGGCTTATAGTGATGTGCATTACCGAGTGGGCCCAGAGATACCTCTCCGACAATCGGAGTGACAAATCCTAATCTCGAAATACGCCAACCCAACAAGTACCTTCGGAGACACCTATAGAGCACCTTTATAATCACCCAGTTATGTTGTGACGTTTGGTAGCACACAAAGTGTTCCTCCGGTAAACGGGAGTTGCATAATCTCATAGTCATAGGAGCATGTATAAGTCATGAAGAAAGCAATAGCACAATACTAAACGTTCGTGTGCTAAGATAACGGAATGGGTCAAGTCAATCACATCATTCTCCTAATGATGTGATCTCGTTAATCAAATGACAACTCATGTCAATGGCTAGGAAACATAACCATCTTTGATTGACGAGCTAGTCAAGTAGAGGCATACTAGTGACACTCTGTCTGTCTATGTATTCACACAAGTATTATGTTTCCGGTTAATACAATTCTAGCATGAATAATAAATATTTATCACTATATAAGGAAATAAATAATAACTTTATTATTGACTCTAGGGCATATTTACTTCAGTCTCCCACTTGCACTAGAGTCAATAATCTAGTTCACATCGACATGTGATTTAACACCAATAGTTCATATCACCATGTGATTAACACGCATAGTTCACATCGCCATGTGACCAACACTCAAAAGGTTTACTAGAGTCGGTAATCTAGTTCACATCGCCATGTGATTAACACCCAAAGAGTACTATGGTGTGATCATGTTTTGCTTGTGAGAGAAGTTTAGTCAACGGGTCTGCCAAATTCAGATCCGTATGTATTTTGCAAATTTCTATGTCTACAGTGCTCTGCATGGAGCTACTTTAGCTAATTGCTCCCACTATCAATATGTATCCTGATTGAGACTTAGAGTCATCTGGATCAGTGTCAAAACTTGCATCAACGTAACCCTTTATGATGAACCTTTTGTCACCTCCATAATCGAGAAACATATCCTTATTCCACTAAGGATAATTTTGACCGCTGTCCAATGATCTACCCTTAGATCACTATTGTACTCCCTTGCCAAACTCAGTGTAGGGTATACAATAGATTTGGTACACAGCATGGCATACTTTATAGAACCTATGGCTGAGGCATAGGGAATGACTTTCATTCTCTTTCTATCTTCTGTCGTGGTCGGGCTTTGAGTCTTACTCAATTTCACACCTTGCAACACAGGCAAGAACTCTTTCTTTGACTGTTCCATTTTGAACTAATTCAAAATCTTGTCAAGGTACATACTCATTGAAAATCTTATCAAGCGTCTTGATCTATCTATATAAATCTTGATGCTCAATATGTAAGCAGCTTCACCGAGGTCTTTCTTTGAAAAACTCCTTTCAAATACTCCTTTATGCTTTCCAGAAAATTCTACATCATTTCTAATCAACGATATGTCATTTACATATACTTATCAGAAAGGCTGTAGTGCTCCCACTCACTTTCTTGTAAATACAGGCTTCAGCGCAAGTC
Source organism: Aegilops longissima (assembly GCA_021605205.1). Classification (NCBI taxonomy): domain Eukaryota; kingdom Viridiplantae; phylum Streptophyta; class Magnoliopsida; order Poales; family Poaceae; genus Aegilops; species Aegilops longissima. The sequence goes on along the minus strand of CM038677.1, from coordinate 540,477,640 downwards.
TGTATAAAACTATATGCTTTAATCAACTCATCAAAGTGTATATTCCAACTCCGAGATGCTTGCACCAGTCCAAAGATGGATCACTGGAGCTTTGCACACTTTGTTAGCATCTTTAGGATCGAAAAAACCTTCTGGTTGCATCATATACAACTCTTCTTTAAGAAATCCATTAAGGAATGTAGTTTTGTTTATCCATTTGCCAGATTTCATAAAATGCAGCAATTGCTAACATGATTCGGACAGACTTAAGCATTTCTACGGGTGAGAAAGTCTCATCGTAGTCAATCCCTTGAACTTGTCGAAAACCTTTTGCGACAATTTGAGCTTTGTAGATAGTAACACTACTATCAGCGTCCGTCTTCCTCTTGAAGATCCATTTTATTCTCTATGGCTTGCCGATCATCGGGCAAGTCAACCAAAGTCCACACTTTGTTCTCATACATGGATCCCATCTCAGATTTCATGGCCTTAAGCCATTTCGCAGAATCTGGGCTCATCATCGCTTCCTCATAGTTCGTAGGTTCTTCATGGTCAAGTAACATGACCTCCAGAACAGGATTACCGTACCACTCTTGTGCGGATCTTACTTTGGTTGACCTACGAGGTTCGATGGTAACTTGGTCTGAAGTTACATGATCATCATCATTAGCTTCCTCTCTAATTGGGGTAGGAGTCACAGGAACAGATTTCTGTGATGAACTACTTTCCAATAAGGGAGCAGGTACAGTTACCTCATCAAGTTCTACTTTCCTCCCATTCACTTCTTTCAAGAGAAACTCCTTCTCTAGAAAGGATCCATTCTTAGCAACGAATGTCTTGCCTTCGGATCTGTGATAGAAGGTGTACCCAACTGTCTCCTTTGGGTATCCTATGAAGACACATTTGTACGATTTGGGTTTGAGCTTATCAGGATGAAACTTTTTCACATAAGCATCGCAACCCCAAACTTTAAGAAACGACAACTTTGGTTTCTTGCCAAACCACAGTTCATATGGTGCCGTCTCAACGGATTTAGATGGTGCCCTATTTAACATGAATACAGTTGTCTCTAATGCATAACCCCAAAACGATAGTGGTAAATCGGTAAGAGACATCATAGTTTGGACCATATCTAATAAAGTACGGTTACGATGTTCGGACACACCGTTATGCTGTGGTGTTCCAGGTGGCATGAGTTGCGAAACTATTCCGCATTGTTTCAAATGAAGACCAAACTCGTAACTCAAATATTCTCCTCCACGATCAGATCGTAGAAACTTTATTTTCTTGTTACGACGATTTTCCACTTCACTCTGAAATTATATGAACTTTTCAAATGTTTTAGACTTATGTTTCATCAAGTAGATATACCGATATCTGCACAAATTATCTGTGAAGTTCAGAAAATAACGATACTCGTTGTGAGCCTCAACACTCATTGGATCGCATACATTAGTATGTATTATTTCCAATAAGTCAGTTGCTCGCTCCATTGTTCCGGAGAACGGTCTTAGTCATCTTGCCCATAAGGCATGGTTCGCAATCATCAAGTGATTCATAATCAAGTGATTCCAAAATCCCATCAGCATGGAGTTTCTTCATGCGCTTTACACCAATATGACCTAAACGGCAGTGCCACAAATAAGTTGCACTATCATTATTAACTTTGCATCTTTTGGCTTCAATATTATGAATATGTGTATCACCATGATTGAGATCCAACAAACAATTTTCATTGGGTGTATGACCATAGAAGGTTTTATTCATGTAAACAGAACAACAATTATTCTCTAACTTAAATGAATAACCGTATTGCAATAAACACGATCAAATCATATTCATGCTCAACGCAAACACCAAATAACACTTATTTAGGTTCAACACTAATCCTGAAAGTATAGGGAGTGTGCGATGATGATCATATCAATCTTGGAACTACTACCAACACACATCGTCACCTTACCCTTAACTAGTCTTTGTTCATTCTGCAACTCCCGTTTCGAGTTACTTCTTTTAGCAACTGAACCAGTATCAAATACCGAGGGGTTGCTATAAACACTAGTAAAGTACACATCAATAACATGTATATCAAATATAGCTTGTTCACTTTGCCATCCTTCTTATCCGCCAAATACTTGGGGCAGTTCCGCTTCGAGTGACCAGTCCCTTTGCAGTAGAAGCACTTAGTCTCAGGCTTAGGTCCAGACTTGGACTTCTTCACTTGAGCAGCAACTTGCTTGCCGTTCTTCTTGAAGTTTCCCTTCTTCCCTTTGCCCTTTTCTTGGAACTAGTGGTCTTGTCAACCATCAACACTTGATGCTTTTCTTGATTTCTGCCTTCGTCGATTTCAGCATCACGAAGAGCTTGGGAATCGTTTCCGTTATCCCTTGCATATTATAGTTCATCACGAAGTTCTAGTAACTTGGTGATAGTGACTAGAGAACTCTGTCAATCACTATCTTATCTGGAAGATTAACTCCCACTTGATTCAAGTGATTGTAGTACTCAGACATTCTGAGCACATGCTCACTAGCTGAGCAATTCTCCTCCATCTTGTAGGCTAAGTACTTGTCAAAGGTCTCATACCTTTCGACATGGGCATGAGTCTAAAATACTAATTTCAACTCTTGGAACATCTCATATGCTCCATGGCGTTCAAAACATCTTTGAAGCCCTGATTCTAAGCCGTAAAGCATGGTGCACTAAACTATCAAGTAGTCATCATATCAAGCATGCCAAACGTTCATAACGTCTGCATCTGCTCCTGCAATCGGTCTGTCACCTAGCGGTGCATTAAGGACATAATTCTTCTGTGCAGCAATGAGGATAATCCTCGGATCACGGATCCAATCCGCATCATTGCTAGTAACAACTTTCAACTTAGTTTTCTCTAGGAACATATCAAAATAAAACAGGGGAGCTAAACGCGAGCTATTGATCTACAACATAGATATGCTAATACTACCAGGACTAAGTTCATGATAAATTAAAGTTCAATTAATCAAATTACTTAAGAACTCCCACTTAGATAGACATCCCTCTAATCATCTAAGTGATCACGTGATCCATATCAACTAAACCATGTCCGATCATCACGTGAGATGGAGTAGTTTTCAATGGTGAACATCACTATGTTGATCATATCTTCTATATGATTCACGCTCGACCTTTCGGTCTCAGTGTTCCGAGGCCATATCTGCATATGCTAGGCTCGTCAAGTTTAACCTGAGTATTCCGTGTGTGCAACTGTTTTGCACCCGTTGTATTTGAACGTAGAGCTTATCACACCCGATCATCACGTGGTGTCTCAGCACGAAGAACTTTCGCAACGGTGCATACTCAGGGAGAACACTTAAACCTTGAAATTTAGTGAGAGATCATCTTATAAAGCTACCGTCGAACTAAGCAAAATAAGATGTATAAAAGATAAACATCACATGCAATCAATATAAGTGATATGATATGGCCATCATCATCTTGTGCTTGTGATCTCCATCTCTGAAGCACCGTCATGATCACCATCGTCACCGGCACGACACCTTGATCTCCATCATAACATCATTGTCGTATCACCAACTTATGCTTCTACTACTATCGCTACCGCTTAGTGATAAAGTAAAGCATTACAGGGCGATTGCATTGCATACAATAAAGCGACAACCATATGGCTCCTGCCAGTTGCCGATAACTCGGTTACAAAACATGATCATCTCATACGATAAAACATAGCATCATGCCTTGACCATATCACATCACAACATGCCCTGCAAAAACAAGTCAGACGTCCACTACTTTGTTGTTGCCAGTTTTACGTGGCTGCTACGGGCTGAGCAAGAACCGTTTTTACCTACGCATCAAAACCAAAACAATAGTTTGTCAAGTTAGTGATGTTTTAACCTTCTCAAGGACCGGGCGTAGCCACACTTGGTTCAACTAAAGTTGGAGAAACCGGCACCCGCCAGCCACCTGTGTGCAAAGCACGTCGGTAGAACCAGTCTCGCATAAGCGTACGCGTAATGTCGGTCCGGGCCGCTTCATCCAACAATACCGCCGAACCAAAGTATGACATGCTGGTAAGCAGTATGACTTATATCACCCACAACTCACTTGTGTTCTACTTGTGCATATAACATCTACGCATAAAACCTGTCTCGGATGCCACTGTTGGGGAACGTAGTAAATTCAAAAAAAATCCTACGCACACACAGGATCATGGTGATTGAAAGTGCTAGTTATCGACTAGAGGGGGGGGGGGTAAATAGGCGATTTTTAGGAAAGTCTTCAAAACACGGATGTTTCGAAGACAAACAATAGAAATGACCTAATTGATATGCAGCGGAAGATAAACTACAACAAGCAAACCATAGTCAAGTATGCAATAACGTGAAAGTACAAGACTAATAGCAGCTTGGTAGTAGGATCAAGATGGAAGATAGTGAGAAGCCAATCAACAAAAATAGTCAAGCAATGAAGTCAAACAGCTACGACAAATAGGCAATGACTTCACGAAGACAAACTCTAAGTAAGGAGAGGGAGAAGATAGAATCAGTCACTTGTTGAAGACGCATGATTTGTTGGACCAGTTCCAGTTGCTGTGACAACTATACATCTGGTTAGGGAGGCTGAGATTCAACTCAGAAGACCGCGTCTTCACCTTATTCCCCTTGAGCTAAGTACACATAGTCCTCGCCTAATCACTCTGTTAAGTCTTCAAGGTAGACTTCGGAACCTTCACAGACTGCGTTCACCGGCAATCCACAATGACTCTTGGATGCTCGAACGCGACGCCTAACCGGTGGAGGATTCACAGTCCTCAAGTGTAATAAGTCTTGAGTGTCACTGAGACAGAAAGACTTGATGATGCCTAACACTCTTTGGCTCTGGGTGTTTGGGCTTTGTCCTCGCAAGGTTTTCTCTCTCAAAGGCTTCGAGGTGGGTTGCTCTCAAGCGACAAAAGCCGTGCACTAACTCCGAGCAGCCACCAATTTATGGTGTAGGGGTGGGCTATTTATAGCCACTAGGCAACCCAACCTGATATGTAAAATGACCACAGGTCACTAAGGAACCGACACGTGTTCAACGGTCGATTTCAAACACACACGGCAACTTTACTTGGGCTACAAGCAAAGCTGACTCATCCAGCTCTGGATAACTTTTGCTCTCATTGTCTTCGCTCGAAGACATAGGATTTGGGTTGAGCATCACTTCAGTCATTCTGAATTTGATCACTTGGACCCCACTTAACAGTACGGTGGTTCCTATGACTCAACAAAGAAGAAAAGGAAACAACGAAACGACAAAGTCTTCGAGCTCCATAGTCTTCACTCAATGTCTTCTCATGTCATAGTCTTCAATGTGAATATCTTCACATGCCACCTTTGTCGTCAATGTCTTCATACGTTTTTAGGGGTCATCTCCGGTAGGTAAATCGAATCAATGGGGGACACTACCTGTGTTATCCTGCAATTCTCACAAACGCATTAGTCCCTCAACCACATTTGTCGTCAATACTCCAAAACCAACTAGGGGTGGCACTAGATGCACTTACAATCTCCCCCTTTTTGGTGATTGATGACAAACTGGTTGAAGTTTTCAATGGGGATAAAGTATGTGAAATTGTAAAGGATAGGGAATTGTCTTCGTAAGTGGCAAAGGCTCCCCCTGAAGATGTGCATATAAGTAGTTTGCTTTTGGAATGCAAATGCACATGACAGGTTGTACTTGTGGAGATCCTCTTCAACTCATGAAGATAATTCATCATGCATGAAATGATATAACTAAGAGAATGACATGCATAATGAAAAATGGACGTCTGCAGAATGATCTAAGTGCGGAAGTTATCATCGCACATGCGGAATTTATCATCGCACTGAGTAAAGCAAATAAGTAGCAGAGCGACCATCGAGTTTAAGTGTTACAACTCAAAGAACCAAATGTATCAAAAGCGAGAGTTGTAAACACTAGGCAAAATATTATGCAACCGCCCTTATGAACCCGCTTGAAGACTATCAAACTCATATGCTTCTCCCCCTTTTGTCAGTAAGGACCAAAAAGGTTTGAAGACATAGAGCATCTACTCGCTTTCATCAGGAGAAGGTGAAGCAGCAGGGTTGTCGTGGTTGTTTGGTGGTGCAGACGAACTTGGTGCAGTGTCGATGCATGCAGAAGTAGTGGGCGGTGAAGTAGCATCGACTTCATCATCGATCACTCTGGCATTCACCGTTGCCGCGGAGGAAGAATAGTCAGAGTCTTCAAGTGATGGAGTTCGTCGTAGGACTGCATGTGGAGGAGTGGAGTCAAACTTGAAGCGTTCAGTGAAGCCATCATCTTGAAGATGCTTACGCGCGAAAGCGGTGTCAAACTCTTCCATGATCGCCGACAGGTCTCATGAGTGACAAAAGCATTCTTGGTGGCAAGATTTGAATGCGATTGGCGTCCACCAAGAAGCTTTGCATCATCGCTTGAGCCGGGGTGATGCTTATCTTGTTTACGATGCGATGCCACAAGAAGTTCTCGGTTATTTAGGGGCGAGAGCGCTTAGAGGCCTTTGTGCAATAGTGCTCTCGGTAGCTTCGGTTTGCATGCGGTGAGGCGACGAGTGTTCCCAGCCGGAGGATAGACACGAGATCTTGGTTGGGCGCCTTCCATGGTTTGAGATAAGCTATGGTGATCGCATTACGAAGACAAAGTGGCGTTTTGGGGGCTCGGGGTATATGGCTTCAATCGACATATCAACCTCTGGTAGAAAGATCGGATGATTGCGAGAAGAAGGCTGATAGTTGATAGCGAGTGCATCTTGATGAGGCGCATGACCCATGGAGCATAAAATTCCGGACCAAAAGATCAGATCGAGACGCAGCCAATTGCGGATGAAGAATTCTTGCGTATTGAAGCTGATGCCATTGAGGATGTAAAGACCAATGTCTTCATGGCTCCTTCAAGTTCTCTGATTATGAATGCCCTTTGATAGGCCATAGAGTTCGCTGATGATGTGATATATTATACGAGGCGGATACTCAAGGTCATCAACAAAGAATTCCTGAGGGTATTCAGCGTCATGTGGCAGAGGCTTCATCATGCTCAACATCTGACTCGTGTTGGGCTCTGGCTTATGAAAGATGCTCTCTAGTGCATCGCGGTGGAGTTGACAACCAGGTTCAAACAGCTCTCCGGAGTGGGTAGGCTGTGAGCTCAATGGCGTCAAGAGCTTTGGCTTCATGCGAACATTTCTGTCATCCACTCGAGAACCCATGTCTTTGTATCTCTGTAGTAGTCGCGGATGTGGAGGGTAGCATAGAATTGAAGCATAAGTTCTTCATTCCAATGTTCTTTATCCATCACAAAGCCTAGCAGAAAGCATCATGAAAGCAATCAAGTGCTTCCTCTAAGCAGGGCAGTCCAGCAATGGCTTCGATGTCGAGGCGCATATGAGGAAAATCGCCCTTGATCATCTGACGCAGGAGTAATAGCCGTTCTTGATAGCTCGAAACGGTCGGATGATATACTTGGCCTTGTGTAGGGGTTCTTTGCTCTGTCAAAGAAAGTGTTGTGGGCTTTGAAGCCATTTGCATTGAAAGACCACAGAGGTGGCGGTGCACGGAAACCTTGGCGATCGTGGCTTTGGTTTCGGACCGAGGCCTATGCCCAACATGATATTCAAACCGAGGACCAGAGGCATGAGGCGGAGGGACGAGCGGCCATCTTCTTGTGATTAGTGACCATAGTTGTATGCTTGCTCAATTGTGTAGGGCCTTGGTGGCGGGCGAGCAAAGTGGCAACAATTGAGGCTTCGGGCTGCTCGGCCGAGATGCTTGAGAGCAGTTGCCTCATTGGCTTGAGCACATTTGGTGTAGGCTCCACATTTGCTTCAGCCATGACCGTGTCATTGGCTTCATTGGTGTTGGAGGTGGCAGCCTCAATGTTTTCAACCTCCACTTGAGGAGCTGGAGGGTCGGGCACTTGCACGTTGATATCAGGAATAACTTCTTCAATAACAGGGGGTGTAGGGACACGTTCTTCTTCTTCTTGGGCGTCTTCGACTGATGCAGCAGATTGTCTTGGCAGCTTTGGCTTGGACTGGAGACATTCACGATTGAGTGGCTTCTGAAAACACTTGACGTGCAACAGGTTTGTGGTGCACTTCTCCTTCTGGAACGCTCGAGAGAGGTACTTGAGGCCTTTGACCTTTGTGAAGCCTGCGTAATGCTGACGATGCCTTTGGAGATGGAGTTGGATGGGCCTCAAAGTCTTCCTCTTCTTCTTGTTGTTGGGGAGTACTAGGGGAGTCTTTTGGTTGTGGGTGATCAGCCCATGATGCATCCTGAGCAATTGGCGTCAGAGGACGACCAATGCTGATGAGTTCGCTGTTCGTGAGAACAGGCGATGATACCGGGTTTGGTTCGATCTGAGGAAGAACTTCATCATCTTCAACATTGTCATGATGACCAATGTCTTCAGCAGAGTGGGATCAAGCTGCTGGAATGTCTTCGACTTCATGAGCCTGTGGAAGCGGGCTCATGAACTATCATCCGTCGTTCTTGGATTTCGGATGCGAGGCGAATCACGAAATAGGTTCAACAACCAAGGGCTCTGTGGGAGCAGCCCGATTCTTCTTGCTTTTGAGTTCCTTCTTGGAGGGAGCACCATCGAGGCTTCAGGATTTTCCTTTTTACGGCTTCAGCCTCGGAGCCCTCGTCTTCTTCTATTGAAGCGGTTGACTGACACTGTGGCTTCGAGCAGTCATGCTGCTTGGGAAGACTATGCGGGTTCTTCCGCCTTGAAGGTGCAGATTGATCGATTGATAGCTTCTTCCTCTTTGCAGCCATTCTGGGGTCAATGCCAGGACGGCCAAGAGCCTTGCGCTTCTCAGCCTCATTGTAGGCTAGCACACACTTGTCAGCCAGACTCTTCATGCACTCACGAGAGCCTCTAGCTTCTTCACGCTTCTTGAGAAAGGCTTCTTTGAGCTCGTGCAACATGATCTTGAAGTTTTTGACATCTTGCACGCTGAGCGCAGCCATATGCTTCTTGAACTGAGCCTTCTCATAGTCAATCTTATGCTTCAGTTCAACAATGCGCTGAGCAAGAGCTAGCTCAGAAGCAATGGCGCCATTGAAAGAGAAGCTGAGGCCAATAGGAAGTTGCAGATCTTCAAAGCTGATGTTTGGGGTGTCAAACCACTCATCAATGAAGTGATGGATGATTGCCACATCAAAGAGAGGCAAATTGTTGAAAATTTCTGCTTCTTCCTTGCTCTTGATTAGTTGCTCAAGTGCATCATCTGCAAGATCTTCATCGCTGGACAAATCAATGTGCTCTTCGCGCAAAATGGCAGCATGAGTCGATGTCGGTCGATATTCTTGACAATTTTCTTTTATTCTCCGTCCTCTTGGAGATACGTGATTGATCTTGATTGCGACTTGTATTCGGGAGGTGCGATGGCTAGTGGCTTCACACGTGAAGCTTTTGGAGGAGCGGTGACTTTGAAGCCTTAGCCTTCTTTGGCTTCAACGACTTTGGGGGAGGAGCTGGGGCTTCATCAGTGTCAGAATCATCATCTGAATGATCCACTTGGGCACCTTGGACCGCAATGTGAGTGATGAGGCCATGAAGGTTGTAGAAGGAACCGATGACATTGGGTTCAGCATCACGTGAGCCGTCAGCACGAGGAGCAGAGGGACCAGGGTTGAAGTCTAATCCCAATGACTTATTGTTTTCCTTGGCCGAAGCCTTTGCGTGCTGGAAGTTGCGCTTGAAGAGATTATCGTCACGACACCAGAGCAATGACGTTGGGTCGGCATTCTCAGGCTGAGGTCCACGGACCATACAAGGATAGAAGCCCTGTGCAATAGCTTCAGCCCTGTTCTTGGGTGGAAGGCCTCGAAAGAGAATATCACCCCAACGGCTTTTGATAGCATTCTTCTCGGCGTATTCCTGGGTCACGAACTTGTACTTGAACCATTGTTCAGCCCAATATCGACGAATCCATTGGATTCGCGTCTTGCTTGATTGTAATTCTCTTGGGATATGTCTTGTAAAGCTCTGCGAGGTCATCGGTCGGATCTTTTGAGGTTCCCCCACTGTCTGCCGCCCTTCCTAATCGATTTATACGCAGCCATGAACTTCAAACTAAATGGCTTCAATACGTTCAAAGGCTTCAAAGGCTTGCGTTTCTTTGGACAAACAACATTAGAGATGCGAGGAAGGGAAGAGGTCATATGCATTCTCGGAAGATTTTGAAGATAAATCGGTCTGAAGACATTGACCTCATGATGCGAAGACATTCACTTATCTGTTGAGAGTTGGTTCCAGATTTATGCGAATCCGTGAATAAGTACAAGTGAGGAATCTAACTAGTTGTGAAGCTTAAGTGAATATACTAGGCGGTATGAGATGCGCATGAATAGATCTAACATTGTATAGGCGAAACCAATTTTGGTAAGTAGGATGAATCTTTGAGGATCAAAAGATGGTAAAATATATTTACCACTCGAAGAACTGCTAGGCGGGAAGAAAAGGAGATCGAGCAGTTCTATCCACCGTGCCCTAACTTGGCGACGGAGGACACCCACGGCGGCGGAGAGGCGATGTTCGGCGGCGTGAGGACGGCGTCGGAGAAATCGCGGCAGCTAAGCGCTTCGTCGCCGACGTCGTCGAGAGCTAGCGGTGGCGCTAGGGTTTTGACGAGGTGGAGAGGTGGAAGAAGGTTTTGTTTACCGCAGGGGACATGTATTTATAAGGAGGTGTGCAGCACAGCGCAATTCTGTGAGTGCCCTGGCGGTTCACATCTGAGGGGCACGTGGCAAGCATGCAACATACTCGAGTTGTCCCATGTTCCCATGCCTTGAGTTTGTCGGATGGTCGTTCCGGCTTCTCCGGATTTCAACAATAAGGATGAATCATTTAAAACAGACTTAAAGTTTGTCTCGTGTCTTCACGACAAGGACGCAGAGAAGACATTCGACGATTTCAATAGAAGGCATATGATTTGGACGAGATAGAGTTTGAGATAGAAAGCATAGAGAGATTAGGGTCGATCACATTCACTTAGTTCAAAAGATTCAACTTGGAAGACATAGCTATATGTGAATGTGTAGAAGAAGAACAATATATATATATATATATATATATATATATATATATATATATATATATATATATATATATATATATATATATATATATATATATATATATATATCGACAACAACCAAATCAACATAATGAAGAAAATCATGAAGATAGGTTGAAGTTGAAGACAAATCAAATGCGAAGATATTGCGAAATAACGCCATGAGTGAAACACTTCAAATAGAGAAATTTGGTGGTGGCGTTACCCATCGTATAGGAAGTATTAGACCCAGACACGGCGCACAATTATCGTGGCGCTCGAAGTCAAATTCACATTAATATATTCACACTCGGAATGTAAGTCTTCATTGATTGAAGATATACTTTACTTCGTGTGTTGCACATCTAAGTCATCAACATGCATAAGTGTTAGGATGTGTGCTTGATCACAGGACATTTGAGGATTCCAAGATATTTAGCTCACCGTAACTTGCAAAACCTTTTCTCATCCAAGGGCTTTGTGAAGATATCGCCAATTGCTCTTGGTGTTGGCGTGAATGATGTCAATATCTTTCTTCATGACATGATCCACGAGAAAATGATGACGAATTTCAATGTGCTTTGTCTTGAGTCTTTGGACTGGATTGTTGGCAATCTTGATGGCGCTTTCGTTGTCGCAGAAGAGAGGTACTTGTTTCAGATTGATGCCATAGTCCTTGAGAGTTTGCTTCATCCATAGAAGCCGAGCACAACAAGATCCAAAAAAATGTATTCAGATTCAGCAGGTTGAGAGTGATACATAGTTACGCTTCTTTGAAGACCAACGGACAAGTGATCGTCGAGTAAAGTGACATGTGCCCGATGTAGACTTGCGATCCACCTTGTCACCAACATAATCAGCATCCAAAATCCAACCAAATCAAATTTTGAGCCCTTTGGATACCATAATCCGAGTGTTGGGGTGTGAGCCAAATATCAAAGAATTCGCTTCACAGCTAAGTGATGTGATTCCTTTGGTGCCGCTTGGAATCGAGCACACATGCAAACACTAAGCATAATATCCGGCCTAGATGCACATAGGTAAAGTAAGGAACCAATCATGGAGCGGTATACCTTTTGATCGAACTCTTTACCATTGTCATCGGGACCCAGATGGTGTTTGGCTGGCATTGGCGTCGTGTATCCTTTGCAATCTTGCATTCCAAACTTCTTCAGACAATCTTGGAGGTATTTTTCTTGAGATATAAAGATGCCATTCCTTTGCTGACGAATTTGAAGACCAAGGAAGAACTTGAGCTCTCCCATGATGGACATCTGATATTGTTCTTGCATCATGTATCCAAATTCATCACTATACTTCTGGTTGGTGCAGCAGAAGATAATGTCATCCACATATATTTGGCATACAAACAATTCACCATCATATGTCTTCGTGAAGAGTGTGGGATCAAGGGATCAGGTTTGAAGCCTTTGCTCTTTGAAGTCTTTGATCGTATCATACGGTAGCGAGGAGCTTGTTTGAGGCCATCTGATGCTTTATTTAGCTTGTACACCATATCAGGATGTTTTGGATCTTCAAAGCCAGGTGGTTGAGCGACATATACTTCTTATTCAATCTTGCCGTTGAGAAATGCACTCTTCACATCCATTTTATATAGCAAGATGTTGTGGTGATTAGCATAGGCTAGTAGTATGCGAATAGCTTCAAGCCTAGCTACAGGAGCAAATGTTTCATCAAGTCAATTCCTTCAACTTGAGTATATCCTTGAGCCACAAGGCGTGCTTTGTTTCGGCGACTTGACCATGCTCATCTTGCTTGTTTCGATATATCCATTTGGTGCCAATAATGTTATGCTTGTGAGGTCGGGACGCTTGACAAGTTCCCAAGCATTGTTCAGCTTGGCTGTTGAAGTTCTTCTTGCATAGCTTGTATCCATTCGGTTCCATAAAGGCTTGAGAACTTTCTTGGGTTACGATATTGACACAAAAGAAAAGTGCCGTGAAATTTGCTAGTTGTGTTGCTCTTGAGCGAGTAAGCGGACCAGTGCATTGATGCTATCGATTATCTTCTCAATCTGTACTTCATTTGCAACTCGAGGATGAACTCGGACGAAGACTTTGCTCTTGCCGATCATTGTCATCATTGGGAGGGTTGTCTTGAGATCGAGCATTGTCTTGAGTTGGTTAGGTGCGAAATGATAAGTTCTTCTTCAGGCTGTGCTTGAAGGCATGATTTCACAGTTCCCATCAGCTTGATAGATTATTTGGGTGGAGCTTCGTCTAGTGTACTTGGCAGCAGCTCTCTTTGTGAACCATTGGTTTCATCAAATCGCACGTCCACAGCTTTGACGATTTTCTAGTGATAGAGGTTGAAGACTACTGTAGGAGTGCGAGTCCTTTCCAGTATCGAGCATGAAGCCTTCGTGAGCCTTGGGTTCAAATTTTGACTTGTGATGGGGATCCTTGATCCAGCACTTAGCCCCAAATACTCTGAAGTAGCTGACATTTGGCTTCTTGCCAGTAAGGAGCTCATAGGATGTTTTGTTCAGAAGCTTATGGACATAAACACAGTTGATGACGTGACATGCTATATCAATAGCTTCAGGCCAGAACTTTCTTGGTGTCTTGTACTCGTCGAGCATTGTTCGAGCCATCTCAATGAGGGTTCTGTTCTTGCGCTCCATGATGCCATTTTGTTGAGGTGTGTATGGGCGAGAGAACTCATGAGTGATTCCATGGTATCCAGATAAAGATCAAGCCGGTGTTCTTGAATTGAAGGTTGTTGTCACCGATATGCTTGATCTTGATGCCATAACTGTTCATGCTCGATTAGCAAAGCGTCTGAAGACATCTTGCACTTGGTCTTGTAGAGAATTATGTGCACCCATGTGTATCTTGAGTAGTCATCAACAATGGCGAAGCCATAGAGACAAGCGATTATTGTGAGGGTAGAGTAGTGAGTAGGGCCAAACAAATCCATGTGTAACAGCTCGAAGGGTTGAGATGTCGTCATGATTGTCTTGAGGGTGCTTTGCCTAGTCATCTTTCCGACTCCATGAGCACCACACAAATGATCCTTCTTGAACTTGACACCTTCGATGCCTATGACATGCTTCTTCTTGGCGAGTGTGTGTAAGTTCCTCATGCCAGATGCCCCTGACCTCCGATGCGAGCCACGATGCAAGCTTTTGCAAGAAGACATATGGCAAGTGTGGACTGCTTTGAGAAATCTACCATGTATAGATCATCTTTCCTATACCCTTCAAAGACTAGAGACTTTTTAGATTCCATTAGTACAAGGCAGCGATATTTTCGAATATCACAATCATGTTCAAGTCACAAAGCATTGAGATGACATCAAGTTGAAACCAAGGGATTCAACAAGCATCACTTTATCCATGTGTTGATCCTTTGAGATTGCAACTCTACCTAGACCCAATACCTTGCTTTTACCAGTGTCAGCAAATGTGATGTGACTCTTGTCTGATGGACGTAAGGTTGAGTCCATAAGAAGACTTCTATCACCAGTCATATGATTAGTGCATCCGCTGTCCATAATCCATTCTGAAGCATGAGGTGTCATACCCTACAGTACAATTAGGGGGATAGGCTTCACCAAGAGTATTGTGAAGCATAAACATTTGATGGACAAGAGGATTATTGAAGCTCAGATCAAGATTAAGACAGATAGGATGAATGGCAAACGATTCAGGAACAATATACATAGTGAGATCATTTGGGCATTTGATCTTGCGTCCTACAAGATGTTTTAGGTCCCCAGCAATAGCATCAGACGCCTTTGATTTTCGGCTGGAGACCCTTTCCTGCAAAAGAGAGTTAATTCTTCTTAACCACCCACATCTTCAGGGGTGGCTTAGAAGCAATGAGTCTAAGTGCAGCATCTGAGAACTTCGGCTTTGGAGCCCTAGCAAATAGCCTTGCAAGAGATGAATGATACTCATATGAATAAGCAGAAAAGTTCTTAGTTCTACGAACATAGCGGTTTGAAGACACACGCTCATATTCATAAATTTGAGTACGGTTTCCCTGCAAAACATTGGCGTTAGGGTGACTCAGGTGAGTCCTCTGTCTGTATGAAGTCTTTGGACCATATGACTGTTGGGGAACGTAGTAATTTCAAAAATTTTCCTACGATCACGCAAGATCATGGTGATGCATAGCAACGAGATGAGAGTGTTGTCTCGTACCTCGTAGACCAGCAGCGAAGCGTTGGCATAGCGTAGAGGAAGTAGTCGTGCCCCGATCCAACCGATCCAAGTACCGAGCGTCACGGCACCTCCGAGTTCGCACACGTTCAGCTCGATGGCGTCCCTCGAACTCCGATCCAGCCGAGTGTTGAGGAGAGTTTCGTCAACCTGACGGCGTGGTGGCGATGATGATGTTCCACGGCGAGAGGCTTCGCCTAAGCTCCGCAGCGGTATATTCGAGGTGTAGTTTGGTGGAAGGGGCACCGCACACGGCTAAGGAACGATCTCAATGATCAACTTGTGTGTCCTTGGGTGCCCCTTGCCCTGTATATAAAGGAGGGAAGGGGAGGGGCTGGCGGCCAGAGAGAGGAGGCGCACTGGGGTTTCCTACTCCTACTAGGAGTAGGATTCCCCCAATCCTAGTCCAACTAGGTTTCCCAAGTGGGAAGAGAGAGAGAGAGAGCGCCCCTTCTCCTAGTCCTAATAGGACTAGGGAAGGGGAAGGTGCTGACCAGCACTATGGCCCCCTTTCTCTTTCCCACTAAGGCCCATCATGGCCCATTGACCCCCGGGGTTCCAGTAACCCCTCGGTACTCGTAAAATTCCCAATTTCATCCGGAGTGATTCGGAGTCAAACATAGGCTTCCAATATATCAATCTTTATGTCTCGACCATTTGAGACTCCTCGTCATGTCCGTGATCTCATCGGGACTCGAACAACCTTGGTACATCAATATCATATAAACTCATAATAAGCATCATCGAAGCGTTAAGCGTGCGGACCCTACGGGTTCGAGAACTATGTAGACATGACCGAGACACCTCTCGGTCAATAACCAATAGCGGGACCTGGATGCCCATATTGGCTCCTACATATTCTACGAAGATCTTTATCGGTCGAGACCGCATAACAACATCGTTGTTCCTTTGTCATCGGTATGTTACTTGCCCGAGATTCGATCGTCGGTATCCAATACCTAGTTCAATCTCGTTCTTGGCAAGTCTCTTTTCTCGTTCCGTAATACATCATCTCACAACTAACACATTTAGTTGCAATGCTTGCAAGGCTTATGTGATGTGCATTACCGAGAGGGCCAGAGATACCTCTCCGACAATCGGAGTGACAAATCCTAATCTCGAAATATGCCAACCCAACATGTACCTTCGGAGACACCTGTAATGTACCTTTATAATCACCCGATTACGTTGTGACGTTTGGTAGCACCCAAAGTGTTCCTCGGCAAACAGGAGTTGCATAATCTCATAGTCATAGGAACATGTATAAGTCATGAAGAAAAGCACTAGCAACAAACTATACGATCAGGTGCTATGCTAATGGAATGGGTCATGTCAATCAGATCATTCAACCAATGATGTGATCCCGTTAATCAAATAACAACTCCTTGTTCATGGTTAGGAAACATAACCATCTTTGATTAACGAGCTAGTCAAGTAGAGGCATACTAGTGACACTCTGAGGTTTATGTATTCACACATGTATTATGTTTCCGGTTAATACAATTCTAGCATGAATAATAAACATTTATCATGAAATAAGGAAATAAATAATAACTTTATTATTGCCTCTAGGGCATATTTCCTTGATCTCCCACTTGCACTAGAGTCAATAATCTAGTTCACATCATCATGTGATTCAACACTAATATTCACATCTGTATGTGATTAACACCCATAGTTCACATCGTCATGTGACCAACACCCAAAGGGTTTACTAGAGTCAATAATCTAGTTCACATCGCTATGTGATTAACACCCAAAGAGTACTAAGGTATGATCATGTTTTGCTTGTGAGAGAAGCTTTAGTCAGCAGGTCCGCCACATTCAGATCCGTATGTATTTTGCAAATCTCTATGTCAACAATGCTCTTGCGGAGCTACTATAGCTAATTGCTCCCACTTTCAATATGTATCTAGATTGAGACTTATAGTCATCTAGATCAGTGCCAAAACTTGTATCGGCGTAACCCTTTACGCGAACTTTTGTCACTTCCATAATCGAGAAACATATCCTTATTCTACTAAGGATAATTTTGACCGCTGTCCATTGATCTACTCCTAGATCACTATTGCACTCCTTGCCAAGTTTAGTGGTAGGGTATGCAATAGATCAGTACACAACATGACATACTTTATAGAACCTATGGCTGATGCATAGGGAATGACTTTCATTCTCTTTCTATCTTCTGCCGTGGTCGGGTTTTGAGTCTTACTCAATCTCACACCTTGTAACACAGGCAAGAACTCTTTCTTTGACTGTTCCATTTTGAACTACTTCAAAATCTTGTCAAGGTATGTATTCATTGAAAAACTTATCAAGCGTCTTTGATCTATCTCTATAGATCTTGATGCTCAATATGTAAGCAGCTTCACCGAGGTCCTTCTTTGAAAAACTCCTTTCAAATACTCCTTTATGCTTTGCAGAATAATTCTACATTATTTCGATCAACAATATGTCATTCACATATACTTATCGAAATCTTGTAGTGCTCCCACTCACTTTCTTGTAAATCAGGTTTCTCCAAAAGTGCAGATAAAACCATATGCTTTGATCACACTATCAAAGCGTTTATTCCAACTCGAGATGCTTGCACCAGTCCATAGATGGATCATTTGGAGCTTGCACATTTTGTTAGCTCCTTTAGGATTGACAAAACCTTACGGTTGCATCATATACAACTCTTCTTTAATAAATCCATTAAAGAATGTAGTTTTGACATCCATTTGCCAGATTTCATAAAATGTGGCAATTGCTAACATGATTGAGACAGACTTAAGCATCGCTACAATTGAGAAAATCTCATTGTAGTCAACACCTTGAACTTGTCAAAAACCTTTTGCGACAAGTCGAGCTTTGTAGATAGTAACACTACTATCGGTGTCCGTCTTCCTCTTGAAGATCCATTTATTCTCAATGGCTTGCCGATCATCGGCAAGTCAACCAAAGTCCATACTTTGTTCTCATACATGGATCCCATCTCAGATTTCATGGTCTCAAACCATTTCGCATGAATCTGGGCTCATCATCGCTTCCTCATAGTTCGTAGGTTCATCATGGTCTAGTAACATGACTTTTAGAATAGGATTACCGTACCACTCAGTGCGGATCTTACTCTGGAAGACCTACGAGGTTTGGTAACAACTTGATCTGAAGTTTCATGATCATCATCATTAACTTCCTCACTAATTGGTGTAGGAATCACTAGAACTGATTTCGTGATGAACTACTTTCCAATAAGGAGAAGGTACAATTACCTCATCAAGTTCTACTTTCCTCCCACTCACTTCTTTCGAGAGAAACTTCTTCTCTAGAAAGGATCCATCTTAGCAAAAACTTGCCTTCGGATCTGTGATAGAAGGTGTACCCAACATTTTCTTTTGGGTATTCTATGAAGACGCACTTCTCCGATTTGGGTTCGAGCTTATCGGTGAAAACCTTTTCACATAAGCATCACAACTCCAAACTTTAAGAAACGACACTTAGGTTTATTGCTAAACCATAGTTCATACGGTGTCATCTCAGCGGATTTAGATGGTTGCCCTATTAAGCGTGAATGCAGCTGTCTCTAATGCATAACCCCAAAGCGATAGTGGTAAATCGGTAAGATACATCATAGATCGCACCATATCATAATAAAGCACGGTTCGACGTTCGGACACACCATAACGTTGTGGTGTTCGGTGGCGTGAGCTGTGAAACTATTCCACATTGTTTTCATTGAAGACCAAACTCAGTAACTCAAATATTCATCTCCACGATCAGATCGCGAAACTTTATTTTCTTGTTACGATGATTTTCCACTTCACTCTGAAATTCTTTGAACCTTTCAACTATTTCAGACTTATGTTTCATCAAGTAGATATACCCATATCTGCTCAAATCATCTTGTGAAGGTCGAAAATAACGATACTTGCCACGAGCATCAACACTCATTGGATCGCATACATCGGTATGTATTATTCCCAATAAGTCAAGAGCTTGTTCCATTGTTCCGGAGAACGGAGTTTTAGTCATCTTGCCCAAAAGGCACGGTTCGCAAGCATCAAATGATTCATAATCAAGTGATTCCAAAAGTCCATCAACATGGAGTTTTCTTCATGCGCTTTACACCAATATGACCTAAACGGCAAGTGCCACAAATAAGTTGCACTATCATTATTAACTTTGCATCTTTTGGTTTCAATATTATGAATATGTGTATCACTATGATCGAGATCCAATGAACCATTTTCATTGGGTGTGTAACCATATAAGGTTTTATTCATGTAAGCAGAACAACAATTTATTCTCTTACTTAAATGAATAACCGTATTGCAATAAACATGATCAAATCATATTTATGCTCAACACCAAATAACACTTATTTAGGTTCCACACTAATCCCGAAAGTATAGGGAGTGTGCGATGATGATCATATCAATCTTGGAACTACTTCCAACACTCATCGTCACTTCCCTTCAACTAGTCTCTGTTTATTCTCAGTAACTCCTGTTTGAGTTACTAATCTTAGCAACCGAACGAGTATCAAATACTCAGGGGCTACTATAAACACTAGTAAGGCACACATCAATAACCTGTATATCAAATATAACCTTGTTCACTTTGCCATCCTTCTTATCCACCAAATATTCAGGGTAGTTCGCTTCGGTGACCAGTTCCATTGCAGCAAAAGTACTCGGTCTCGGGCTTAGGTCTAGACTTGGGCTTCTTCACTCGAGCAGCAACTTGCTTGCCGTTCCTTTTGAAGTTCCCTTCTTCCCTTTGCCATTTTCCTTGAGACTAGTGGTCTTGTCAACCATCAACACTTGATGTTTTTCTTGATTTCTACCTTCACGATTTTAGCATCGCGAAGAGCTCGAGAATCTTTTTCGTCATCCCTTGCATACTATAGTTCATCACGAAGTTCTACTAACTTAGTGATGGTGACTAGAGAATTCTGTCAATCACTATCTTATCGGAAGATTAACTCCCACTTGATTCAAGCGATTGAAGTACTCGGACAATCTGAGCACATGCTCACTAGTTGAGCGATTCTCCTCCATCTTTTAGCTATAGAACTTGTTGGAGACTTCATATCTCTCAACTCGGTATTTGCTTGAAATATTAACTTCAATTCCTGGAACATCTCATATGGTCCATGACGTTCAAAACGTCTTTGAAGTCCCGATTCTAAGCCGTTAAGCATGGTGCACTAAACTATCAAGTAGTCATCATATTGAGCTGGCCAAACGCTCATAACGTCAGATTCGCTCATATTGAGCTAGCCAAACGCTCATAACGTCGCATCTGCTCCTGCAATAGGTCCGTCACCTAGCGGTGCATTAAGGACATAATTCTTCTGCGCAGCAATGAGGATAAACCTCAGATCACGGATCCAATCCGCATCATTGCTACTAACATCTTTCAATACAATTTTTCTAGGAACATATATGAAAACATAGGGAAGCAACAACGCGAGCTATTGATCTACAACATAATTTGCAAAATACTACCGGGACTAAGTTCATGATAAATTAAAGTTCAATTAATCATATTACTTAAGAACTCCCACTTAGAAAAATATCCCTTCAATTCTCTAAGTGATTGCGTGATCCATATCAACTACACCATGACCGATCATCACGTGTGATGGAGTAGTTTCAATGGTGAACATCAATATGTTGATCATATCTACTATATGATTCACGCTCGACCTTCGGTCTCCGTGTTCCGAGGTCATATCTTATATGCATAGCTCGTCAAGTATAACCTGAGTATTCTGCGTGTGCAACTGTTTTGCACCCGTTGTATTTGAACGTAGAGCCTATCACACCCGATCATCACGTGGTGTCTCGACGAAGAACTTTCGCAACGGTGCATACTCGGGAGAACACTTCTTGATAATTTAGTAAGGATCATCTTATAATGCTACCGTCAATCAAAGCAAAATAAGATGCATAAAGGATTAACATCACATGCAATCAATATAAGTGATATGATATGGCCATCATCATCTTGTGCTTGTGATCTCCATCTCCAAGCACCGTCATGATCACCATCGTCACCGCGCGACACCTTGATCTCCATCGTAGCATCGTTGTCGCCTCGCCAATCTTATGCTTCTCGACTATCGCTACTGCTTAGTGATAAAGTAAAGCAATTACATGGCGTTGCATTTCATACAATAAGCGACAACCATATGGCTCTGCCATTGCCGATAACTTCGGTTACAAAACATGATCATCTCATACAATATAGCATCACGTCTTGACCATATCACATCACAACATGCCCTGCAAAAACAAGTTAGGCGTCCTCTACTTTGTTGTTGCAAGTTTTACATGGCTGCTACGGGCTGAGCAAGAACCGTTCTTACCTCGCATCAAAACCACAACGATACTTCGTCAAATAGACTCCGTTTTAACCTTCTCAAGGACGGGCGAGCCACACTCGATTCAACTAAAGTGAGAGAGACAGACACCCGCGGTCACCTTTAAGCAACGAGTGCTCGGAGCGGTGAAACCAGTCTCGCGTAAGCGTCACGCGTAATGTCGGTCCGGGCGCTTCATCTCACAATACCGCTGAACCAAAGTATGACATGCTTTGGTAGGCGGTATGACTTGTATCGCCCACAACTCACTTGTGTTCTACTCGTGCACATGACATCAACGCATAAAACCAGGCTCGGATGCCCTTTGTTGGGGAGCGTAGTAATTTCAAAAATTTTCCTACGATCACGCAAGATCATGGTGATGCATAGCAACGAGATGAGAGTGTTGTCTCACGTACCCTCGTGAGACCAACAACGAAGCGTTGACGCAGCGTAGAGGAAGTAGTCGTGCCTTCCCGATCCAACCGATCCAAGTACCGAGCGTCACGGCACCTCCGAGTTCTGCACACGTTCAGCTCGATGGCGTCCCTCGAACTCCGATCCAGCCGAGTGTTGAGGAGAGTTTCGTCGAGACGACGACGGCGTGGTGGACGATGATGATGTTCCACGGCGCAGGGCTTCGCCTAAGCTCCGCAGCGGTATATTCGAGGTGTAGTTTGGTGGAAGGGGCACCGCACACGGCTAAGGAACGATCTCAATGATCAACTTGTGTGTCTGGGGTGCCCCTTGCCCTGTATATAAAGGAGGGAAGGGAGGGGCTGGCCGGCCAGAGAGGAGGCGCCAGGGTTTCCTACTCCTACTAGGAGTAGGATTCCCCCAATCCTAGTCCAACTAGGTTTCCCCAAGTGGGGAGAGAGAGAGAGAGGGCGCCTTCTCCTAGTCCTAATAGGACTAGGGAAGGGGAGAAGGTGCTGACCAGCACTATGGCCCCCTTTCTCTTCCCACTAAGGCCCATCATGGCCCATTGACCCCCGGGGTTCCGGTAACCCCTCGGTACTCGGTAAAATTCCCAATTTCATCCGGAGTGATTCCGAGTCAAACATAGGCTTCCAATATATCAATCTTTATGTCTCGACCATTTGAGACTCCTCGTCATGTCCGTGATCTCATCCGGGACTCGAACAACCTTGGTACATCAATATCATATAAACTCATAATAAGCATCATCGAAGCGTTAAGCGTGCGGACCCTACGGGTTCGAGAACTATGTAGACATGACCGAGACACCTCTCGGTCAATAACCAATAGCGGACCTGGATGCCCATATTGGCTCCTACATATTCTCTGAAGATCTTTATCGGTCAGACCGCATAACAACATCGTTGTTCCTTTTGTCATCGGTATGTTACTTGCCCGAGATTCGATCGTCGGTATCCAATACCTAGTTCAATCTCGTTCTTGGCAAGTCTCTTTTCTCGTTCCGTAATACATCATCTCACAACTAACACATTTAGTTGCAATGCTTGCAAGGCTTATGTGATGTGCATTACCGAGAGGGCCCAGAGATACCTCTCCGACAATCGGAGTGACAAATCCTAATCTCGAAATATGCCAACCCAACATGTACCTTCGGAGACACCTGTAATGTACCTTTATAATCACCCGATTCACGTTGTGGACGTTTGGTAGCACCAAAGTGTTCCTCGGGCAAGCGGGAGTTGCATAATCTCATAGTCATAGGAACATGTATAAGTCATGAAGAAAAGCACTAGCAACAAACTATACGATCAGGTGCTATGCTAATGGAATGGGTCATAACAATCAGATCATTCAACCAATGATGTGATCCCGTTAATCAAATAACAACTCCTTGTTCATGGTTAGGAAACATAACCATCTTTGATTAACGAGCTAGTCAAGTAGAGGCATACTAGTGACACTCTGTAGGTTTATGTATTCACACATGTATTATGTTTCCGGTTAATACAATTCTAGCATGAATAATAAACATTTATCATGAAATAAGGAAATAAATAATAACTTTACTATTGCCTCTAGGGCATATTTCCTTCAATGACGCCTTAGGTCTGGGGTTTGTCTTCTTCCCAGGTGGTATCATGATGAGATTCACTAGAAGATTCTCAAGATAGCTTTTGGGAACCCAGATCTTCTTCATAGGTGGTCCATTCCTGCAGTTAGTACCAATATACCTGGCAAACACTTCACCATTCGATTCTTGAACAACTTATAGTTTGCATCAAAGGATTCATCAATGATAATAGGGTTAGCACGGGTAAAGCCAGATAAGGTGGATGGATCCTTTGAAGGTCCCTTTGCAAGCAACCCATATGGTTTTGGGATCTTGCTCAAAGCTTCGAGAGGGAACCATCAACATTCATTTTCCTCTCAACCCAACACCCTCTTTCCTAGGGTTTGGTTCGAGAATCTGCTTTTGAGGACATCGCAGTGTCCGATGCCCTTTCGACTTTTATACATCCTGTTTCAAGCAATGTCTTCAACCTAGCATTTTCATCAGCAATAGCAGTGGTATCCTCCGCAGAGGGGTTAGTTACCACATTAGTAGTTGAAGACAATGCAACAGAGCAGCAGTTGAACATTCAAAAACATGAGAGGTAGCGATAACACGCTCAAGACATTTTAGACATGGTGGTTCAAATCCATCCTGAGTGGAACTGATCTGTTGAGCTTGAAGTGACTCATTCTCTTTTTGAAGATCTTCATGAGCCGCTCTCAATTTCTCAAGCTCTTGCTTCCTTTGAAGATAATCATAGGAGAGCTTTTCATGAGTAGTTGAGAGCGTTTCATGGCGACTTTCAAGTTCTTGGTACTTAGCATGAAGATTTTAATGTCTTCAACTAAGGATCGTGAACGTGTCATTTCGCGCCCAACAGGTCATCGCTTTTGTCTAACAGTTTTTGAGTATGTTTCATAGCTCTTTGTTGTTCTGTTGCAATTTTAGCAAGTGTTTTGTAGCTGGGTTTGGATTCACAATCGAGTCATCTTCACTTGATGTTTGAAAGTAAGAATCACATGATTTTACCTTGGCACCACGTGCCATGAAGCGATAGGGTGGGAGCAGGGTCATCCTTGTCATCGCCTTGACGTTGGTGTGGAAGTCATTGTCTTGAGTGTTGAAGATGGACTTGGCAACATAGGCTGTGGCTAAAGCCGGACTTGCAACGTCGTGGTCGGACTCCTCTTGGACTCCACCTCCACCTCCTCGAAGCAGACTCCTCCAATCCATTTCCTTGCCAACAAAAGCACGAGCCTTGCGGATGAGCTCTTCTTATGAGATGAAGACTTGGAAGAAGACTTTGAAGATTTCTTCTTCTTCTTGTCATCAGAATCATATTCCTTGCTCTTCTTCTTCTTCTTCTCATTGTCCCACTGTGGACACTCAGAGATATAGTGTCCAGTTTTCTTGCACTTGTGACATGTTCTATTCTTGTAGTCATGAGTGGAAGCTTCATCATTTCTTGAGCTGGATCGTGAAGACTTTCTGAAGCCTTTCTTCCTAGTGAACTTCTGGAACTTTTTCACAAGCATAGCAAGTTCCTTTCCAATGTCTTCAGGATCATCGTAACCGCGATGATTCTTCTTGGATGAGGAAACAACTTTTGCCTTCAAAGCGAGTTCGCCATAGTTGGGACCATAGATATCTCTTTTCTCAGAAAGCTAAAACTCATGTGTGTTGAGCCTCTCAAGTATATCAGACGGATCGAGTGTCTTGAAGTCAGGGGGTTCTTGTATCATGAGGGAAAGGGTGTCAAAAGAGCTGTCAAGTGATCTCAGTAGTGTCTTGACGATTTCATGCTTGGTGATCTCAGTGGCACCGAGAGCATGAAGCTCATTTGTGATGTCAGTGAGGCGATCAAACATGAGCTGGACATTTTCATTGTCGTTTCTCTTGAAGCGGTTGAAGAGGTTGCGAAGAACACTAATCCTTTGATCTCTCTGGGTTGAGACGCCTTCGTTGACCTTGGATAGCCAGTCCCAGACTAGCTTCGACGTTTCCAGAGCACTCACACGGCCATACTGTCCTTTGGTTAGATGACCACAGATGATGTTCTTTGCACTAGAGTCCAGTTGAATGAACTTCTTGACATCAGCAGGGGTGACACCTTCACCAGTTTTGGGAACACTGTTCTTGACGACATACCAGAGGTCGACATCAATGGCTTCAAGATGCATGCGCATCTTATTCTTCCAGTAGGGATAGTCAGTTCCATCGAACACGGGGCAAGCAGCGGAGACTTTGATTATCCCTGCAATCGACATAGCTTAAACTCGGTGGTTAAACCAAATCACACGTAACAAGGAGTACCTTACTCGATACCAATTGAAAGTGCTAGTTATCGACTAGAGGGGGTGAATAGGCGATTTTAGGAAAGTCTTCAAACACGGATGTTTCAAAGACAAACAATAGAAATGACCTAATTGATATGCAGCGGAAGATAAACTACAACAAGCAAACCATAGTCAAGTATGCAATAACATGAAAGTACAAGACTAATAGCAGCTTGGTAGTAGGATCAAGATGGAAGATAGTAAGAAGCCAATCAACAAAAGTAGTCAAGCAATGAAGTCAAACAGGTATGACAAATAGGCAATGACTTCACGAAGACAAACTCTAAGTAAGGAGAGGGAGAAGATAGAACCAGTCACTTGTTGAAGACACAGATTTGTTGGACCAGTTCAGATTCTTTGTGACAAGCTGTACATCTGGTTAGGGAGGCTGAGATTTAACTTTCGAAGACCGCGTCTTCACGTTATTCCCTTGAGCTAAGGACACACAGTCCTCGCCCAATCACTCTGGTAAGTCTTCAAGGTAGACTTGAACCTTCACTGCACCGCGTTCACCGCAATCCACAATGACTCTTGGATTCTCGAACGCGACGCCTAACCGCTAGAGGATTCACAGTCCTCAAGTGTAATAAGTCTTCAGTCACATGCATGAAAGACTTGATGATGCCTAACACTCTTTGGCTCGGGTGTTTGGGCTTTGTCCTCGCAAGGATTTCTCTCTCAAAGGCTTCGAGGTGGGTTGCTCTCAAACGACAAAAGCCGTGCACTAACTCGAGCAGCCACCAATTTATGGTGTAGGGGTGGGCTATTTATAGCCACTAGGCAACCCAACCTGATATGTCGAAATGACCCTGGTCACTAAGGAACCGACACGTGTTCCAACGGTCGATTTCAAACACACACGGCAACTTTACTTGGGCTACAAGCAAAGCGACTCATCCAGCTCTGGATAAGTTTTGCTCTCATTGTCTTCGCTCAAGACATAGGATTTAGGTTGAGCATCACTTGATCATTCTCGACTTTGATCACTTGGACCCCACTTAAAGACGGGCGGTTCCTATGACTCAACAAAGAAGAAAAGGAAACAACGAAACGACACAGTCTTCGAGCTCCATAGTCTTCACTCAATGTCTTCTCATGTCATAGTCTTCAATGTGAATATCTTCACATGCCACCTTTGTCGTCAATGTCTTCATACATTTTTAGGGGTCATCTCCGGTAGGTAAACCGAATCAATGGGGGACACTACCCGTGTTATCCTGCAATTCTCACAAACGCATTAGTCCCTCAACCACATTTGTCGTCAATACTCCAAAACCAACTAGGGGTGGCACTAGATGCACTTACAGTGATGCATAGCAACGAGAGGGGAGAGTGTTGTCCACGAACCCTCATAGACCGAAAGCGGAAGCGTTAGCACAACGCGGTTGATGTAGTCGTACGTCTTCACGATCCGACCGATCAAGTACCGAACGCACGGCACCTCTGAGTTCAGCACACGCTCAGCTCGATGACATTCCTCGAACTTTGATCCAGCCGAGCTTTGAGGGAGAGTTCCGTCAGCAGGACGACGTGGTGACGATGATGATGTTCTACCGATGCAGGGCTTCGCCTAAGCACCGCTACGATATTATCGAGGTGGATTATGGTGGAGGGGGGCACCGTGACACGGCTAAGAGATCAAGAGATCAATTGTTGTGTCTATGGGGTGCCCCGCCCCGTATATAAAGGAGCAAGGGGAGAGGCGGCCGGCCAGAGGAGGCGCGCCAGAGGAGTCCTACTCCCACTGGAGTAGGACTCCTCCTTCCTAGTTGGAGTAAGAGAAGGAGGAGGAGGAGGAGAGAGGAAGGAGGGGGCGCGCCCCACCCCTCCTTGTCCAATTCGGACTAGAGGGGAGCGCGCCACCCCTGGCCGCCCCTCCTCTTCTCCACTAAGGCCCATGTAGGCCCATTAAACCCCGAGAGGGGGTTCGGTAACCCCGCATCTCAGTAAAATCGATTTCACCCAGAACACTTCCGATATCAAAATATAGGCTTCCAATATATCAATCTTTATGTATCGACCATTTCGAGAGTCCTCGTCATGTCCGTGTTCACATCCGGGACTCCAAACTATCTTAGGTACATCAAAACACATAAACTCATAATATAACCGTCATCAAACTTTAAGCGTGCGGACCCTACGGGTTCGAGAACTATGTAGACATGACCGAGACACGCCTCGGTCAATAACCAATAGCGGAACCTGGATGCTCATATTGGCTCCTACATATTCTACGAAGATCTTTATCGGTCAGACCGCATAACAACATCGTTGTTCCCTTTTCATCGGTATGTTACTTGCCCGAGATTCGATCGTCGGTATCTCAATACCTAGTTCAATCTCGATTATCGCAAGTCTCTTTACTCGCTCAGTAATACATCATCCCGCAACTAACTCATTAGTTGCAATGCTTGCAAGGCTTATTGTGATGTGCATTACCGGGTGGGCCCAGAGATACCTCTCCGACAATCGGAGTGACAAATCCTAATCTCGAAATACGCCAACCCAACAAGTACCTTCGGAGACAC
This sequence comes from Aegilops longissima, assembly GCA_021605205.1. Classification (NCBI taxonomy): domain Eukaryota; kingdom Viridiplantae; phylum Streptophyta; class Magnoliopsida; order Poales; family Poaceae; genus Aegilops; species Aegilops longissima. The sequence goes on along the minus strand of CM038677.1, from coordinate 540,449,159 downwards.
CTGTAGAGCACCTTTATAATCACCCAGTTACGTTGTGACATTTGGTAGCACACAAAGTGTTCCTCTAGTAAACGGGAGTTGCATAATCTCATAGTCATAGGAACATGTATAAGTCATGAAGAAAGCAATAGCAGAATACTAAACGATCGTGTGCTAAGCTAATGGAATGGGTCAAGTCAATCACATCATTCTCGTAATGATGTGATCCCATTAATCAAATGAAAACTCATGTCAATGGCTAGGAAACATAACCATCTTTGATCAACGAGCTAGTCAAGTAAAGGCGTACTAGTGACACTCTGTTTGTCTATGTATTCACACAAGTATTATGTTTCCGGTTAATACAATTCTAGCATGAATAATAAATATTTATCATGATATAAGGAAATAAATAATAACTTTATTATTGCCTGGGCATATTTCCTTCAGATGACGACTTGCATTCGTAAGGTGGCCTCAGAAGAGTTTGGAGTGTCCAAGGGAAGGAGAAGCGAAGATAAGGATACCTGGTGGTGGAATTATGATGTCCAACAGGCGATTAAAGAGAAGAAAGATTGCTTCAGACGCCTATACCTGGATAGGAGTGCAGACAACATAGAGAAGTACAAGATGGCGAAGAAGGCTGCAAAACGAGTTGTCAGTGAAGCAAGGGGTCGGGCATATGAGGACCTATACCAATGGTTAGGCACGAAGGAAGGAGAAAGGGACAGCTATAAGATGGCCAAGATCCGAGAGAGGGAGACGAGGGATATTGGTCAAGTCAAATGCATCAAGAACTGAGCAGGCCAACTCTTGGTGAAGGACGAGGGATTAAGCATAGATGGCGGGAGTACTTCGACAAGCTGTTCAATGGGGAGAATGAGAGTCCTACCATTGAACTGAACGACTCCGTCATGAGACCAACATGCGTTTTGTGCGAAGAATTCAGGAGTATGAGGTCAAGGAGGCTTTAAAAAGGATGAAAGGAGGCAAGGCGATGGGCCCTAATTGTATCCCCATTGAGGTATGGAAAGGCCTCGGGGACATAGCGATAGTATGGGTAACCAAGCTTTTCAACCTCATTTTTCGGGCGAACAAGATGCCAAAAGAATGGAGACGGAGTATATTAGTACCAATCTTCAAGAACAAGGGGTATGTTCAGAGTTATATTAATTACCGTGTAATTAAGCTGATGAGCCATACAATGAAGCTATGGGGGAGAGTCATTGAGCACCGCTTAAGAAGAATGACAAGTGTGACCAAAAACCAGTTTGGTTCCATGCCTGGGAGGTTGACCATGGAAGTCATTTTTCTTGGTATGACAACTTATGGAGAGATACAGGGAGCAAAAGAAGGACTTGCATATGGTGTTCATTGACTTGGAGAAGTCCTATGATAAGATCCCGGGGAATTTCATGTGGTGGGCCTTGGAGAAACACAAAGTCCCAGCAAAGTACATTACCCTCATCAAGGACATGTACGATAATGTTGTGACAAGTGTTCAAACAAGTGATGTCGACACTGATGACTTCCTGATTAAGATAGGACTACATCAGGGGTCAGCTTTGAGCCCTTATCTTTTTGCCTTGGTGATGGATGAGGTCACAAGGGATATACAAGGAGATATCCCATGGTGTATGCTCTTTGTGGACGATGTGGTGCTAGTTGACTATAGTCGGGTGTGGGTAAATAGGAAGTTAGAGTTATGGAGACAAACCTTGGAATCGAAAGGGTTTAGGCTTAGTAGAACTAAAACCGAGTATATGATGTGAGGTTTCAGTACTACTAGGTGCGAGGAGGAGGAGGTTAGCCTTGATGGGCATGTGGCACCTCAGAAGGGCATCTTTTGATATTTGGGGTCAATGTTGTAGAAGGATGGGGGTATTGATGAAGATGTGAACCATCGAATCACAGCCGGATGGATGAAGTGGCACTAAGCTTCTGGTATTCTCTGTGAAAAGAGAGTGCCAACTATCCTTACATCTGGAGCTCCCAACAGGAAGCCTATTTTTTGTGTAGTTGTGCCAGATTATATTAATCTACTCATCATATTATAGCACACATGGGCTCTCTCATCAGAATCCAGTGATAGCACACAAGGGTTTACAGGGAGCCCCTATTATATTACAATATCCTCTGCATTACAAAGATAATCTCACTACTATTTATGTTTTCATGCTTTTTGGATATTGTAAGTAATCACAATGAATATAAGAATGCGCACATCAGAAGAATATTGGGGAACAGTTCAATGGGTAACAAACTTGGCATCAAGGGATTGAGGTCCATTATGGATGCAATGAAACCCACATGCGCCCGACCTATAGATTCGTATTCACAATATGATCCTAATGACTATTCTGAGCTCAAGGAGTAAAAGGCAGATGACCTATCCTATTCACCCAATAAGGTGCATGTTCTAATTTGGCAAGGTTTTATTGGTTGCACATATCTTGCTGATACGTCTCCAACGTATCTATATTTTTTTATTGCTCCATGATATTATATATTCTGTTTTGGATGTTTAATGGGCTTTATTATACACTTTTATATTATTTTTGGGACTAACCTATTAAACCAAGGCCCGATGCAAATTGCTGTTTTCTTTGCCTATTTCAGTGTTTCGCAGAAAAGGAATATCAAACGGAATGAAACCTTCGGGAGCGTGATTTTTGGAACAAACGTGATCCAGAGGACTTGGAGCGGACGTCAAGCAATCAACGAGGAGGCCACGAGGCAGGGGGCACGCCTACCCCCCCCCCCCCGGGCGCGCCCTCCATCCTCGTGGGCCCCTCGTGGCTCCACCAACCTACTTCTTCCTCCTATATATACCTACGTACCCTGAAACCATCGAGGAGCATCACGAAAACCTAATTCCACCGCCGCAACCTTCTGTACCCGTGAGATCCCATCTTGGGGCCTTTTCCAGCGCTCTACCGGAGGGGGCATCGATCATAGAGGGCTTCTACATCAACACCATAGCCTCTCCGATGATGTGTGAGTAGTTTACCACAGACCTTCGGGTCCATAGTTATTAGCTAGATGGCTTCTTCTCTCTCTTTGGATCTCAATACAAAGTTCTCCTCGATCTTCTTGGAGTTCTATTCGATGTAACCCTTTTTGTGGTGTGTTTGTCAAGATCCGATGAATTGTGGGTTTATGATCAAGATCATCTATAAACAATATTTGAATCTTCTCTGAATTCTTTTCTGTATGATTGGTTATCTTTGCAAGTCTCTTCGAATTATTAGTTTGGTTTGGCCTACTAGATTGATCTTTCTTGCAATGGGAGAAGTGCTTAGCTTCGGGTTCAACCATGCGGTGCCCAATCCCAGTGACAGTAGGGAAAACGACACGTATTGTATTGTTGCCATCGAGGATAAAAAGATGGGTTTTATAGCATATTGCATGAGTTTATCCCTCTACATCATGTCATCTTACCTAATGCGTTACTCTGTTCTTATGAACTTAATACTCTAGATGCATGCTGGATAGCGGTCGATGTGTGCAGTAATAGTAGTAGATGCAAGCAGGAGTCGGTCTACTTTGTCACGGACGTGATGCCTATATACATGATCATGCCTAGATATTCTCATAATTATGCACTTTTCTATCAATTGCTCGACAGTAATTTGTTCACCCACCATAATACTTATGCTATCTTGAGAGAAGCCACTAGTGAAACCTATGGCCCCCGGGTCTATTTTCCATCATATTAATATCCCGTCAACTAGCTATTTCTATCACCGTTTATTTTGCATTCTTTACTTTCAATCTTTATCATAAAAATACCAAAAATATTATCTTATCATCTCTATCAGATCTCACTTTTGCAAGTGGCCGTGAAGGTATTGACAACCCCTTTATCGCGTTTGTTGTAAGGTTCTTATTTGTTTGTGTAGGTACGAGGGACTTGCGTGTGGCCTCCTACTGGATTGATACCTTGGTTCTCAAAAACTGAGGGAAATACTTACACTACTTTGCTGCATCACCCTTTCCTATTCAAGGGAAAAACCAACGCATGCTCAAGAGGTAGCACTTGCATAAGGTGTCTTGCATTTCTTTTGCTTCGTTGCACTGCCATCTGCTTAGTTTACTCATGATATATGTGTGGATGCCATGCCCATCCATTATCAACACCTATTCCATTTGTTGTGATACCCTGTTTTTTCATTCAAATGCTATTCTTGTGTTTCAGACATCCAAAAGGAAGAGGGTGATTGCAGAACCTGAAGGAGTACAAGCAAATTCCTTGAAAAATGTGGTGCTACCAGACAAATCACATAGCACCCGACGTATATTGGCAATAGAACCAGCACCGCAAAACCTAGGATATCGCAACTATGCTGGTCGCTGCTTTGCTCTTGTGAGTACCTATTGTCCTATCGTTGTCCTTACATTCATACCTGGTGGATTATGTGACATTATTGTGCATTATAGCTTGCTTATCCACTGTTCGCTCCAAATTATCAGATCTATATTAATTCTTAGATTAATGTAGAATAAACCCAATGCTTATGAAGAAATTTAGTTCTGCATTGTTCTTGTAAGTATCTGCTATCCTTGATCAATGTACTTATATTTGTCAGCTAGTTCTTCATGTACACTTTGCAGCTTATCTTCCCTTGTCCTCCATTTTCTACACATCATATCTACATTTACTCTTGCCAAAATATTAAATAAAACCAATGTTACTCAAGAAGTTTAGCTCCGCATTGCTCTTGTCAGTGCCTTTTGCCTGTATGATGCATTTACATTTGTACTCTACATCTTAAGTTAAATAATCGCCATTTGTTCCTATATTTTCACATCTTTATTTACTCTTAACAAAATATAGAATAAAGCCTGAAGAAGAGTGTGCGGTAAACTTCTTGAATTGCCCCCCCCCCCCATCAATATGGACAAGGGCTTTATAGAGCCTGTCTTCACTACTAATGTAAGTTTGTCCTCCTCGAGCCTTCAAACTTTGTTGTGTATATTTGGATAGCTATGAGTGCAAATGCTATTTATTTTTGTCATCTGCATCAAATTGCTTGTTCAAAGTTTATAAAGAAGAAGTACATAAACATAAGTTTTTCCTTCTTAATTTCAGTCTTTAGTTGTACAACCTAGTTACTTATTCGTACCATGTAAATTAAACTAAACATAGCAAGTTATCTTCTTTAGCACTATGTGTATGCTTGTGTTCTTGATCTGTAATCCAGTGGTGTGGTGAAACTACCAACAACAGCACAATGTCATATCCTGCTATGTCTCAACTATGAACAATGCCATATTATATTAATGTTATTTAAATCGTGTCTCTTTATTTACCAATCTGAAATGGTATAAATTGACAGTACACTCACCATCCATGCTTATATGTTGCTTAGAACTACATGTATGCTTGTGTTCTTGATCTGTAATCCAGTGGTCTGGTGAAGCTGGCCCCTCCTGCACAATGCCATTTCCTGCCGTCTTAACTATGAACAATGCCTATTACGTTAATGCTATTTTAAACCGTGTCTCTTTATTTCTGACAAAGAAAAGAGATGAATTTACAGCGTTGATGCTTATACATGCAAAACCTGTTATCTACTGAGGGAGTCCAGGACTAAGGGGTCCTTGGGCGTCCGGTCTGTTAGCCATGGGCCGGACTGATGGGCTGTGAAGATAAGAAGATCGAAGACTGCACCCGTCCGGATAGGACTCTCCTTGGCGTGGAAGGAAAGCTTGGCGACCAAATATGTAGATTCTTTTCCTTTGTAACCGACCTGGTGTAACCCTAGATCCTCCCGGTGTCTATATAAACTAGAGGACTTGGTGGGAAGGAGAGACTCATTACCATAGTCATCAAAGCTAGACTTCTAGGGTTTAGCCATTACGATCTCGTGGTAGATCAACTCTTGTAATACTCATATTCATCAAGATCAATCAAGCAGGAAGTAGGGTATTACCTCCATAGAGAGGGCCCGAACACGGTAAACATCGTGTCCCCTGTCTCCTGTTACCATCGACCTTAGACGCATAGTTCGGGACCCCCTACCCGAGATCCGCCAGTTTTGACACCGACATTGGTGCTTTCATTGAGAGTTCCACTGTGCCGTCCTCAAAAGGTTTGATGGCCGCTTCAATCGTCAACAACGATGTTGTCCAAGGGGTAACCTTCCTCCCCGGACAGATCTTCGTGTTCGGCGGCTTTGTACTGCAGGCCAACTCGCTTGGCCGCCTGGAGCAGATCGACAGCTACGCCCCTGGCCAACTGGTCAGATTTGGGAGCTTGAATTATGTCACGGACATCCGTGGAGATTTGATCTTCACCGGATTCGAGACCGCGGCAACTGCTCCTAGTCACCCCGATGAACATGATCTAAATCTGTCATCGGGCCGCATCCAGGAGATTGCTCCTGTAACTGCTCCGGCCATAGATCCGGAGCATATTGCGCCGTCCGAAGATGGGAGGCTCAACCCCACCACGGAGGCCGCAGATTCCACGGTGTTGGAGCCGAACACAGACCTAAAGTCACACGGCGCCTTTGTCACTAGAACTCCGGACTCGTCTCTGGTCATAAATTCTGAGCCATGTGCATCCGCGGACGCCGAGCTGGATCGCTTATCGATCTTTGAGTTTAGCACCGCAGACATCTTCCAGTATTCGCCCTTGGGCGATGTGCTAAATTCGTTAAGAAACTTGTCCTTGGCGGGGGACTCACAGTCGAATTTTGTCCGGTTCGAATTGGAGGCTGATGATGAAGGAGAATTTCACTCCCCACCCACCACCCACTTCATAGCCACCGTCGAAGACTTAACTGATGAGCTTGACTATGACTCCGAAGACATCGACGGTATGGACAACGATGCCGGAGACGAGGAGGCTCAAAACCCGCCGTTCACTGGACAATGGACGACCACTTCCTCATACGACGTCTACATGGTAGATACGCCGAAAAATAATAGCGGCGTTGACAAGGAAAACCCAGCAAAGGAGGACCCTCCTAAAACATAGCCAAAGCGCTGGCGTCTGGCGCCGCTCTAAATCCCGCCGCAGCAGGGATAGCAACACCGGCACAGGAGACGACAACACTCCGGATAGTGCCGAAGACACAGAAGAACCCAATGATCAAATAGAAGAACAAGACAATCGGGAATCAGGGCATGCCAGCCCTGACGAACAGGCCATAGAAGAAGACTCGGAGGACGGTAGTTACCGTCCGCCCTCCGAGGAGGAGGTGAGCCTCGGCAATGAAGACTTCATCGTGCCTGAGGAGCCCCTGGAGCAGGAGCACTTTAAGCTTCAGCTAATAGCCACTGCAAGGAGCCTGAAAAAGAAGCAGCATCAGCTTGAAACTGATCAAGACCCGCTCAATGACAGATGGGCCGATGTCCTGGCAGCCGAGGAATACGGCCTTAAACACCCAGCCAAAAGCTAGACGAAGCACAGATTACTACCTCAGTTCGACGATGAGGCGCCAGATCCTGCACCAGCATCACGCAACGCGGCTGATCGGCCACCGCGCGGTCAGGATAAAACTGCAACCCGAGCCGAAAACCAGACTGTCCCACTCCACCGTAAAGGCAGGGATAAGTCAGCTCGGGGCCATACATATGACCTCCTCCAAGAACTGGACAGTAGAGTGGAACACACAAGATCGATCTACGGATCACGAGGACGTGACTTAAGGCGCGGGGACAACTATCTATTTGGGCATGACAAACCTATTCACGCCCGAGCCGAATGCCGCAGACGGACTCCGTCAGAGCTACCTCGCGATGCGGCCCGATATAGATGCGCCGTGCACCCTCTTTGCTTCACTGACGAAGTAATGGATCATGAATTCCCAGAAGGGTTCAAACCCGTAAACATCGAATCCTATGATGGAACAACCGATCCCGCGGTATGGATAGAGGATTTTATTCTCCATATCCACATGGCCCGCGGGGATGATCTTCAGGCCATCAAATACCTCCCACTAAAACTCAAAGGGCCAGCTCGGCACAGGCTAAACAGTCTGCCTCAAAATTCCATTGGCAGCTGGGAGGACCTGGAAGAGGCTTTCCTCCACAACTTCCAAGGTACATATGTTCGGCCGCCAGACGCCGACAACTTAAGTCACATAGTTCAACAGCTTGGGGAGTCAGCCAGGAAGTTCTGGACTAGGTTCCTAACTAAAAAGAACCAGATCGTCGACTGTCCGGATGCCGAAGCCTTAGCGGCCTTTAAACATAGCATCCGCGACGAATGGCTCGCCCGCCACCTCGGCCAAGAAAAGCCAAAATCTATGGCAGCCCTCACGGCACTTATGACCCGCTTTTGCGCGGGCGAGGATAGTTGGTTGGCTCGCAGAAAAAACACAGCCAGCAAGGCAGGCCCCTCCAAGGCTAAGAACAACAACGGCAAGCTCTGACATAACAGACACAAACGCCGAAGCAATGGCGATAATACCGACGACACTACAGTCAACGCCGGATTCAGTGGCTCCAAGTCCAACCAGCGGAAGAAACCATACAAGAGGAACAATCAAGGACCAACCAATCTGGACCACATACTCGATCGCCCGTGCCAGATACATGGCACCCCAGAAAAACCAGCCAATCATACCAACAAAGACTGTTGGGTTTTTAAACAGGCCGGCAAATTAAACGCCAAGAACAGGGAAAATGGCTCACAAAGCGAGGACGACGACGAGGAGCCCCGGCAACCGAACACAGGGGGGCAAAAGAAGTTTCCCCCTAAAGTGAAAACAGTAAACATGATATATGTTACACACATCCCCAAAAGGGAGTGCAAACGCGCACTAAGGGACGTCTATGCGATAGAGCCAGTCGCCCCCAAATTTAATCCATGGTCATCATGCCCGATCACCTTCGATCGCCGGGATCATCCGACCAGTATCCGGCATGACGGATCAGCCGCACTGGTCCTGGACCGATGGATTCCACCTTACGAGAGTCCTCATGGACGGTGGTAGCAACCTCAATCTGCTCTATCAAGACACATTGCGCAAAATGGGCATTAATCCATCAAGGATCAAGCCAACGAAGACTGCCTTCAAAGGAGTAATACCCGGTGTAGAGGCCCACTGTACGGGCTCAATCACACTAGAGGTTGTCTTTGGATCCCCCAACAACTTTCGAAGCGAGGAGTTAATCTTTGACATCGTCCCATTCCGCAGTGGTTATCACGCACTGCTCGGTCGAACGGCATTCGCTCGGTTCAATGCGGTGCCGCACTATGCTTATCTTAAGCTCAAGATGCCTGGTCCACGCGGCGTCATAACGGTCAACCGAAACACGGAATGCTCCCTCCAAACAGAAGAGCACACCGCCACCCTAGCAGCAGAAGTCCAGAGCGGCCTTTTCAAGCAGAACCATAATCCGTCTGCCGAGCCCCGGGACATCATAAAGAGGGTCCAGACTACGCTGCACCAGGACAGCGCGACTCATCAAGAGATCGACTTGCAATTTGGACTCCGTCCCAGCCCCGATCGGGCAGTGGCATTCGTCCCAGGCGTACATAATTACGCACTCAAAATCCCATGGGCATCGACGGAGGCACAAAAATCTTATGATCCACAGTTCGGCTTGACCGATCCTGGACACACAAATACTTTTACTATTTCCTTTTCCTTTTTCAGGTTTCTTTTACATAGGCCTTCTTGGACGGCCTAATTATCAGTCCTGTAGAAGGATAAAAACACCAGAATGGCAAGAAGCACAAATGTATAGGGGAAGTTCTAGAGGTCACTCTACCTATTGTCAGGACCCACACACAGCTCGCCTCTGGTCATGGCATGTTAAATAGCCAGCTGCTTATCGCACCATTTGTATTAATGTGCTTTGACGCATTAATCCAATTATAATGGAAACAACTCGTGGCTCAAGTTTAAGGGCCCAAGATATCACCTCTGCGTTCTTTCTGTTTTCCTTTAATAATTTATCTTTTAGCATCCGTACGCTTTGGTACGTTTCATATTTGCCAGGGGATTTATAGTACCCCACAACATGGCGATAAAAGTCCGAACACTTTTCAGTTCGGCACCCCGAATTTAGCATTATATGCATTGGCTCCGAATCATGTCTTTGGTCAATAGTTGGGTTGCCCGGCTCCTGTGCTTGCTACCTTACGTTCTGCTATATCGGCTAAGGTAGTAAAGGGAGAACTGCTGCGATTGTGCCCTGGTTTATCCAAAGGAGCACCTTAGTAGAGAAAGCCAAAAACTGACTGTCATGATACGGCGAGAGCCGGTCAGCTGTTCGAGAGGTTGGAAATCGTTAGATATTTTTTCCGCATTATGCGAAGGATCGGTACTTCCCGGTCAGACGCTCATAGCACTCTGGTTCGAAAAACTAGGGGTTGCGCCTATGTTTTATTGTAAAACTCCTATGGCTAAGTGAGGGCGTTTAAGCCGCATAGTCAGATTGCCTGGTTCGTTGCGCTAAACAACTCCTTCAAGGACCATACAATTGGATCAAGATTGTTTAGATTCCATCCCGAACACCCCGTATTACCCACGGGGCGAAGCCGATAATCGCCAACCTCGATTCCATATAACAAGGCCGCACAGGAGGAAAAAATAAAAACATAACAAAAATTATATTACAAACTGACCTTGTTTCATCATACAAGGCAAAGACAACACGAATGTATTCATTCGAAAATAATGTCCTGCCCACACTGCGCTGCTACAATACGAGACCCCTCCAGGACATCCGCGAAATAGCGCTCAGGTGTGCGGTGCTCCTTGCCCTCTGGAGGCCCTCGGGCCAGATCGACGACATTCATCTTCGCCCACCACATCTTGCAACGGGCGAAGGCCATACGAGCACCCTCAATACAGGTCGATCGCTTGACGATATCCAGCCGAGGACAGGCGTCCACCATCCGCCTCACGAGTCCGAGGTAGCTGCCCGACATAGCTTCGGCTGGCCACAGCCAGATTATCAAATCCTTCATGGCTAGTTCGGCCACCCTATGCAGCTCCACCAGCTGTTTCAGCTGATCGGTGAAGGACACAGGATGCTCTGGCACAAGATATTGCGACCAGAATAGCTTCTCCGTAGAACTCCCTTCTTCGCCTCGGAAGAACTCTGCGGCGTCGGACACACTTCGTGGCAAATCAGCAAAAGCCCCTGGAGAACTCCGAATCCGGGTTAGTAAAAGATACCTCCTCTCCGCATATTTCCTTTGCATCTTGAATGCCTTACCGCCACAATCTTCCTCGCCTCTGGACCTCTTGGAGGGTGCCACAGGCCTCGCTCCGGCGTCTCTCCGTGCTCGACGAGCCTTGAGAGTTCGTCCTCTTTGACGACGTCGCCTCAAGGTCTCGCACTTCTTCACCGCGTCGTGGAGCTCTTGTTGTACCTCGCCGACCCGGGCCTTGAGCTTCTTACGGGCAGCCTGCTCCTTGACGGCCTTCTCCTCGCCTTCGCCCAGGGCCTTTTTCAGGGCCTCGACCTCGATCGTTGCCCCTATTTATATCAAGAGACTTTGGTCAATACATATCATCCCACTCTTTTTAAATATTTCCTGGGTTATTACATACCTTGATTCTCCTGGAGCTGCCTCTTCACCTGGCCGAGCTCCTCCTCGGCCTGCTCCAGTCTCTGCTTAAGGTCGGAGACTTCGGCAAAACATGAGCCCGTGACCAGCAGTGATGCCTGCATTCGCATTCCAGACAAATTTAGTTAGTCCCCTGCAAAATATAGGAATGATCCTTTGTCCGGCTTTCCTTTCCGAACACCGGACAGTGTCTCAGGGGCTATTGTCTATATGGGGATGTTCTCTTTTTGCGTCGCTTACCTCAAAACCTGTCAGCAGGCTGCTGCAGGCTTCGGTTAGTCCGCTCTTGGCAGACTGAACCCTTTCAATCACTGTGCCCATAAGAACACGAGCCCATCCACAACGAAAGCGCCTCGTAGCGCTTCCAGCAGATCATCTGGTGCCCCTGGTTGGACAGGTGTCACAGATGGAATAGGCATACCCCCTTCTTTTGAAGGAGGTGACGTGCCGGATTCCGGAGTCGTATCAGTCTCCGGAATCAAGTCCGGTTGAGGGTCGAACTGAGTACGGCCCTCCTTCCCAGTCTCCCGGGGGATTGGTTCCCCCCTGGTGTCCGGCGACGGGGTCTTCACCTTCGGGCGCTTCTCGAGACTCTCCCCGGCCTGGGGAGGTCCGTTGGGAGAGCACCTCGTCGTCCCCTTTGGCCTTGGGAGAGTAAGCGGCTGGCGGTGTCTCGCTGGCCATCTCCCTCGGGTCTAACGAACCTCTTGATGAGGATCGCTGGGAGCTGTCGTGGGCCGGACTGTAATAACATGACTGATCGCGTCAATATGACAAGGAGGAAAGGTTAGATCTATGGGCATGTACGAGTCTTAGCACTTACGATGCCGCCCGGGGCTTAGTGCGGGGGCGTCGCTTCGGACTGTTGCCAACGTCCCACGCGGTGTGGACCGCAAGGGCGCTCTTCCCCTTCTTGGGCGTTCCTGCCTCCAGATTCGTGGAAGTCGTCCTCTTCTTCTTTCCCTCCTCGGGGGGAGGGTTGTTCTCCTCCTCCTCCTCCCCTTCCTCGCTGTCATCCTCAGGGACGGAGGAATGGGTCTCTTCGTCTTCGGACGTCACGTCCAAAGCACCCTTGCGACGGGGGCCGCTTTTGGCCCCCTTGTCCTTCTTCTCCGGCGCCTTATAGGGTACCGGCACCAGCATCTTCACTAAACGCGGGATGACTGGTTCTTCAGCAGCGAGCGGACCTTTCGATCCGTTCGTCCTTCCATCCGATCTCAAGAAGCAATGATGAAAGCTCAGACATCATCCTCAAAACAGGCAAGTAGGGGATGCGTTAAAAAATAGCATACCTCACCAGCAAGATGGTTAATGTCGTGTCCGCGGTCTGAATCTGTGGCCGGCGGCTTCTCGCTGCCCTTAAAGAGCAAATTCCAGGCGCCTTCGTGAGTGGTCTCGAAGAGCCTCTTCAGAGTATGGTGCTTCTTCGGATTGAACTTCCATAGAGGGGGGCTTCGGCTTTGGCACGGAAGAATCCGGCGAACTAGCATCACCTGGATTATATCGACAAGTTTGACATCCTTGTCCACCATACTTTGAACGCGCGTCTGCAGCGCTATCAGCTCGTCTGACGAACACCGGGTCGGGCTCTTCTCGACCCATGAGGTGAGCCGCATTGGGGTATCGGGGTTGAATTCGGCAGCCGCAGCCCAGTTGGTGCCATGGGGTTCTCTAATGTAGAACCATTGTTTCTGCCATTCCTTGACAGTCTCCACGAAAGTGCCTTTCGGCCAGGAGACATTGGACAACTTACTCACCATGGCCCCTCCGCACTCCGCGTGCTGGCCATCCACCACCTTCGGCTTCACATTGAAGACCTTGAGCCACGGCCCTAAGTGGGGTTGAATGCGGAGGAAGGCCTCACACACGACGATGAACGCCGAGATGTTGAGGAAAGAGTTCGGAGATAGATCATGAAAGTCTATCCTGTAGTAGTACATCAGCCCGCGGACGAAAGGGTGGAGAGGAAACCCTAGCCCACGGAATAAATACCAACCTCTCGTTGGGCTTCGGCGTGGGGACGATTTGCCCCTAGGCTGGAAGGCGGTGGGCGATTTCCTTCGCCAAGTACCCGGCCGCCCAAAGCTCAGTAATATCCTTCTCCTTAACGGAGGAAGCCATCCACTTGCCCTGACCTCCGGATCCGGACATGGTTGAGTGCTAGCTTGAGTGGGAAGAAGATGAGAACTTGGGCGCTGGAGCTCAAGATCGGAAGGGCGGAGAAAGAAGGTGTGGGATAAGAAGGGAATCCTTATCCCCTTATAAAGGCAGTGAATATTGAATGCCTCCCCATTTACCTTGAAACTCGCCTATTCCCAAGGCTTGTGTAAACGACACGGTTGGGTTACCCACGCCTGTATTGATGAGAATCCCACGATAAGGGGACACGATCTTTGCTTTGACAAGACGTGCCAATGGCAACCGCGTTTCGGAATGTGGAACGGCAGAACAAAACGGTCCGAAATTATGACCGGGCAGACGTGATGTCACGTGGTAAAAAGTTGTCAGCTGATTGGACCCGTGGAATATTATATTCTCTCTGCGGTTGTGTGTGGTGTGTGTTACAGGTCCTGATAAAATCATCACGTCCAAAGACTATCTTGGAGTTCGGAAAGAAGGGAACCCGCCTTGCAATGTCGAAGACAAATCTGCGTGCCAAACTCCTCATCATTGAAGCCAGGTTCAGGGGCTACTAAGGGAGTCCTGGACTAAGGGGTCCTTGGGCGTCCGGTCTATGAGCCATGGGCCGGACTGATGGGCTGTGAAGATACGAAGATTGAAGACTGCACCCGTGTCAGGATAGGACTCTCCTTGGCGTGGAAGGCAAGCTTGGCGACCAAATATGTAGATTCTTTTCCTTTGTAACCAACCTGGTGTAACCCTAGATGCTCCCGGTGTCTATACAAACCGGAGGACTTAGTCCGGAAGGGGAGAGACTCATTACCATAGTCATACAGGCTAGACTTCTAGGGTTTAGCCATTACGATCTCGTGGTAGATCAACTCTTGTAATACTCATATTCATCAAGATCAATCAAGCAGGAAGTAGGGTATTACCTCCATAGAGAGGGCCCGAACCTGGGTAAACATCGTGTCCCCTATCTCCTGTTACAATCGACCTTAGACGCATAGTTCGGGACCCCCTACCCGAGATCCGCCGGTTTTGACAACGACATCTACCTACTTGTTTCTCTTTCAGGGTGACATCACTACTGCTAGGAGGAACTGCCACAATGATAGTGAGATGAACCCATTGTTTGTACCTCTAACACATATTCCAGAGAAGAAGGCAACACATCATGAGGGTAGGGATACAACCACGAAGTCATATCTTGATGTAGTGTCAAACTTACTCAGTGACACAAGCTCGATGAAGTCGCCGCCTGAATCTGTTCGACTTCTTCAGTCTGAAATTCAAGCAGAAAGACATGCTTCCGCTCAAATCTGAATGGAACTCCAATCTCTATGCAAGATTAACCGTAAGTACATGATGTCTATTGATGCTATGCAGCTTAAGTTGGTGGATATAAGCGCCAAAGAAGTGCAGTCTCATCAGGTTGCTAAGCTGCTTGCGCTGCAAATCCTGGGCTGGGCTAACCTTTCTTGAGCTATGTTGAAGTGCTGTCGGTTCTGTTTGTCCGTCTGTTAACTTCCACTGGTGGCAACCTGCCTAGTTTATGTAATCTGTTGTCTGGTTGCCCATTATTATCACTTGCGACGAACTTTGATGCTCAGGGGATATAATATGTTGTAATTTCTTTGTTGTATAGTCTAGGTTTATTCTTCGTCACGATGTTGTAATTTATTTGCTGTTTCTGCTGTCGTCGCTCTGAGAAAAGGTCGTAATCTTCGATCAGTGCGCAATGAGCCAATAGGTTAGGTTTATAAAATAATAATTTCTATACTAAAACTGGTCGGTCGCCAATCACTAGTACGGGCCGAACCGTGGGCCTACAATCATCTTGCGCCATTAGTTAGGTCTAGTCTTAATCTGGCCCACTATTAGTTTCGGGCCTTTAAAGCCGAGTAAACTGCTTGCCTTAATTGGGCCCAAAAATTAAATAGGCTTTTAACAGATTAAAAACTAGATTCAACCTTAATTGTGGCGAACAAATCACGGGCCGACAGCGTGCTGTAATATAAATCGGCCCATTATTGGCCCATTCGGGTGACAGACCATTAACAGGGTGAAATGTTTTTGGGCCTTAGCTGACCCAATTACATGACGGGCGGGAAGCAGACCAGATGTATAACGGGCCTAAATTAGGCCCAACACTCTCAAGGGCCTTGAACGGGCCGATAGGCAGTTTGGGCTAGAATGTATCCACGAAGACTACGGGCTGTTAAGAGACCGAAAGTAACTACAGACCATAATTAAGCCCAGGTGCAACTCGGGCCTTTAAATGGCCGAAAGTAACTACGGACCATAATTAGGCCTAGGTGCAACTCAGGCCTTTAAATGGCCAAAAGTGAAACCGGGCCGAAAGAGGCACATATGTAGACAGAGCCGTTGACAGGCCAAAACTAATATCGGGCCGAACTGTTAAACGGACCATTAAGAGTCCGAAGAGCAAATCACGCCGCCAATGGGTCCAATGGCACAGTAGCTGTTAAAAGGGTCGTATCTGTTATAGGCCATAATTTGGCCCAAGAATTGAAAGTCAGTTAACGGGTCAGATCAGGTGTGGACCTTAATTTGGCCCAAACTATTGCAGGTTGTTAACGGGCCAGATCTGATATGGGCCGTAAACTGACCTAGAATATTGCAGTAATTTAACGACCCGTATCTGATGTGGCTATAATTTGGTCCAGAAAATGTTAGCCTGTTAACGGGCCGGCCCATTAGATCTGACGAAATCTTGTGGGCCTGTTCCTAGGCCGGCTTTTAAACCTATATGGGCCTCTATTGGGCCGTCCCACGTGTCAACGTTTCATTAGCGATTCTTGTCAAACGGACGGTTGACATCTGTCCCAACGCTGAGCCGACAAGTGGTTCGTCGGCGAATGAGAATTTTACACGTGGAAAATCGCCATTGGTCTGGGCTGTTAACGGGTTATCGGATCCAAACCGAAACCCGATAGCTTAAGGCGGCCCATTACGATGGATGCCACATGTCGGTCACCCTTGACGAAAGCACTTCTATGACGCGCGATTTATCGTCATGGAACTGGACACTTCCGTGATGATAATTTTGGTAATGTCATGGAACACTTCTACGACATCACAAGTATGACTATCTTAATTCTGTCATAAAATCGTCATGGATGTACATGCATGACAAAAAACGTGACCCACTGTGACAAAAACGTATCATCACGGAAGTGTATTTTTTCGTAGTGAACACGACAGCGTAATTGTGTGTCTGAACGTCGTAACCGTACTTTATTAGATATGGTGCGATATATGATGTCTCTTACCGATTTACCACTATCATTTTGGGGTTATGCATTAAGACAGCTGCATTCACGTTAAATAGGGCACCGTCTAAATCCGTTGAGACGACACCGTATGAACTGTGGTTTGGCAAGAAACCTAAGCTATCATTTCTTAAAGTTTGGGGTTGCGACACTTATGTCAAAAGGCTTCAGCCTGATAAACTCGAACCCAAATCGGAGAAGTGCATCTTCATAGGATACCCTAAGGAAACAATTGGGTACACCTTCTACCACAGATCCGAAGGCAAAATCTTTGTTGCCAAGAATGGAAACTTTCTAGAGAAGGAGTTTCTCTCGAAAGAAGTGAGTGGGAGGAAAGTAGAACTTGATGAGGTAATTGTACCTTCTCTCGAACTGGAAATTAGCTCATCACAGAAAACCGTTCTCGTGATGCCTACACCAACTAGAGAGGAAGCTAATGATGATGATCATGAAACTTCAGATCAAGTTACTACCGAACCTCGTAGGTCAAGCAGAGCACGTTCCGCACCAGAGTGGTACGGTAATCCTGTTCTGGAAGTCATGTTACTAGACCATGACGAACCTACGAACTATGAAGAAGCTATGAAGAGCCCATATTCCGATAAATGACTTGAGGCCATGAAATCTGAGATAGGATCCATGTATGAGAACAAAGTGTGTACTTTGGTTGACTTGCACGATGATCGGCGAGCCATAGAGAATAAATGGATCTTCAGGAAGAAGACTGACGCTAATGGTAATGTTACTGTATACAAAGCTCGACTTGTTGCGAAAGGTTTTTGACAAGTTCAAGGAGTTGACTACGATGAGACTTTCTCACCTGTAGCGATGCTTAAGTTTGTCCGAATCATGTTAGCAATTGTTGCATTTTATGATTATGAAATTTGACAAATGGACATCAAAACTGCATTCCTTAATGGATTTCTTAAAGAAGAGTTGTATATGATGCAACCAGAAGGTTTTGTCGATCCTAAAGTTGCTAACAAAGTGTGCAAGCTCCAGCGATCCATTTATGCACTGGTGCAAGCATCTCGGAGTTGGAATATACGCTTGGATGAGGCGATCAAAGCATATGGTTTTATACAGAATTTTAGAGAAACCTGTATTTACAAGAAAGTGAGTGGGAGCTCTATAGCATTCTAATATTATATGTGGATGACATATTATTGACTGGAAATGATGTAGAATTTCTGGATAGCATAAAAGGATACTTGAATAAAAGTTTTTCAATGAAAGACCCCGGTGAAGCTGCTTATAGATTGGGCATCAGGATCTATAGAGATAGATCAAGATGCTTGATAGGACTTTCACAAAGCACATACGTTGATAAAGTTTTGAAGAAGTTCAAAATGGATCAGTCAAAGAAAGGGTTCTTGCCTATGTTACAAGGATATGTTTCTCGTTTATGAAGGTGACAAGGAGCTCATCGTAAATGGTTACGTCGATGCTAGTTTTGACACTGATTCGGATGACTCTAAGTCACAAACCGAATACATATTTATATTTAATGGTGGAGCTGTCAGTTGGTGCAGTTCCAAGCAGAGCATCGTGGCGGGATCTACGTGTGAAGCGGAGTACATAGCTGCTTCAGAAGCAGCAAATGAAGGAGCCTGGATGAAGGAGTTCATATGTATAATATCTAGTGCATCAGGTCCAATGAAAATCTTTTGTGACAATACTAGAGCAATTGCCTTAGGGAAGGAATCCAGATTTCACAAAAGAACCAAGCACATCAAGAGACGCTTCAACTCCATCCATGATCAAGTCAAGGAGGGAGACATAGAGATTTGCAAAATACATACGGATCTGAATGTAGAAGACTCGTTGACTAAGCCTCTTCCACGAGAAAAACATGATCAACACCAAGACTCCATGGGTGTTAGAATCATTACAATGTAATCTAGATTATTGACTCTAGTGCAAGTGGGAGACTGAAGGAAATATGCCCTAGAGGCAATAGTAAAGTTGTTATTTTATATTTCCTTATTCATGATAAATGCTTATTATCCATGCTATAATTGTATTGATCGGAAACCTGAATACATGTAGCATACATAGACAAACATTGTGTCCCTAGTGAGCCTCTACTTGAATAGCTCGTTGATCAAAGATAGTTAAGGTTTCCTGACCATGGACATGATTTGTCATTTGGTAACGGGATCACGTCATTAGCATATTGATCTTTCAGTTTTATTGCTATTGCTTTCTTCATGTCAAATACATATTCCTTCGACTATGAGATTATGCAACTCCCGAATACCGGAGGAATGCATTGTGTGCTATCAAACGTCACAACATAACTGGGTGATCATAAAGATCTCCTACAGGTATCTCCAAAGGTGTTTGTTGGGTTGGCATAGATCGAGATTAGGATTTGTCACTCCGAGTATCGGAGAGGTATCTTTGGGCCCTCTCGGTAATGAGTTAGTTACAGGATAATGAAGGAAATATGCCCTAGAGGCAATAATAAAGTTATTATTTATTTCCTTATATCATGATAAATGTTTATTATTCATGCTAGAATTGTATTAACCGGAAACATGATACATGTGTGAATACATAGACAAACATAATGTCACTAGTATGCCTCTACTAGACTAGCTCATTAATCAAAGATGGTTATGTTACCTAACCATAGACATGAGTTGTCATTTGATTAACGGGATCACATCATTAGTAGAATGATGTGATTGACATGACCCATTCCATTAGCTTAGCACTTGATCGTTTAGTATGTTGCTATTGCTTTCGTCATGACTTATACATGTTCCTACAACTATGAGATTATGCAACTCCCGTTTATCGGAGGAACACTTTGTGTGCTACCAAACGTCACACTGGGTGATTATAAAGAAGCTCTACAGGTGTCTCCAAAGGTACATGTTGAGTTGGCGTATTTAGAGATTACGTTTTGTCACTCCGATTGTCGAAGAGGTATCTCTGGGCCCTCTCGGTAATGCACATCACTATAAGCCTTGCAAGCAATGTAGCTAATGAGTTAGTTACGGAATGATGCATTACATAACGAGTAAAGAGACTTGCCGGTAACGAGATTGAACTAGGTATTGAGATACCGACGATCGAATCTCGGGCAAGTAACATACCGATGACAAAGGGAACAACGTATGTTGTTATGCGGTTTGACCGATAAAGATCTTCGTAGAATATGTGGGAGCCAATATGAGCATCCAGGTTCTGCTATTGGTTATTGACCGGAGACGTGTCTCGGTCATGTCTACATAGTCCTCGAACCCGTAGGGTCCGCACGCTTAAGGTTTCAATGACAATTTTATTATGAGTTTATGTGTTTTGATGTACCGAAGGAGTTCGGAGTCCCGGATAAGATCAGGGACATGACGAGGAGTCTCGAAATGGTCGAGACGTAAAGATCGATATATTGGACGACTATATTCGGACTTGGAAAGGTTCGAGTGATTCGGTATTTTTGAGTACCGGAGAGTTACGGAATTCGCCGGAGAAGTATTGGGCCTTATTGGGCCATACGGGAAAGAGAGGGCTGCCTAGGGCAGGCCGCGCCCCAAGGCCTAGTCCGAATTGGACTAGGGGGAGGGGCTGCGCCCCCTCCTTCCTTCCCTTGTCCCTTCCCCTTCCTTCTCTCCTACTCCTACTAGGAAAGGAGGAGTCCTACTCCCGGTGGGAGTAGGACTCCCCCCTTGGCGCACCCTCCTCCTTGGCCGGCCGCCTCCCCCCTTGCTCCTTTATATACGGGTGCAGGGGGCACCCCATAGACACAACAATTGATCATTGATCTCTTAGCCGTGTGCGGTGTCCCCCTCCACCAAAGTCCTCCTCGATAATATCGTAGCGGTGCTTAGGCGAAGCCCTGCGATGGTAGAACATCATCATCGTCACCACGCCGTCGTGCTGACGGAACTCTCCCTCGACACTCTGCTGGATCGGAGTACGGGGGACGTCATCGAGCTGAACGTGTGCAAGAACTCGGAGGTGCCGTAGTTTCGGTGCTTGATCGGTCGGGCCGTGAAGACATACGACTACATCAACCGAGTTGTGCTAACGCTTCCGCTTTCGGTCTACGAGGGTACGTGGACACACTCTCCCCTCTCGTTGCTATGCATCACCATGATCTTGCGTGTGCGAAGATTTTTTTTTGAAATTACTACGTTCCCCAACAGTGGCATCTGAGCCTTTTATGCGTTGATGTTATATGCACGAGTAGAACACAAGTGAGTTGTGGGCGATACAAGTCATACTACTTACCAGCATGTCATACTTTGGTTCGGTGGTATTGTTGGATGAAGCGGCCCGGACCAACATTACGCGTACGCTTACGTGAGACTGGTTCTACCAACGTGCTTTGCACACAGGTGGCTGGCGGGTGTCAGTTTCTCCAACTTTAGTTGAACCGAGTGTGGCTACGCCCGGTCCTTGAGAAGGTTAAAATAGCACTAACTTGACAAACTGTCATTGTGGTTTTTATGCGTAGGTAAGAACGGTTCTTGCTCAGCCCGTAGCAGCCACGTAAAACATGCAACAACAAAGTAGAGGACGTCTAACTTGTTTTTGCAGGGCATGTTGTGATGTGATATGGTTAAGACATGATGCTATATTTTATTGTATGAGATGATCATGTTTTGTAACCGAGTTATCGGCAACTGGCAGGAGCCATATGGTTGCCGCTTTATTGTATGCAATGCAATCGCCCTGTAATTGCTTTACTTTATCACTAAGCGGTAGCGATAGTCGTAGAAGCAATAGTTGGCGAGACATCAACGATGCTACGATGGAGATCAAGGTGTCGCACCGGTGACAATGGTGATCATGACGGTGCTTCGGAGATGGAGATCACAAGCACAAGATGATGATGGCCATATCATATCACTTATATTGATTCCATGTGATGTTTATCTTTTATGCATCTTATCTTGCTTTGATTGACGGTAGCATTATAAGATGATCCCTCACTAAATTTTCAAGATAAAAAGTGTTCTCCCTGAGTATACACCGTTGCCAAAGTTCGTCGTGCCCAGACACCACGTGATGATCGGGTGTGATAAGCTCTACGTTCATCTACAACGGGTGCAAGGCAGTTTTGCACACGCAGAATACTCAGGTTAAACTTGACGAGCCTAGCATATGCAGATATGGCCTCGGAACACCGAGACCGAAAGGCCGAGCGTGAATCATATAGTAGATATGATCAACATAGTGATGTTCACCATTGAAAACTACTCCATTTCACGTGATGATCGGTTAAGGTTTAGTTGATTTGGATCACGTGATCACTTAGATGATTAGAGGGATGTCAATCTAAGTGGGAGTTCTTAAGTAATATGATTAAATGAACTTAAATTTATCATGAACTTAGTCCTGGCAATATTTTGCAAATTATGTTGTAGATCAATAGCTCGCGTTGTTGCTTTCATATGTTTATTTTGATATGTTCCTAGAGAAAACTGTGTTGAAAGATGTTAGTAGCAATGATGCGGATTGGATCCGTGATCTGAGGATTGTCCTCATTGCTACACAGAAGAATTATGTCCTTGATGCACTGCTAGGTGACGGACCTATTGCAGGAGCAGATGCAGACGTTATGAACGTTTGGCTAGCTCAATATGATGACTACTTGATAGTTTAGTGCACCATGCTTAACGGCTTAGAATCGGGACTTCAAAGACGTTTTGAACGTCATGGGCCATATGAGATGTTCCCGGAGTTGAAGTTAATATTTCAAGCAAATACACGAGTTGAGAGATATGAAGTCTCTAACAAGTTCTATAGCTAAAAGATGGAGGAGAATTGCTCAACTAGTGAGCATGTGCTCAGATTATCTGGGTACTACAATCGCTTGAATCAAGTGGGAGTTAATCTTCCAGATAAGATAGTGATTGACAGAGTTCTCTAGTCACCATCACCAAGTTAGTAGAACTTCGTGATGAACTATAGTATGCAAAGGATGACGAAAACGATTCCTGAGCTCTTCGCGATGTTGAAATCAACGAAGGTAGAAATCAAGAAAGAGCATCAAGTGTTGATGATTGACAAGACCACTAGTTTCAAGAAAAGAGCAAAGAAAAGAAAGGGAACTTCAAGTAGAATGACAAGCAAGTTGTCACTCCCGTGAAGAAGCCCAAAGCTGAACCAAAGCCTGAAACTGAGTGCTTCTACTGCAAAGGAAATGGTCACTGGAAGCGGAAATGCCCTGAATATTTGGTGGATAAGAAGGATGGCAAAGTGAACAAGGGTATATTTGATATACAGGTTATTGATGTGTGCCTTACTAGTGTTTATAGTAGCCCCTGAGTATTAGATACTTGTTCGGTTGCTAAGATTAGTAACTCGAAACAGGAGTTGCAGAATAAACAGAGACTAGTTGAAGGGGAAGTGACGACGAGTGTTGGAAGTAGTTCCAAGATTGATATGATCATCATCAGACACTCCCTATACTTTCGGAATTAGTGTTAAATCTAAATAAATGTTATTTGGCATTTGCGTTGAGCCTGAATATGATTTGATCATGTTTATTGCAATACAGTTATTCATTTAAAGTCAGAGAATAATTGTTGTTCTGTTTACATGAATAAAACCTTCAATGGTCATACACCCAATGAAAATAGTTTGTTGGATCTCGATCATAGTGATACACATATTCATAATATTGATGCCAAAAGATGCAAAGTTAATAATGATAGTGCAACTTATTTGTGGCACTGCCGTTTGGGTCATATCGGTGTAAAGCGCATAAAGAAACTCCATAAAGATGGACTTTTGGAATCACTTGGTTATGAATCATTTGATGCTTGCGAACCGTGCCTTTTGGGCAAGATGACTAAAACTCTGTTCTTCGGAACAATGGAACGAGCTACTGACTTATTGGAAATAATACATACCGATGTATGCGGTCCAATGAGTGTTGATGCTCGTGGCGGATATTGTTATTTTCTGACCTCCACAAATGATTTGAGCAGATATGAGTATATCTACTTGATGAAACATAAGTCTGAATATTTGAAGAGTTCAAAGAATTTCAGAGTGAAGTGGAAAATCATCATAACAAGAAAATAAAGTTTCTGCAAACTGATCACGGAGACGAATATTTGAGTTACGAGTTTGGTCTTCAATTAAAACAATGTGGAATAGTTGCACAAACTCATGCCACCTGGAACACCACAGCGTAATGGTGTGTCCGAACATCGTAACCACACTTTATTAGATATGGTGCGATCTATGGTATCTCTTACCGATTTACCATTATCATTTTGGGGTTATGCATTAGAGACAGTTGCATTCACTTTCAATAGGGCACCATCAAAATCCGTTGAGACGACGCCTTATGAACTGTGGTTTGGCAAGAAACCAAAGTTGTCGGTTTTTAAAGTTTGGGGCTGCGATGCTTATGTGAAAAAAGTTTCATCCTGATAAGCTCAAACCCAAATCGGAGAAATGTGTCTTCATAGAATACCCAAAGGAAACAGTTGGGAACACCTTCTATCACAGATCCGAAGGCAAGATATTCGTTGCTTAGAATGGATCCTTTCTAGAGGAGTTTCTCTCGAAAGAAGTGAGTGGGAGGAAAGTAGAACTTGATGAGGTAACTGTACCTACTCCCTTATTGGAAAGTAGTTCATCACAGAAATCTGTTCCTGTGACTACTACACCAATTAGTGAGGAAGTTAATGATGATGATCATGAAACTTCAGATCAAGTTGTTACTGAACCTCGTAGGTCAACCAGAGTAAGATCCGCACCAGAGTGGTATGGTAATCCTATTCTGGAAGTTATGTTACTAGACCATGACGAACTTACGAACTATGAAGAAGCGATGGTGAGCCCAGATTCCGCGTAATGGCTTGAGGCCATGAAATCTGAGATGAGATCCATGTATGAGAACAAAGTATGGACTTTGATTGACTTGCCCAATGATCGGCGAGCCATTGATATTAAATGGATCTTCAAGAGGAAGACGGACGCTGATAGTAGTGTTACTATCTACAAAGCTAGAATTGTCGTAAAAGGTTTTCGACAAGTTCAAGGTGTTGACTACGATGAGATTTTCTCACTCGTATCCATGCTTAAGCCTGTCCGAATATATTAGCAATTGCCGCATTTTATGTAATCTGGCAAATGGATAAACAAAACTGCATTCCTTAATGGATTTATTCAAAAAAGTTGTATATGATGCAACCAGAAGGTTTTGTCAATCCTAAAGGTGCTAACAAAATGTGCAAGCTCCAGCGATCCATCCATGGACTGGTGCAAGCATCTCAGAGTTGGAATATACGCTTTGATAAGTTGATCAAAGCATATAGTTTTATACAGATTTGCGGTGAATCCTGTATTTACAATAAAGTGAGTGGGAGCACTACCGCCTTTCTGATAAATATATGTGAGTAACATATTGTTGATCAGAAATGATGTAGAAGTTTTCTGGAAAGCATAAAGGAGTATTTGAAAGGAGTTCTTTAAAAGAAAGACCTCAGTAAAGCTACTTACATATTGAGCATCAAGATCTATTGAGATAGATCAAGACGCTTGGTAAGATTTTCAATGAGTACATACCTTGACAAGATTTTGAAGTAGTTCAAAATGGAACAGTCAAAGAAAGAGTTCTTGCCTGTGTTGCAAAGGTATGAAATTCAGTAAGACTCAAATCCCGACCACGTCAGAAAATAGAAAAGAGAATGAAAGTCATTCCCTATGCCTCAGTCATAGGTTCTATAAAGTATGCTATGCTATGTACCAGACCTATTGTATACCTTGCTCTGAATTTGGCAAGGGAGTACAATAGTGATCTATGAGTAGATCACTGGGCATTGGTTAAGAATATCCTTAGTGAGGACTAAGGAAATATTTCTCGATTATGGAGGTGATAAAAGAGCCCGTCGTAAAGAGTTACATCGGTGCAAGCTTTCACACCGATCCAGATGACTCTAAGTCTCAATATGGATACATATTAAAAGTGGGAGCAATTAGCTAGAGTAGCTCCGTGCAGAGCATTGTAGCTAGACATAGAATATTTGCAAAATACATAGAACTCTGAATGTGACAGACCCGTTGACTAAGCTTCTCTCACGAGCAAAACATGATCAGACCTTAGTACTCTTTGGGTGTTAGTCACATAGCAATGTGAACTAGATATTGACTCTAGTAAACCTTTTGGGTGTTGGTCATATGACGATGTGAACTATGGGTGTTAATCACATGCAGATGTGAACATTAGTGTTAAATCACATGGTGATGTGAACTAGATTATTGACTCTAGTGCAAGTGGGAGACTGAAGGAAATATCCCCTAGAGGCAATAATAAAGTTATTATTTATTTCCTTATATCATGATAAATGTTTATTATTCATGCTAGAATTGTATTAACCGGAAACATGATACATGTGTGAATACATAGACAAACATATTATCACTAGTATGCCTCTACTAGACTAGCTCATTAATCAAAGATGGTTATGTTTCCTAACCATAGACATGAGTTGTCATTTGATTAACGGGATCACATCATTAGTAGAATGATGTGATTGACATGACCCATTCCGTTAGCTTAGCACTTGATCGTTTAGTATGTTGCTATTGCTTTCTTCATGACTTATACATGTTCCTACAACTATGAGATTATGCAACTCCCGTTTACCGAAGGAACACTTTGTGTGCTACCAAATGTCACAACGTAACTGGGTGATTATAAAGGAGCTCTACAGGTGTCTCCAAAGGTACATGTTGAGTTGGCGTATTTCGAGATTACGTTTTGTCACTCCGATTGTCGGAGAGGTATCTCTGGGCCCTCTCGGTAATGCACATCACTATAAGCCTTGCAAGTAATGTAGCTAATGAGTTAGTTACGGAATGATGCATTACATAACGAGTAAAGAGACTTGCCGGTAACGAGATTGAACTAGGTATTGAGATACCGACGATCGAATCTCGGACAAGTAACATACCGATGACAAAGGGAACAAGATCTTCGTAGAATATATGGGAGCCAATATGAGCATCCAGGTTCCGCTATTGGTTATTGACCGGAGACGTGTCTCGGTCATGTCTACATAGTCCTTGAACCCGTATGGTCCGCACGCTTAAGGTTTCGATGACAGTTTTATTATGAGTTTATGTGATTTGATGTACCGAAGGAGTTCGGAGTCCCGGATGAGATCGGGGACATGACGAGGAGTCTCGAAATGGTCGAGACGTAAAGATCGATATATTGGACGACTATATTCGGACTTCGTAAAGGTTCCGAGTGATTCGGTATTTTTGAGTCTGGGAGAGTTACGGGAATTCGCCGGAGAAGTATTGGGCCTTATTGGGCCATACGGGAAAGAGAGAGGGGCTGCCTAGGGCAGGCCGCGTGCCCCCCATGGCCTAGTCCGAATTGGACTAGGGGGAGGGGCTGCGCCCCCTCCTTCCTTCCCTTCTCCCTTCCCCTTCCTTCTCTCGTACTCCTACTAGGAAATGATCACTGATCTCTTAGCCGTGTGCGGTGCCCCCCTCCACCAAAGTCCTCCTCGATAATATCGTAGCGGTGCTTAGGCGAAGCCCTGCGACGGTAGAACATCATCATCGTCACCACACCGTCATGCTGACGGAACTCTCCCTCGACACTCTGCTGGATTGGAGTACATGGGACTTCATCGAGCTGAACGTGTGCAAGAACTCGGAGGTGCAGTAGTTTCGGTGCTTGATCGTCGGGCCGTGAAGACGTACGACTACATCAACCGTGTTGTGCTAACGCTTCCGCTTTCGGTCTACGAGGGTACGTGGACACACTCTCCCCTCTCGTTGCTATGCATCACCATGATCTTGCGTGTGCATAGATTTTTTTTTGAAATTACTACGTTCCCCAACAGATAATGCATCACAGAACGAGTAAAGAGACTTGCCGGTAACGAGATTGAACTAGGTATGTGGATGTTGGGGAACGTAGTAATTTCAAAAAATTTCCTACGATCACGCAAGAGCATGGTGATGGCATAGCAACGAGAGGGGAGAGTGTCCGCCCACGCACTCTCGTGAGACCGAAGCGAAGCGTTATAACAACACGGTTGATGTAGTCGACGTCCCCACGATCCGACCGATCCAAGCACCGAACGTCACGGCACCTCCGAAGTTCTCGCACACGCTCAGCTCGATGACGATCCCCTGACCGATCCAGCAAAGTGTCGGGATGAGTTCCACAAGACGACGGTGTGGTGACGATGTTGATGCTCCATCGACGCAGGGCTTCGCCTAAGCTCCGCGACGATATGACTTCTCCGCGCAGGCTTCTCCTAACCTCCGCGACGATATGACCGAAGTGGAATATGGTGGAAGGGGCACCGACACGGCTAAGGCAAGATCCGTAGATCAACTTGTGTGTCTTGGGGTGCCCCTGCCCCGTATATAAAGGAGCCAAGGGGAGGTGGCGGCCCTAGGGGAGGCGCACTAAGGAGGAGTCCTACTCCCACGGGAGTAGGACTCCCCCTCTCCTAGTTGGACTAGGATTGGAGGAGGGGAAGAGGGAAGCGCGCCCCCCCTTCCTTGTCCTATTCGGACTAGAGGGGAGGGGCGCAGCCCACCTTGGCCTGCCCTTCCTCTTCTCCCATGGCCCATTAAGGCCCATGGACTTCCCGGGGTTCCGGTAACCTCCTGTACTCGATAAAATCCCGATTTCACCGGAACACTTCCGATGTCCAAATGTAGGCTTCCAATATATCAATCTTTATGTCTCGACCATTTCGAGACTCCTCGTCATGTCCGTGATCACATCCGGACTCAACAACCTTGGTGCATCAATACTTATAAACTCATTATGAAGCTGTCATCGAAGCGTTAAGCGTGCGGACCCTACGGGTTCGAGAACTATGTAGACATGACCTAGAACCATTCTCGGTCAATAACCAATAGCGGAACCTGGATGCCCATATTGGTTCCTACATATTCTACGAAGATCTTTATCGGTCAAACCGCATAACGACATACGTTGTTCCCTTTGTCATCGGTATGTTACTTACCCGAGATTCGATCGTCGGTATCCAATACCTAGTTCAATCTCGCTACGGTAAGTCTCTTTACTCGTTCGTAATACATCATCTCACAACTAACTCATTAGTTGTAATGCTTGCAAGGCTTAAGTGATGTGCATTACCGAGAAGGCACGGAGATACCTCTCCGACAATCGGAGTGACAAAACCTAATCTCAAATACGCCAACCCAACAAGTACCTTTGGAGACACCTGTAGTACTCCTTTATAATCACCCGATTCGTTGTGACGCTTGGTAGTACCCAAAGTGTTCCTCCGTAAACGGAGTTGCATAATCTCATAGTTATAGGAACATGTATGGGTCATGAAGAAAGCATTAACATACTAAACGATCAACTGTTAAGCTAACGGAATGGGTCATGTCAATCAGATCATTCAACTAATGATGTGACCTTGTTAATCAAATAACAACTCCTTGTTCATGGTTAGGAAACATAACCATCTTTGATTAACAAGCTAGTCAAGTAGAGGCATACTAGTGACATACTGCTTGTCTATATATTCACACATGTATTATGTTTCGGTTAATACAATTCTAGCATGAATAATAAACATTTATCATGATATAAGGAAATAAATAATAACTTTTATTATTGCCTCTAGGGCATATTTCCTTCAGTCTCCCACTTGCACTAGAGTCAATAATCTAGATTACAAAGTAATGATCCTAACACCCATGGAGTCTTGGTGCTGATCATGTTTTGCTCGTGGAAGAGGCTTAGTCAACGGTCCGCAACATTCAGATCCGTATGTATTTTGCAAATCTCTATGTCTCCCACTTGGACTTGGTCCCGAATGGAATTGAAGCGTCTCTTGATGTGCTTGGTCCTCTTGTGAAATCTGGATTCCTTTGCCAAGGCAATTGCACCAAGATTGTCACAGAAGATCTTCATCGGTCCCGATGCACTAGGTATGACACCTAGATCGGAAATGAACTCTTTCATCCAGACTCCTTCATTTGCTGCTTCGAAGCAGCTATGTACTCCGCTTCACATGTAGATCCCGCCACGACGCTTTGTTTAGAACTGCACCAACCGACAGCTCCACCGCTTAATAAAAATACGATCCGGTTTGCGATTTAGAATCGTCCGGATCAGTGTCAAAGCTTGCATCGACGTAACCATTTACGACTAGCTCTTTGTCACCTCCATATACGAGAAACATATCCTTAGTCCTTTTCGTATTTCAGATGTTCTTGACCGCTGTCCGATGATCCACTCTGGATTACTTTGGTACCTTCCTGCCAAGCTTACAGCTAAGCATACGTCAGTCTGGTACACAGCATTGCATACATGATAGAGCCTATGGCTGAAGCATAGGAACATCTTTCATTTCTCTCTATCTTCTCATTGTGGTCGGGCATTGAGTCTAACTCAATCTTACACCTTGTAATACTGGTAAAAACCTTTCTTTGCTCGATCCATTTTGAACTTCTTCAAAACTTTATCAAGGTATGTGCTTTGTGAAAGTCCAATTAAGCGCCTTGATCTATCTCTATAGATCTTGATGCCCAATATGTAAGCAGCTTCACCGAGGTCTTTCATTGAAAAACTTTTATTCAAGTATCCTTTATGCTATCCAGAAATTCTATATCATTTCCAATCAATAATATGTCGTCCACATATAATATTAGAAATGCTACTGAGCTCCCACTCACTTTCTTGTAAATACAAGCTTCTCCAAAAGTCTGTACAAACCCATATGCTTTGATCACACTATCAAAGCGTTTATTCCAACTCGAGAGGCTTGCACGCACCATAAATTGATCGTTGAGCTTGCACACTTTGTTAGCACCCTTTGGATCGACAAAACCTTCTCGTTGCATCATATACAACTCTTCTTCTAGAAATCCATTCAAGAATGCGGTTTTACATCCATTTGCCAAATTTCATAATCATAAAATGCGGCAATTGCTAACATGATTCGGACAGACTTAAGCATCGCCACGGGTGAGAAAGTCTCATCGTAGTCAACCCTTGAACTTGTCGAAAACCTTTTGCAACAAGTCGAGCTTTGTAGACGATTACATTACCATCGGCGTCGGTCTTCTTCTTAAAGATCCATTTATTTTCAATGGCTTGCCGATCATCGGCAAGTCAACCAAAGTCCATACTTTGTTCTCATACATGGATCCCATCTCAGATTTCATGGCTTCCAGCCATTTTTGGAATCTGGGCTCACCATCGCTTCTTCATAGTTCGTAGGTTCGCCATGGTCAAGTAACATGACTTCCGAATAGGATTACCGTACCACTCTGGTGCGATTTTACTCTGGTTGACCCACGAGGTTCAAGAGTAACTTGATCTCAAGCTACATGATCATCATCATTAGTTTCTTCACTAATTGGTGTAGTTGTCACAGAACCATTTCTTGTGATGAACTACTTTCCAATAAGGGAGCAGATCTGATTATCTCATCAAGTTCTACTTTCCTCCCACTCACTTCTTTCGAGAGAAACTCCTTCTCTAGAAAGGACCCGAATTTAGCAACGAAAATCTTGCCTTCAGATCTGTGATAGAAGATGTACCCAACAGTCTCCTTTGGGTATCCTATGAAGACACATTTTCCGATTTGGGTTCGAGCTTATCTGGTTGAAGTTTCTTTACATAAGCATCGCAGCCCCAAACTTTAAGAAACGACAACTTTGGTTTCTTGCCAAACCACAGTTCATAAGGCGTCGTCTCAACGGATTTTGACGGTGTCCTATTCAACGTGAATGCGGCCGCCTCTAAAGCATAACCCCAAAATGATAGCGGTAAATCGGAAATAGACATCATAGATCGCACCATATCTAGTAAAGTACGACACGACGCTCGACACACCATTTCTCCGTGGTGTTCCGGGTGGCGTGAGTTGCTAAACTATTCCACATTGTTTCAAATGTAAACCAAACTCAGAACTCAAATATTCTCCTCCACGATCAGATCGTAGAAACTTTATTTTCTTGTTACGATGATTTTCCACTTCACTCTAAAATTCTTTGAACTTTTCAAATGTTTCAGATTTGTGTTTCATTAAGTAGATATACCCATATCTGCTCAAATCATCTGTGAAGGTGAGAAAATAACGATATCCGCCCAAGGCCTCAACATTCATTGGACCACAAACATCAAGTATGTATGATTTCCAACAAATCAGTTGCATGCTCCATAGTTCCGAGAACGGCGTTTTGTCATCTTGCCCATGAGGCACGGTTCGCAAGTACCAAGTGATTCATAATCAAGTGATTCCGAAGCCCATCAAGATGGAGTTTCTTCATGCGTTTTACACCGATATGACCTAAACGGCAAGTGCCACAAATAAGTTGCACTATCATTATCAACTCTGCATCTTTTGGCTTCAATATTATGAATATGTGTATCACTCTCGTCGAGATTCAACAAGAATAGACCATTCTTCAAGGGTGCATGACCATAAAAGATATTACTCATATAAATAGAACAACCATTATTCTCTCGATTTAAATGAATAACCGCCTCGCAATAAACAAGATCCAGATATAATGTTCATGCTCAACGCGGCACCAAATAACAATTATTTAGGTCTAAAACTAATCCCGAAGGTAGATGTAGAGGTAGCGTGCCGATTGCGATCACATCGACTTTGGAACCATTTCCAACGCAAGATCGTCACCTCGTCCTTAGCCAATCTTCGCTAATCCGTAGTTCCTGCTTTGAGTTGCAAATATTAGCAATGTAACCGAGATCAAATACCCTGTACTCTGCGAGTATTAGTAAGGTACACATCAATAACATGTATATCATATATACCTTTGTTCACCTTGCCATCCTTTTATCCGCCAAATACTTGGGGCAGTTCCGCTTCAAATGTCCATCGCTTGCAGTAAAACACTCGGCCAGTGCTTAGGTCCAGACTTGGGTTTCTTCTCTTGATCAGCAACTTTCTTGCTGTTCTTTTGAAGTTTCCTTCTTCTTCCCTTTGCCCTTTTCTTGAAACTAGTGGTCTTGCTGACCATCAACACTTGATGCTCTTTCTTGATTTCTACTCCGCTGCTTTCAAAGATCGCCAAGAGCTCAGAATTGTCTTAGTCATCCCTTGCATATTATAGTTCATCACGAAGCTCTTGTAGCTTGGTGGCGTGATTGGAGAATTCATCAATGACACTATCATCCGGAAGATTAACTCCCAGCTGAATTAAGTGATTGTTATACCGGACATTTTGAGTATGTGCTCACCGACGTAACTATTCTCCTCCATCTTGCAGCTATAGAACTTATTGGAGACTTCATATCTCTCAATCCGGCATTTGCTTGAAATATTAACTTCAACTCCTGGAACATCTCATATGCTCCATGACGCTCAAAACGCCGTTGAAGACCCGGTTCTAAGCCGTAAAGCATGGCACACTGAACTATTGAGTAGTCATCACTGCTTTGCGGACGCTCACAACTTCGCTCAAGATCTGCAGCAGTTCTGTCACCCGGCGGTGCTTCCAGACGTAATTTTTACGTGCAGCAATGAGGATAATCCTCGTTACGGACCCGATCCGTGTAATTGCTACCATCATATTTCAACTTTGCTTTCTCAAGGAACGCATTAAAATTCAACGGAACAACAAAGACGAGCCATCTATCTACATCAAACATAGACAAGCAAAATACTATCGGTACTAAGTTCATGATAAATTTAAGTTTGATTAATCATATTAAAACCTCCCACTTAGACAGACATCTCTAGTCATCTAAGTGATCACGTGATCCAAATCAACTAAACCATGTCCGATCATCACGTGAGATGGAGTAGTTTCAATGGTGAACATCACTATGTTGATCATATCTACTATATGATTCACGCCGACCTTCGGTCTCGTGTTCCGAGGCCATATCTGTTATATGCTAGGCTCGTCAAGTTTAACTCGAGTATTCGCGTGCGCAACTGTTTTGCACC
Source organism: Aegilops longissima (assembly GCA_021605205.1). Lineage (NCBI taxonomy): Eukaryota > Viridiplantae > Streptophyta > Magnoliopsida > Poales > Poaceae > Aegilops > Aegilops longissima. The sequence continues at coordinate 540,415,311 of CM038677.1, read as the reverse complement.
CGTTGTATTTGAACGTAGAGCCTATCACACCCGATCATCACGTGGTGTCTCAAAGACGAAGAACTTTCGCAACGGTGCATACTCGGGAGAACACTTCTTGATAATTTTAGTGAGAGATCATCTTATAATGCTACCGTCAATCAAAGCAAGATAAGATGCATAAAGGATAAACATCACATGCAATCAATATAAGTGATATGATATGGTCATCATCATCTTGTGCTTGTGATCTCCATCGCCAAGCACCGCCATGATCACCATCGCCACCGGCGCGACACCTTGATCTCCATCGTAGCATCGTTGTCGTCTCGCCAACTATTGCTTCTACGACTATCACTACTCCTTAGTGATAAAGTAAAGCAATTACATGGCGTTGCATTTCATACAATAAAGCGACAACCATATGGCTCTGCCGATTGCCGATAACTCGGTTACAAAACATGATCATCTCATACAATATAGCATCACGCCTTGACCATATCACATCACAACATGCCCTGCAAAAACAAGTTAGACGTCCTCTACTTTGTTGTTGCAAGTTTTACGTGGCTGCTACGGGCTGAGCAAGAACCGTTCTTACCTACGCATCAAAACCACAACGATATTTCATCAAATAGACTCCGTTTTAACCTTCTCAAGGACCGGGCGTAGCTACACTCGATTCAACTAAAGTGAGAGAGAGACACACCGCCGGTCACCTTTAAGCAACGAGTGCTCTGAGCGGTGAAACCAGTCTCGCGAAGCGCACGCGTAATGTCGGTCGGGCCGCTTCATCTCACAATACCGCTGAACCAAAGTATGACATGCTGGTAGGCAGTATGACTTGTATCGTCCACAACTCACTTGTGTTCTACTCGTGCACATGACATCAACGCATAAAACCAGGCTCGGATGCCATTGTTGGGGAACGAGTAATTTCAAAAATTTCCTACGATCACGCAAGACCATGGTGATGGCATAGCAACGAGAGGGAGAGGTCCGCCCACGCACCCTCGAGACCGAAAGCGAAGCGTTATAACAACGCTGTTGATGTAGTCGACGTCCCCACGATCCGACCGATCCAAGCACCGAACGACGGCACCTCCGAAGTTCGCACACGCTCAGCTCGATGACGATCCCGGACCGATCCAGCAAAGTGTCGGGATGAGTTCCACAAGACGACGGTGTGGTGACGATGTTGATGCTCCACCGACGCAGGGCTTCGCCTAAGCTCCGCGACGATATGACTTCTCCGCGCAGGCTTCTCCTAAGCTCCGCGACGATATGACCGAAGTGGAATATGGTGGAAGGGGCACCGACACGGCTAAGGCAAGATCCGAGATCAACTTGTGTGTCTTGGGGTGCCCCCTGCCCCGTGATATAAAGGAGCCAAGGGGGAGGTGGCCGGCCCTAGGGGGAGGCGCACCAAGGAGGAGTCCTACTCCCACCGGGAGTAGGACTCCCCCCTCTCCTAGTTGGACTAGGATTGGAGGAGGGGGAAGAGGGAAGGGGCGCCGCCCCCTTCCTTGTCCTATTCGGACTAGAGGGGGGGGGCGCAGCCCACCTTGGCCTGCCCTTCCTCTTCTCCCATGGCCCATTAAGGCCCATGGACTTCCCGGGGGGTTCCGGTAACCTCCCGGTACTCCGGTAAAATCCCGATTTCACCCGGAACACTTCCGATGTCCAAATGTAGGCTTCCAATATATCAATCTTTATGTCTCGACCATTTCGAGACTCCTCGTCATGTCCGTGATCACATCCGGGACTCAACAACCTTGGTGCATCAATACTTATAAACTCATTATGAACTGTCATCGAACGTTAAGCGTGCGGACCCTACGGGTTCGAGAACTATGTAGACATGACCTAGAACCATTCTCGGTCAATAACCAATAGCGGAACCTGGATGCCCATATTGGTTCCTACATATTCTACGAAGATCTTTATCGGTCAAACCGCATAACGACATACGTTGTTCCTTTGTCATCGGTATGTTACTTACCCGAGATTCGATCGTCGGTATCCAATACCTAGTTCAATCTCGTTAGCGGTAAGTCTCTTTACTCGCTCCGTAATACATCATCTCACAACTAACTCATTAGTTGTAATGCTTGCAAGGCTTAAGTGATGTGCATTACCGAGAAGGCCTGGAGATACCTCTCCGACAATCGGAGTGACAAAACCTAATCTCAAATACGCCAACCCAACAAGTACCTTTGGAGACACCTGTAGTACTCCTTTATAATCACCCATTACGTTGTGACATTTGGTAGTACCCAAAGTGTTCCTCCGTAAACGGAGTTGCATAATCTCATAGTTATAGGAACATGTATGGGTCATGAAGAAAGCATTAACATACTAAACGATCAAACTGTTAAGCTAACGGAATGGGTCATGTCAATCAGATCATTCAACTAATGATGTGACCTTGTTAATCAAATAACAACTCCTTGTTTATGGTTAGGAAACATAACCATCTTTGATTAACAAGCTAGTCAAGTAGAGGCATACTAGTGACATACTGTTTGTCTATATATTCACACATGTATTATGTTTCCGGTTAATACAATTCTAGCATGAATAATAAACATTTATCATGATATAAGGAAATAAATAATAACTTTTATTATTGCCTCTAGGGCATATTTCCTTCAGTGGATACCAACGATCGAATCTCGGGCAAGTAACATACCGATGACAAAGGGAATAACATATGTTGTCATAACAGTTCGACCGATAAAGATCTTCGTAGAATATGTAGTAGCCAATATGAGCATCCAGGTTCCGCTATTGGTTATTGACCGGAGAGGTGTCTCTGTCATGTTTACATAGTTCTCGAACCTGTAGGGTCCGCACGCTTAACGTTCGATGACGATTTAGTATTATATGAGTTATGTGATTTGGTGACCGAATGTTGTTCGGAGTCCCGGATGAGATCACGAACATGATGAGGAGTCTCAAAATGGTCGAGAGGTAAAGATTGATATATAGGATGATAGTATTCGGACACCGGAAGTGTTCCGGATAGTATCGGGTATTTATCAAAGTATCCGGGGTCACCGGAATCCCTGGGGGGAAGATATGGGCCATATGGGCCATAAGAGGGGAGCACACCAGCCCACAAGGGGTGGTGCGCCCTCCTTAGGCAGGAGGCCGAATTGGATAAGGAATAAGGGGGGTTCGTCCCCCCCTTTCCTTTCTGTCTTCCCCTTCCCTTTTCTCTCCGATGAAATATGGTAAGGGGGTGCGAATTAGGGAGAAACCCCAAGTAGGATTCGGCCTACTTGGAGCGCCCCATGGCTGCCTCTCCTCCCCTCCAACCTATATATATGTGGGGGGACACCGCTAGAACACACAACATCTATTCCTAGCCGTGTGCGGCGTCCCCCTTCCACGGTATACACCCCCGGTCATATTCTCGCGGTGCTTAGGCGAAGACCTGCACGGATCACTTCACCATCACCGTCACCACGCCATCGTGTTGACGAAACTCATCTACTTCCTCGACACCTTGCTGCATCAAGAAGGCGAGGGACATCATCGCGCTGAACGTGTGCAGAACTCGGAGGTGTCGTACGTTCGGTGCTTGATCGGTCGGAGCTAGAAGAAGTTCGACTACATCGACCATGTTGTCAAACGCTTCCACTTTCGGTCTATGAGGTACGTGGACACACTCTTCCCCCCTAGTTGCTATGCATCTCCTAGATAGATCTTGCGTGAGCATAGGAATTTTTTTGAAATTGCATGCTACGTTTCCCAACATCAAATCTACCATAGGCCTTTGTCATGTCGAGCTTTAGAGCACGTGATTGATGTTTCTTTGCCTTGTTTCTTTTCATGAAATGCAAGCACTCATACGCTGTTATGATATTATCTGTAATCCACATCCCTGGAACAAAAGTTGACTGCTATTCTGATATTATGTCAGGTAATACTACCTTCAGACGGTTAGATATCACCTTCGATGCAATTTTATACAAGACATTGCAAAGACTTATGCGGCGGAATTGAAACAATGGGGTGGGGTTCTTTACCTTGGGAATTAAAACCAAAATCGTCTCGTTCATGCATTCGGCTAACTCCTTACCCTCAGCTATTTTTAGCACCACTTGAGTCACTTCATCCCCACAAATATCCCAATGACGTTGGAAGAAGTGTGCTGGAAAGCCATCCAGAACCGGCGATTTTGAGGATTAGCTGAGCTTTGGTGGCACAGTCTCCGCTATTGTTGGGCCGAAAACGTGCAGTTTCTGCAATCTGCTGTCAACTAGCCCTGACAATGTGCAATTTTAGAGCAACTTCAACCATAACCCAGTCCAAAAAACAAAAACAAGAAACATTGTCTAAAAGAACATAACCTCATATTCTTCACAGAACACCATAGCTCCCAAATCCTCTTTGTCTCTTCCTTTTTTCCATAAAAAAATAAACAATGGTTGGCGGTGGCCAGCAATGACCGTTGGTGATGGCCAATAGCAGACGATAGACAGTTGAAGGTAATCCACGATGAAGCTCGATCTCGACGGTGATGGACAGTCAAAATCGGGTAGTCAACGGTGGCGGAGAGTGGTCAACAATATTTGAGAAGGGATGAGAAGCCCATATTTTCTCCCCACACATTTGGAGGGAATAGGGTGGGATGGAAACCCCTGAAATGGGGAAGTGAGTGGGGAGAGGGTTAGAATAGTTTTTTCCTCTCAAAACCCGCCAAAATGAGGAATAAATGATAAAATGAGTACATGATTGGAGTTGTTATATGCTATTGATGAAATTCCTAGATTCTCATAAGAAAACCGATAAGATACAACAAATAAGCAGTATCACACCAAGCTACATCTTAAAATTGTAGATGGGATGACTACACCCTAAGCTTAGCCTGTTAATCATGTCAACTTTAGATGCATCAAAATTTTTAATATGAGTGTTGACTATTGTTATATAATTCCAATTGGCCACACGTGATATGTTTCCATCTATCATAGGTATCATAGACTTAGTTTTATGGAAATGCGTGATTTTTATAAGCTTACTTGTCACAAACTTAGCTATAAATTCAACATGTGCTTCACCAAAACCATTGTGTTGGAACTTGAAAGAGGTGGCATCATCTAGAATAAATCTTCACCAAATTATATCCCTCGCGCCAATGTCTTCTCTAATGGTCTCGTAAAGCCAATGATGTATCATCATCACATATTTGACATGTATGCCTCTCACTATAGGTGGCTTGTGTGGTCCTCAGCCTTGATGACCCAATCTTTCTGCAATACTTAAAGTGGGCGTATATGTCGTGTCCACTCCATATGTGATGTGGATAACCTTTGAGACACGTCAAAAGAGCTTCTAGAGACTAGGTTGTTATTTCTTGTTTTGAGAAGGGGTTCAATATTTGTTCCTTCTTGCGTAATGTTTTCCTTAGTAATGAGATTCATTTTTAACCCAAATTCTAAAAAGTGGGCGGATGCTAATTTGTCTTACAGAGTAGCCGGCTTGCGTGCCGTCCGATCCGAATCTCGCGGTCACGCGCGTTTCTAGTGGAAACAGGTGAAACTGTCGATGTGCGCGCCAGGTGTCCCCTGGTCGTGGCGTCGTGTTGGAGACCCGTTGGGCCTCAGTGCGGTTGTGTCTCGCCTCCCCTCTCCTGTTCCTCTCCACTCCCCATTCGAAACTGCTCCAATCAAGCGCAACGGAGCGGATCTCGCCTTCCAATCCCCCTACCCATCCCCCAAATCCACCGGTCGAGACCCGAGAGCAGCGGGCGGCGTGTCGGCGATTCGGCGGTCGTCTTCCGCCGGAGTGAGGGCGAGACAGCGGGCGCGACGTCAAGGAAGGCGGTGCAGCAGCGCAGACGCGACCGAGGAGGGACGACGCGCTGCAGGCCGCGGCGGAAGGAGCAGTACCGGAGACGCGGCAGAGGAGGAACGGCGTGCGCATCCGTTGTTCTGTTGGCGCAGAGGGGCAAAATCGCGGCGAATCCCCTGGTATGCCCATCGATCTCTTCCGGTCCTCCGCCTTTAGATTGTCCAAATCGACGCGCTCTGCTGCTCCGCCGCGGACAGAGGAGAAACGGCGCGCGTGCGGCCGTCATGCGGTTTTTGCAGAGGTGCTGAATCGCGGCGGGGTCGATGCGCTCCTCCATGTTTGACTAAGTTGACAAAATCAAATAGTAGATGGTAGAATTGATGGAGAACTCGTTAATTTGGAGAGGGACGACCACACGGGGCATTTCGTGTTCCTAGGCTACTGGTTAACTAGGATTGGTAGGATTCGAAGGCAAGCCTTGGTGCTGTAGATTTTCGGTATTGTAGATGTTGAGGTTGATCCTGATGGGTGACTGACTTGCCTGAATATGTTTCATGTGTTGCCTGCCATGTGTTTTTTACGGTGTTGTTGGTTTAGTGCACGAGAATAGTGCTTTCTCGCATGTCAATGTTGCAATTGTTTTGTGAGTGACTTGCCTGATATGGTTCATGTGTTGCCTGCACAGGTGTTTTGACAGTGTGTTGTTGGTTTAGTGTAGGACAGTAATGCCTCTCCCATGTCAATGTTGCCTTGTTTTTTGTGATGACTTGCCTGATATGGTTTTTGTGTTGCCTACGAAGGTGGTTCGACAGTGTGTTTTGATTTAGTGCAGGACAGTAATGATTTAGCAATGGAAAATGTACATGTGATTTTTTTGTGTGTGCGTGAGGTAGGAAATAATTCAGTAGAGGGAGGTTAATAGGGCTATTTCGTAGGACAGTTTTAAGCATTTCACGAGAATTCATTCTGTGATTTTTTGTTCTAGGTGCCTTGATTTGTTTCAGATTCTATAGGAAATGTAGAGGGAGGGTAATAGGGCCAATTATAGGATAGTTGTAATATAGTGAAAATCAGATAGTTTACAATGCTTTTCATTCCCACTTTTTGTAAATTGATGTTTGCTTAGTTTAGTAAGAATTTAGTCAAACAAATTTTGTTGGATGATATAGAGTTCTTTCAGAATCATTTTTATGATGAATCTCACTGTTTGTCCTTTAAATATGCAGCAGAAAATAGATGGCTGGGACAAGTCATAAGTCAAAACAGGATGGACCTGCTGGATCAAGTCATGATGACCTTGCATCTCATGGGAATGAAGAGCATCAAACACAGGTGTGCACATGCTCAGGAAGTTTTTATGTTCTTCCTGTACATAACAGATTTTGTTTTCCATTTTTTATTGATTTATGTGGTTTGTATCTTCCAGCCACAGAGCAGTGCACCAATAACTGGGTACAAGCGTATGAGAACTAAAGCATTTGTTGCACGGGGGAAGCGCCCTGATGATATCATTAGTAACGAGAGCCAAGCTGCAGATGCTGGGAATAAAAATGTCGAAGGTGCAGACGTCGACCAACCTCCAAAAGCAAAACGCCAGAAGACGGAGGAACTGAGGTATTTTGCATAGTTGCCTCGGGTTTCATCGAGCAGTTGCCCAAGAATGATGCCTAAGTTGCCTATGTTGTGATGAACCTTTTCCCTTCCCTTTGCTAATTCCTTTTTCTGCTTTTTTTCCTTATGTGCAATAGGGTCATAGGAACAGGCATCCTCGCAAGGCTCTTCGAGTTGAACAAGGACTTGGTTCTGACCAAAAGGGTGTCATCATCGGAAAAGAATTTGGTGGCATTCGGACCTTGCAGCGAGTAGCATGCCCGGAGATTTTCGCCAAGGATAATCAAGCATTACGACCGGAGATTTCGCAGATAGTCATTCCGTAAAGGGGAAGATTCTGTAGATGCCGCAAGTGTCTCAGAGGATATGGGGTTTGCCCAACAGGGCAGGAAGGTGTGCTTCGAGAATCGGCCTGAAATCACAAAGGCAATGTACAGTATTTAGAACATCAGATCGAAGAACTCCCCAACCCTCACAGAATGGTGCAAGATGATCGTCTACATGGGAGGATCTCATGATGATGACTTTGTCCGCGCTTGGCTAGCTCTTGTTTTTTCGTGCTTCCTTGCCCCTTCAACTAGTTTGAGCATTTTCCCAAAGAGTTTCCCGGCGGTCATGGATGTCAATGGAATAACGGAAACCAATATATGCCAGTTTGTTGTTGATCAATTAAAGCTTGCGTTCACTTCGGGGCGTGCAAACAAGAAGGTTGTTTGTTGTTGTGTTTTCCACCTTGTTGTAAGTGCTTCAAGCTGTTTTGTTTTTTTAAGCATCCATTGTTTACTTATCTTTTCTTTTCTTTTTGCAATTATTAGCTAACTTAAACTTTATGTTCTTTTTCCTTGTCTCTACGCAGCTGTTGTACCTAGACTCTCTGGATGTTGATGAGCCAATCCCGAACTTGGTACCAAGGGTTTCAGTTTGGAATTCAGATTTAATCTCCAGAGTTATCAAGAAGGACAGGAAGGCTCCAGGAGAATATGGCCAATTGCGGGTAACTCAATTTTTCTGTTTTAGGATATATATTGTTGTCATATTGTTTTTAGGCAACACTATCATTTTTAGAGTAGGAAATTCACTTTGAAAGAGCAAGCAAGGTAATGTATCTTTTTGGGCAAGTGCCATACATATATTTCAAGTAGGTCCAAGTAGTTATCAAACTTATTCGAACCTTTTTCGTTTGCCATGCACACAGTTGGATAATGTTCACATGAAGGATTTGTTGGGTTGTTGTATTTTAATAGTAGCCGTTGTAGTACATCTTTTAGCTCTTTTTTTTGTCTGTGCAATTTACATGTTGAAAAGTAGCAAATTTATACAACAACACAAGCAACTTATGTTCTAAAAACTAGCAACTTGCATACTAGTTCTTCATTTTTTATTACAAGATCCACTAATAGTAGGCAACAGTGGGGAAGTGGCATAATGGTTGCAGGAATTTTCAGACTATTAGTAGTACTATTTTTCTTCATTTTCTCAGTTCTTTTTTGGTATGGGAGTGCTAGAATTGTTGTCACTCATAGTTTTTTTAATCTTCTTTGGCTATAAACCACCAGCTCAAGACAGAGTTTTCCCGGTGTGCGGATGATAGCTTGTTTGGCAGTATGGACCACATCACCAAATTTGTTGCCGCAAGATTGCCCGAGTCATATGACAAATCAGTAAGTTATCTAGCACTTGTTTTTCCCTCTCACTGTTGTTCCCCTTTTTATCACCATTTGTACATTCAACCATTTTTTTCAGAATCTTCAATAGAAGATATTTACTTATCATGTTCTCTACCATCCACTTTTATGTTTTACAGAAGCAAAAGAAGCTCACAGGGTTGGTGCACGAAATGTGTTCCATAATTTCTCATGCAGTGGGGAAGCTCGTGACTAGGGTTGGGAAGATAGATGCTAATGAATGGGGGACAAAGGAGGCAGATCCTACTACTGCGGAGACAAGCAGGCGGCAGTCTAACAGAAGGGGCAAGCGAGTACCAGCTGGAAGAGAAAGCTTACCAAGTGAGGAGGAGTCGTTTAATTCCGACAGCGACGACAACGAGGTAGCCGACAGTAAAAGTGAGGGAGATGGCAGGGATAAGGGTAGTGATGAAAGCGACAGCGATGGAAGTTCAGACAGTGATGATGGTCATGATGGATCAAGTGGAGTTCAGGGGAAATCAAGTAGCCAGGGAGCACGACAAACGGTTGATCACCAAGGGGGGGGGGGGTAAGTGCTGACATGGGGAGGGAAGATGGAACTGAGGGGAACGAGGACAATGATGATGAATAAGAAGAAGAAGAAGAGGATGACGAAAAAGAAGATGATGAAGGAAAGGAGGACGATGACGATGAAGAAGGCGATGGGGATGACAAAGACAAGGAAGATGATGGGCAGGGGAAGCAGGATGAAGATGATGAAGATGACAGCAGAGGTGGCAACGGTGGTTCAGGCAGCAATGGTTGCTCCGATCGGGACGAGGATCCCGCAGCTGAAAACCCAAGCAGCGATGATGATGAACAATGCACGCTGCAATTTCTGATTGAAAAGAAGAGGGACAGAAAGGCAAAAGGATTGGATTAGGCCGATAGGATCTCTATCAGAGACCTTGTGATGACAGAATTCAGAACTGCTGTTTCCCCGAAACCACGCTTCCCTGTTTTTGAAGTGAAAGAAATGTTGGATATTGATGACATATCCATGGCAACCGAAGCGAGGAGGATGTTCGAAGAGTTGTTGAGGGGGAAGACTTGGATATGGTCTTCACATTCAACCCCAAGGAAATATGCCCAAAGGCAATTCGGCAGAAAATAATGAGAGAATTTGGCGCTCTAAATGAAGCTACAGAATAGAAGATTGCTTGTCGAAACCAACTACCACCACTCCCTCCATCAAAGAAGATGAAGAAAACTATCTATTTCATATTGGAGCCATCTGTGATGAACGAAACAGCAATGCATCCGCAAGCATATCATGCCGAAAATCCCGGTTACGACCAAGGGGGAAAGTCAAGGCAGTCAGCCATGAAAAAATCTGGTCCTTCTCAAAGAGCAACAACAGCAAATTCTGAAACAAAAGAGGCAATTCATGGGAATGCCAAAACACAGTGGTAAAGAGTACACCATCAAGCTCAAGACACCCCGTGTAGGAAAGTTGGAGATGAGGCAGTACCTACAGGAGTAGATCCAAAGCAGTCAGGTAATTTTGATTCCCAATGTCAAACAAGTGGATCACATATTTTGGCAACTCGCCTAAGGAGGAAGCAAGACCAGCTGTTTTTCGTGCAAGTTCTCAGAGAGGAAACACTGGACCCCACAAAAGTAAGGCCAGTTCAACTCAAGAAGGGACCCACAGTGCTAGTAAGCACAGGAAACCACAGCGGAACACAACCACTAGGTGACTTAAATGGTCAAGTGCCTTTCCCGTCTCTGGGAAATGTGATGCAGTCAGCCAATGGTATCCAGAGGGCCAAGGTGCAAGACTTCAAGGCATCACTTGAGGCTCGAGCATTAAATCATGCAGGACACAAAAAGGAGAAAGAGAACATCCCTCCGGTGTCATACACAGAGATCAATAGGATACAAGACCTGCCCAAGTCAGTAACCATGGGAAAAGTCCGAACAAAAGTTGCTAAGAGCCCTAGGGAAATTGCCTGCTCCGCTCAACCTGACTTGCCCAACTCGAGGCCACAAGTGTTCCGTATGAGAAGCAATCGCCAGGGAACACTTACCATTTCTCTAATGTGGAGGAGCGGTACCATGAATTCATGCGTGTTAGTGGGAAGACAACCAATGCACTAGAAATCAATGTTCTAGATGTGAGTGAGCTGTTTGCAAGGTGTGTTGATCCAAACAGCAAGAATGCCCAATCCAACTCCACAAATCACAGCTCAGCGAATAAAGATAAACAACATTTTGAGCAAAGGGACACCGAAAGATCAAATGATTTTTTCAGAGAGTACTGCCCAGCACCAAGTTTCGATCTAGGCATAGATGATTTGCCCACAAGATCTGCAGACAACACAGCACATCAACATGTTGGGTCAAGCACATTTGCAGAGCATGAGTTCAAGGAACTCCCAGTACATAACCAGCCAATCATCGATATAACCGACGATGATTATCTGTTGGATGTTGAAGGCATAGATGAACCGTGTGTGCAAGGTATGAAATGCGTATCAAACACCGAAAAAGTTCTAACCAAGGAGAAGTGGGGTCAGGCAGCAAGATTTACAGCAGTAGTAGCTCAGGAGAGATGCATCCACATAAATTCGAGAGAAGGATTATCAAGCCACCTCCTTACAAGAGGTCACCATTCATTGACTATAATGAGAAGAAAGTCTACATGTCCAAACCCAAGCAAATAGATTGTATGCATCGGTTATTTTACATGGAAGAATTAATGAAGAAGAATCACCAGATGTGGATACTGTGTATGACAAGATAATCGCATTTCTTTTTGTCACTTTTGCACAATGCACTTTCCCCTGTGCAAGGTCTATCATGTTATCCAGCAATTCAAACTGTGTTTACAAGCAATCCATTTATGGAATCAGGCAACTTGGCTTAGTGTGAAATTCTTTTTTTGAAATAGTCTCTCTTTGATATGACCATGCCCCCCATGTGTTTTTCCTAAGTTGAAATGGTGGTAGGCAAATTATGGAAGGATTTTGTGAGCTGAATGCCTCTTTTTTTTCATGCAGCGCAAGGGTAATTGAATATGGCAAGTACTTTGTCACAGTCAGGGAGCTCGCAAATTCAATGAAGAAGGAAGGTTTTGTCTTGAGCCATGTAATGGAAGTTGGTATAGAGACTATAATGATGAACTTGCCACCAGACTCAAAGAAGCTCGTGATGCCCGTCAGGTTCTCGGTAAGAAAACGTGAAGCAACTAATAGTGTCGTTTTGTGTTTCTTTCTTTTTCCTTTTTCATAATAGGTCATGGTCATGTCTGTATTCTTTTTACATCAGGTTCAGATGCAAAACATGGAATTGAACGGCAAGGAGCTCATTTCCCGGTTCAAGAAGTCGAATCGCTTGGACCGTAAAGACATGGTAAGTCAATGGTTTCTTTACTTTTTACCAATGCATTTTTTTATATATGACTTTTTATGCTAAAACTTTTGCTCACACAAATGTAAATATTTATTAGGGGGGGGGGAAGTTGACCACACTCATGAAATTGCTTTCTGTGGCAAGTTGCTTACATATGTGCATAACTTTCCTGTGCATTTTTGGCTGGTTGCTTACATAAGTACATAACTTGCCTATGCATCTTCTATTTTTGGCAAATTACTCACACAAGTACAAAACTTGCATGTGCATTTTTGCTTCTTAAGTCCATGTCTTAATTTGTGAGAGCACACAGAAAAAGTTGCTTAAATCCAGCTTCTAGTATTGTATTTTTTATACTAACCCCATTTGTTTTTTTCTAATAGATTATGTTCCCAGTTTTAGAGAACATTGACAAGACAAAGCCTAAAACAGGCAATCATTAATGGATTTTTAACGTGAACATAAGGGATCGACGTTTTGAAGCTCTTGATTCTTGGAGGACGCTAAAAAACAAGGCTTTAGATGTTTGCGCAAGGAAAATGGTTGCAAGTTTTCAGTCTCTATGGGAAGAGCATTACGCCAGTTCCCCGTCTCGCTGGATGACTTTGGTCTTACCAACATCGACGTTCCAAAACAAAACAATGAGTAAGCATCCACTTATTTCACATATTAACTATGGTTTTGTTCATTTTTTTACAAGTGACACACTACTACATAGAGGAAGCTAGCTAACTAGAAAAGTTCTTTTTTCAATTTTTGTTTAGGTTTGACTGTGGTGTTTTTGCCCTAATGCTAGCAAACGGTTGGGAGGCAAGGGTTGTTCCAAATTTCACAGCTGAGGATATTCCAAGCATAAGGAAACAATTGACTAACGCGTGGGTTGACAACGCCAACAACAAGGCTCCATGGAAAACCATACTCAAGTTAGCATAGGTCAGTTTTTTCTCCCCTCACGCACACTACATCCATGTAAATGCATGTGTTGTTTTCTTTGCTCTTTTGTGAACTTTGGACTGCCGAGGGGGGAGTTGCCTGCATAAGAACTTGGACCAGGCAACTCAATGCATAAACATGCAATTTAAGCTTTACTGTGAGGCAAGTTATTCAAAATAACCCATAAAAGACAAATAGTATGATCATTACATAACCAGAGAATTGTTGCATTTTTAGCATTGCAGAATCTTATGTATGCAAGTTTTCGACCATTATGGGGAGGGCAAGGGTGTCTGCGGGGCAATTCAAAGCACACAACAGGCAACTCAAAACTTATAACAAGGCAACTCAAACTCCAGTGTGAGGCAAGTTAGCCACAAGAAACTGTAAACCAGAAATAATAGTTTAGGATGTTCAAACATACAGACCCACAAATAGTTTAATTTGTCAATTCCATTCGACACATCTTTTTAGCCATCTGGTCACTGTTTGACCATTACACCAATCTGGTCGGGCAGCTTGCACCATTATGGTTAACAGAACCATAATAGCTGCACTTGTTCTTCCTCTTCGGATGCAGCTCAAGTGCTGATTGAATTCTTTTTGACTTTGCCCTCCCTTTTGTTGTTGATTTTGGAGGGTCTCTAGGAATTGCAGGGCCAAGTGTGGTAGCAGGTCTTCCAAACTGTGGTTCAACCATCGTAGTACCTTGTGCGGCCGCAACAACTGCATGTAGAGATGCCATACTGAGCGGCTGGTGCGCATGTCCACCAGGAGCTTGCACAATAGGAGATGAAATTGCATTGGCACTTTCTTCTTGTGTAGTTGAAGAACCTGGGTGCTGTCCATACCTGCCATCCACTGTTGCTGATGATGCAGGCGATGGTGCCAGTCCAGGACTAGCCACATAGGTTGTGTTTGCCGAGTTAGGCCCCCGCCGTGGTTGTATAGCCCCCATAGTTTGTGGTGCAGGCCAAATTGCTGGTCTAGGACCCATAAGAGGTCGCGCAGGACCTCTTGCTAGTGTCGTATGCATCAAAAGTTGTGACACAGCTCCTCTTAGCGCTTGCACAGGCCTTGTCATTGTTGAGCCCCTTGAAAGGTGCGGTGCTGCTCCACTGTTGAGTGGCACATATCCCGACGATTCTTTGTCAGACAGCCAGCAGCTTTGTGCGGGAGGGCTCTGAGTAGTGGTACAACCCCCGTGCATCATCGCAGACCAACGCTGTTTATTGGTGTCCATCCTCACCATAGAGTTGCCGCCTAGTTTTGTGCGTTTTTCTCCGCGGTGCAGAAGTAGATCGCTGTTGCCTAGGTCCAGAAGAGGTTTGTGCAGGTTCATCAGGACGCACCGCCGGGCCACTAGTTGCCTGAGTGTTACTCGGTGGTGGCGCAGAAGTAGGTCGTTGTTGTCTAGGTCCAGAAGGGGCTTGTGCAGGCCCTTCAGGACGCACCGCAGGGCCACCCGTTGCCTGAGAGTTACTCGGTGGTGGCGCAGAACCATCAGCTGATGGTGGAGGACCACCAGAGGGCCCACTTGTTGGTGCTGCCGATTTCTTCTTCTTTGACATGTTGAGATTTTTGATTTCATGACGCGCACCATGCATATGTTTCTTTACAATATCCTCGCAGCATCTGACGCACTAGCAACCCGGGCAAGACTACCAAAATCCATCATCAAATTTGCATGCCTGAGTTCCTTCTTCGACTGTCGTGGCATCTCATCAGGTTGCTCTTCGACAACAGGGGGTGCGTTGGGGATTGCCATAGGTGTCCATCTTCTAAGTATGTACTGCGCTGGGATTTCATCAACACCAAGTTGGTTGAAAACTTTCAAGATATGGCAGCAAAGCATGCCGTCCCTCTCAATCTTGCAAGAATACATCCGTAGTCTCCAAAGACTAGCTTCCACCATGACAAAATAGCCCCTAGAACCATATTTGGCAACCCACTCTTGATTGGGGTAAACCTCATACAAGTTTTCACCATGCGGTCGCACATTGTACCTTGTAGTCAACTGAAACTCATCACGAAACTTCTCGTACAAGTCCCTAGTATACGATCGATCGCCGCTTCTCTATTGGGTAAGATGACCACATTTCATCAGTAAATGTGCTGTCCTGTAGTCTTTTGAACCCTCCCGACCAAGACGTGTGTTTGGATTTTTGATATTGCTTCACAAAGTTCAAAATGGACTTGTGTGGGTTCACATATCGCTTAAGGCAGCATTGAACCCCTCGCTGCGTTGAGTTGACTGCAAGAAAGGGAAGAATTGGTGCTTGAAGTAGCAGGTACCCATGTCTCTCAGACTTGTATAAATTCTCGTAGTGAGAGTCGGTCATAGCCTCATACTTCATCATCACTCACACCACCCTGCCTCAAATTCTTCCGGCGTCAAGCTAAAGTCAACACAGTTGTTGAAATCTTTGGACAAGCTGTGGTTTCGCCCAAAGAATGCTCCAAGCTTTTCTTGTGCTTTTTTCATAATATGCGGTGGCAACAGCTGTGCACACTTGTAGGAAAGATCTTTTAATTGATCGTGCCATTGCGATGTCTTGGTCGGTTATAATGTTGGTGGGTGCTACATTATGCATTGCCTCAAGGAAGGTGTCGGTGTCAAAACGGCGGATCTCGGTAGGGGGTCCCGAATCGTGCGCCTAGGCGGATGGTAACAGGAGACAAGGGACATGATGTTTTACCCAGGTTCGGGCCCTCTTGATGGAGGTAAAACCCACGCCCCGCTAGATTAATATTGATGATGTGTGTTACAAGAGTGGATCTACCACGAGATCAAAGAGGCTAAACCCTAGAAGCTAGCCTATGGTATGATTGTTGTTCGTCCCCACGGACTAAAACCCTCCGGTTTATATAGACACCAGATAGGGTTAGGGTTACACAGAGTCGGTTACAATGGTAGGAGATCTACATATCAGACGCCAAGCTTGCCTTCCACGCCAAGGAAAGTCCCATCCGGACACGGACGAAGTCTTCAATCTTGTATCTTCATAGTCTTGGAGTCCGGCCGATGATGATAGTTCGGCTATCCGGACACCCCCTAGTCCGGAACTCCCTCAGAAGGTTTGGAATAGCCAATCAAAGCTTGACGCCAACTCTTGCCTAACAAAGCCACAGCCCAACATGAATGATTGCCCATGCCTGTTAATCCCAATGAATGGTGCAAAGGGCATGTTGTACATGTTAGTCATGTACGTTGTGTCAAAGGAGATACAATCATGATAAGATTCCACGTACGCTTTCCCTGCTGCACCATCGACCCAGAAAACATTCTCAACCCTGTCTTCCTCATCATATTTTATCTTGTAAAAAAATCTGGATCCTCTCTCTGCTGATCTTTAAAGTAAGCAACTGTCTCTATCATATCCCCTTCTTTTGTATCATCCTTGTTCAAGAGCGTCTTGAGGTTTGTAATGTGCTTAGTGCCATAAGGTACAATGAGTTCTGTCCCATAGAAATGTGACATGATGTGCATCATACGACCTGTTGACATGAAGTCACAATGGTGGTCAATCCTTTTTCTACACAAAAACAGTGCCAAAAATAGCTTCTTTTTTGTTTTCAGCAAGGCAACTCAAATGCAAAGCTTGGGCAACTCATGAAGCTATACAAGCAACTACAACCATACGCCCCAGGCAACACATGAGAAAAATACACAAAACAAACCAGGGGGGTAACTATGCATTAGTGAGCAATCCAAATTTCAATCATAGGCAAGTTGACCCCATCCAGAAACAAGTACTATTGTACATTTTAGCTACAAAGAGACTAATCATAGGCAAGTTCAGATTCAACAACAAATTTATTTTATAAAAAAACTAGGCAAGTAGGGACTTTTGCATTGAGCAAGAAATAGGTAAACATTAGGCAAGTCCAGCATCCAGAAACAAATTAGGCATTTTATCTCTTTTTGTACTGTTATAAGCAATTTAGTGTCACTATCAAGCAACTAAGGCATATGTTTGAAGCAAATTAGTGACATGTTTCAAGCAAAATCAGGTACTTGTTGATGGGCTAAGAAACACACAACCAAGAGGGCATGTCCAAGTTCTTAAAGTTAGAAGATAGGGGAGGTGGGTGTGGTTCAAAACCTGTAGTTAAATTGCAGTTATGAAGATGAGTAAGGAAGGCCCTTTCTTCTGGCGGTATCCCTTGGTGTGATCGCAAATACTTAGTCAAACATGGCTTGTCAACCAACGGATGGTTGTGCTCGCTAACAAAGTAGATCACCTCCCATCTGCCATCTATTACCTTCACAATCATCTTAGCTTTGCAACCAGTTTGCACAATTTTATCTCTTTTTCGTTTCTTGCTCCTCTTTTGCCCTTACTATCATCAAGAAAGACAATAGCCTCATCTTCATTATCATCTTTTGCTTGCTCAACAATGTCATCTAGCACGGAATCTTTTTCGCCCCTCCGTCATTAACATCAAGCCAAACTTGTTGCAAACAAACCGTTGTTTTATCAACTCCCGGTTTTCATATCCTTCCTTGAACTATTCATTTTGATTGAAAACCCATTTGCAAGGAATATGCATTGTAATGCACCTTGGTATCTTCCAAAGTGTCGAACCTCATGCCCACGTAAGGCTCCTTGGGCGTGACCAAGCTTCATCACCATTTTCAAAGACCCAAACTATTACCAACAAAGGCCACCAAGATCACCGCAAGACATGTGCCATCAAGTGTATGAGCATCACTCCCACCGCTATAGCTGCAGGTACTTGTGTACGCCTGAGCACGCCCCATGACTTGATCGCCCATCTGTCTCCATTGCTTCAGAGCAGCACCATCGACTCTTTGCATGATAGGGGATTAGGTGATTCCGCCACAAATTCTGCATTTCCAGCAGCATGTTGTGTACAAGACAATGGATCATCATTATTTTCAGCTGGTTCCTCATTCAGGTCAATCATTGTCAACCTGTTTATTTATTTCAACATGGGAAAAAGTAAAGCAAGTCAGCAGAGGGATGTAAGCAATTAGCATAGTAAATACAGGCAAGCCAATAGCACAGCTACCCAAGCACACAAAAATAGCTCAATCATGTTCAACCTGTGTATTTTTTTCAACCAGAAAAATTAAAGCAATTTACGTTGTTGAGGCAAGCTAGTACCACACCAAACTCAGGCAAGCAAACAACACAGCAACGCAAGCACACCAGATTCACAAGATAGCATTCATTTTGTTTTTCTTAAGGATGCAATTGAACATAACCAGGCAATTCAAAGTGCACTATCAGGCAATCCAAACCATATAACCAGGCAAGTCAAACTATATATGTTAGGCAATATATTATTTTCAGGAAATGCATGGTTTTTTTTGTACTAATGAATCATGTTTGTACATATAACATAGGCTTGTTTTTTGTGTTTCATAATATATTTTCTTATTTCGTTTTTCTTAAATGCAGGCAACATTGATTTTGGGGAAGCAAGCATCCTGCCATAGAAGTGCTACTTTGAAGTGTCTTCAGAATGGAACTCACTCCCAAATCAGAGAGATTAGAGCATGTTTAGTGTTAGGAAAAACTTAAGTTAGCAGTTATGGGCATGATCGCTCTTTTATATTCAGATTATTTTTGCTTTCAGTACCTATGTTTTTGTGTTAGAAAGAACTTAAGTTGACAGTTTTAGGTTTCATCTTTATAGCAGCAAGCTTTTGTTTGTTTTGGATATGCTCAGTATGTTTTGAAGTAACGTTTTGCAGTTGATAGTTGTTGGTATATGGCTTTTCTTTTTTTCCTTCTTTTGCAGGATGAAATACTAATAAATTTGCAACTGCATCTTGGCAACTTTCCAACCTTTCTTGGATCATGATGAAGGATATGCTGTAACAAAGGTAAATCATACTACACAACTGTCTCTTGTTTTTTAGTTGCAATTTTTAGTTACATTTATTCTTCTAGTGTTTTTTCACTATTGAAACCAAGGAATAATAGAAACAAATGACCAAGAGGAATCTTTTTCTAGCTTCTTCAAGAGTTGCCTTGACATCATTAGCTTAATCCTATAATGCAAGTTGCTCTAATCAGCCATTTGTTTTTGGTCCACATGCTCCAAAAAGATCTGCTAGGGGGAAAAAGCCTTGTTTTTTTGCCTTTTTTTCCATAGTGATCTCAGTATTCATCGTGTTATAATTGTCTTATAAGTTTCAAAATTGTTCATGATTTGCCATGTCATAAGTTTCCAAAGTTGTGTGCATACATATACTTAGTTGCCTCATTATAGCACTGTTTTTGCTCAAACAGAATTTCTAATTTGCCAATAACATTTTCATAAGCAATTAATAGAATTGGAACACATCGGAAATAGATCATAATCATCATAGCACTGTTTTTCGTCCTCCTGTTTTTGTCTACAGATTACAAATGTGTTCATATGCAACAGATTTGCAAATAGATTTGAAAACTGGCAAGAACTATCACTTAGGGTGCACAACACTACTAAATTTGCCCAAACCAAGGGGCTGAACTTGCCTAAACATCAAACTAGACATGCTTAACATCGCATCTTTTTTACGCAATGTTTTGCACA
Organism: Aegilops longissima; assembly: GCA_021605205.1. NCBI lineage: Eukaryota > Viridiplantae > Streptophyta > Magnoliopsida > Poales > Poaceae > Aegilops > Aegilops longissima. The sequence continues at coordinate 540,395,395 of CM038677.1, read as the reverse complement.
ACTGCAGCCTTGTACAAATCATGGGGAAAGAGGAGGGGGATCTGGAAGTGAGCTAAATCTGACCTTTTTGCCTTGATTTTTTTGCCTTTTGCAAGGCAATCGGGAACGAGGAACCTTGATTTTGCTAGGGAAGAAACACTAATGGAGCCGCCATTAGAGGCTGTGAAGGTTTTCTGGATCTGAAAGTGATGAGGGGAAGGGGCGTGCTGTCCTTTTTGGCTTGGGAGAGAAGAAGATGGGGCTGGGGGTTAGGTGAGGATAAAAGAAGGGGAAAAGAAGACGCGCAGGGGTGGGGGAGGGATCGGGCGAAGGGGAGGACAAGGCGATTTTGCTCGCTCGATGGTTGGTTGCGGGAATCGGGGAGAAGGGACCAGATGCTTTCCTATCCTAGAAAGGTGGACAGAAAGTTACTATATTTAGGGTGGCTGCCAGGAAACGCTAGGGAGCACCCGGCTGCTCCCTAGACGCGTCCCATTTTTAATGTTCTTCTTACTAACGAGATTCATTCTTTAAAAAAACAGTAATGAGATTAATGTCCCAAAAGGAACGCTCAAGAAAATGTTGTAAAATTCAAAAAAAAACTTTTCTGCTTGATTATTTGAATAGTGATTCAATCTAAGGAGGTAATTAATAATATTTTAAACTTTTTAGAATCACCGAGTACACGCACACATGCACGCCACTTTATAAACGCACATCTGAAGACTAGAGCCGTGGGTGAGGCATCAAGTTTGAGTTAAACAATTATTGATGTTTTAAGTTACACAATTGTAGATAAGAACAATGTCTCACACCAAATTTTTTTTGAAATAATGAGCCTCCTCGTCGATTTTCATTTATTACATGAAACTAAAGAGTAGAAAGGGTAAAAAGGAAAGGAAAGCCTGGGAACACATGAGGCAGACAGCAAGTGCACGCAGGAAGCTTGGACCACAGCTCTGTCAGGCTTAAGCACAAAGCAGAACTTTATATTTGAGCGCACACACCCAGAGCACTTAAAAGAATAGAGCTCAAGCAAAGAGAAAGCCCAACATCAGCAGATCCTCTTAGCCATAGGCTTCCAGCCATGCCCCCTTGCATACGCCTCTTCAAGCACCTTCTTGATCTTCAGAACTGTCTCCTGCCAAATGAATATATACTACACCGGCTCACGGTCTCCACTATTTCGTTAAATCTCGAAATATGGCCGCTTCTTATTCTTATTCATTGGAATGGAGATAGCAACAACCTAACTGTTAAAACGGTTATCGTGGTATTCAAATGTCAGTCATCCATGTTACTACTACTGTGCCATAAACTCATGAAACAGAGCGGTGATCAGCACAACTGATTAACATCTCGCCAGATCCATTTCAATCTTGTCAAGGTAGCTAAGCATCGCTTGGAGACCCTTGTCGTCTGCAAATGTCGAGCACGGTAAGAAAAAAAAAGTAAAGTAGCAAAACTCAGTCAATGACCTTGTCTTGCTCAGTTGCTCTTTCCGAACGTTTCAGTTCCGTTCGGCCATGAATCCAAATGCTTTCTTCCAAACTACAGGCCAGGCGCGTTTACCGAATCTTGGGACCGTGTGCCCGGCCGGGTGACGTATAACAAGTGGACCCACGAACGAGTCCGCCAGCTCCTGGCCGTGGGCTTTCACGAAGTCACCGTCACCTGCCCGCAAATAACTGCAACTTCAGCAATATATTGCAGTTGCTCCCTTCTGCTGACAATTACTAAGACGATAACATGGCAGCATCGAGGTTATTACCAATGAAGTGAAGCGAAGTGCAGTTGATCTTGTTGGCGTACGCCTTCGCGGCCAATGCCGGTAATTGGATCTTCGCACCGGATATGATCATAACGTACTTCACCCTAGGAACCCTGTTCAAGGCCAGCCCCTGCCGTAGAACACAAGAGCAAAATGTTCAGGTCGATTTAGCCGCAGTCGATCCAAAGACGTAGCATGAACTGCAGGAGACGACGAGGACGATTAACAACTCACTTGTTCCTGGAGCCCAACAAGCGCGGCCGACAGGAGGGCGCCCTGAATATGATGATCACATCACAGTAGTACTCATCAGTTGGTCGGAGTAGTATGAATATGATGATGTCTGAAACGAAGATCGATTTGAAGTAGTTTACCACCTGAGAGACCCTTGTCTCACCATCAGCTCCTCGATGCCGGCCAAGCACTCGCCGAAGTTCTTGTACTTGAGGAAATCCTGTCCCCAGATCGATCGATCCCAGGTGTGAAAAGATCTTGTCAGTCTAATTGGAAAGTCAACCACTACGTAATGCCTACTGTGATGGAGGCCCGCCGGACTGACCTCGCCGGCGAAGTGGCACCACTTGTAGTAGGGCGGGTCGAAGACGCCGCGCACCGGGGAGTCGCCCTCGGCGGGGAAGGGCGCGTCGGCGAAGGCGAGGTCCAGGTGGGACGTGACGCCGGCGGGCCACCTGTCCGCCACCTGCCTCCGCATGATCTCCCCGCTGGTGCGGAACCCGTGCAGGCACAGGAACCGCGGCGCCGGCCGCCTCGTCGCTCCGTCGTCTAGTTCCGAGGCCCCTACGCCGTGGCGCCGGCAGCTAGCCACGGGCGGCTTTCGAGCCGTTGGGAGGCGACTGCTCGAGAGCGACGGGGCGGAGGCCTGCGCGTGACGCCGGGCGTTGCTCGCCGAATTGAAAACGATGTGACAACCGAGGTGAGCTGCCGCGGCCATCTCTCTCGAGTTTGGATCGCTGCTGCGTTATTGCTTCTGTACGATTCTCTGCCAATCGGGTGATTGCGTGCTTCAATTTTTGATTGGCTTGGAAAGAACATGAGATGAGATGGTCTTTGTGAGTGTTGGCCGGGGCCGTCTGTTCTTTATTTCTGTATACAGTATTTGTAAATTGTACTCACAGTGTTCTCTCTTCCTTAGCTTAGCTTATTCAACATGTATATACACGGATCTTGTACTTCTGTTTTTTTCCCTCGTGTTATTTGTTAGGGATACAGTACTATAGAGATACAGTACCAACACGAGAAAATATACTAGGCCCATAGGATGTGAAGGAGTGGTGGCAAAGAGCTAGACGATAGCTATCATTATTGAATAATAATCACACACACTTGCAACAACACAAAACTAAGGAGGTCACAGCTGTATGATTTGCCTATATGCGTATTTGATGTGTATTCAGGCACTAATCCTTGAGGTGCTATCAGATGCACACTTCTTTTTCCTCAACATCAGCGGCTGCTTCGGCCTCGGCCTTGACGGATGGAAGTTCAGATATCTCCTTTTCCATCTTGTCAAGGAAACGGGACATGACTTCCAAACTCGTCTCATCTGCATAAAACAACAAGCGTGATTTTACGTTAGAAAGTTTAGGGCGTTCATATCGATGCAGAGTAGTGAACCAAGAAACTGATAGGTCGCTTGAACCCCAAGAGCTATTTGAAGTTCTTCCATCCAGAAATATGTTTACCATGTACACAGTGGCGGAGCTAGGTACAAACTGCTGGTGGGGGCAGGGGGCAAGGCTAACGCATGAGTGTTTGAGGGTGCAAAATGCTAAAAAAGTTATCATCTAGGCACTCCCCCCAAAAAAATTCTTCACTGCTTGGTCCAAAGCTGGTGGGGGCATAGCCACAGAGTTGAACATAGCTCCGCCGGTGCATGTACAGATATCGAACCCTGAATCAGATCAACAGAGCAATACTGAAGTTTATTTTGCAGCTTAAGTTTGTGATCCTGTGGCCTCCAATCACAAATCTCTCATGTTTACAGTTTACCTACTAATCTCTTCCGGACTTCTAAATATCAAAATTAGCACTACAACTGGATCGATATTCACTGCCTAAATTTACGCAGCTCAGAGGAGCTTCGGTAAATGGAAATATGAGAGCTTACCAACAAGCCTTGGGACCGTGTGGCCCTTTGGGTGACGTATGATGAATGGATCCACAAATGACTCTATGAGCTGTTCACCATGGGGTTTAAGGAAGTCATTGTCGCCTGCACATCAAATAAACCGGTGTGTTAATGGTCCCGTGATACTTGCTCACTACTCAGTTGACCTAAGAAGGCTTCAAATCTTCCAAAATAAACACTCAACATGGAATGATATGAGAATTTGACCATCGACTAGAGTAACCAATGGGAATAATATACCCCTAGAAATGGTGTCATCAGATGATATGTCAAAGCTTGATCTCACACAATATATATCGTTCAGAGTGTAAACTATGTCATGGATGATCCTATGGTATGTCCTTCCTCTGTAAATTATCCCCTAATAATATGCTGTTTACCATCATTAGAATACATCGAACTCTTGGAAGTTTTTCATGAGTACTATCGTTAGAGTACATGAAGCCTTTGGAAGTTTTTCTATAAGTATGATACAAAAGAAGCACACAGTTGGTGTGAGTACTTTAAGTACATTTCCTAATCACATAATAAACACTAGAACATAACTGCACATGAAGTAGGCATGCCGGCTGGAAAATAAATATGATAAGGAGACAGCCATACGCACACACCGCCTAGGAGGCAACTGAGAGAACATACGCTAGCCAACAACCAACCACAACCAGCATGGCAGCTGTAAAGGACTAATCTGTGAAGAACATATTGAAGTACCGAGGAAGTGAAGCGAGGGGATTTTGATCATGTTGGCGTACGCCTTATCAGCTATTGCGGGTGAGCGGAACTTGGCCCCGCCTATGATTATGAGATATTTGATCTTAGGAACTCTAGTCAAGGCCAATCCCTGCCAACAAAACACATAACAATGAGCTAAAGAAAGTTGCAGCTCTAGCAGCAATTCAGCATATTCTATCTTAGGAAGAACTACTACTGGAACAATCAAACTGGAGTTGATGTGGTAAGGTTATCAGAATCTATCAGCTTACTTGTTCTTGGAGCCCCGGAAGTGCACCAGATAGAATCGAACCCTGGTATTACCATGGCAATTTGCAATCGTTAATTCACAATCTAGCCACCATATATATGTTTAGGGGAGAGGTGATCCCAGTCTTGTTACCTGGGAGAAACCCATCAGCCCATCAAAGGGCCCTTCTTTGAGCATCAGCTCCTCGATGTAAGCCAGGCATTTGTCGAAATTCCTGTACTCCGTGAATCCCTGTTTTCAAAGAGAAAAAAAGCTCCATGAATATAACGGGGGCAAAAAATAAGCTCAGATCCGCAGGGCCGACATTCTGGGGAGAAGAAGTAATGAAAAAGCAAACAAAAGGTGGTACCACTGGCTCCACCGAACTTGGACGCACGAGAGAGATTGGGAAAAACAGATCGATGAGGCAATGGGGATATGGGAGGAAGGGAAGGTGGAGGCGGGGCGGACCTTGTCGAACTGGAACCACTCGTAGTAGGGCGGGTCGAAGATGCCGTGGACGTCGGACTTGCCCTCGGCGGGGAAGGGCGCGTCGGCGAAGACGAGGTCGAGGCGCGCCGTGACCTCGGCAGGCCACTTGCCCACCACCTGCTTCCGCATGATCTCGCCGCTGGTTCGGAAGCCGTGCAGGCACAGGAACCGCGGCCGCCTGGCCCCGACCCCGCCGGCGAGGCTGCCCATCGCCGTCTGGGGCCTGGCGTCTGGCGTCTAGGCCGTCTGCGTGCACGCGTCGGCTGTTGTTTTTTTGTTGGAGGCCGGCGCTCGGGGAAGGGGCGATGGTGGCCGTCCGTGCCGTGCCCGACGGTTTTTATTCTGTTCGCTGGGAGCGTGGACCGCGTGGACGCTGGAGCCTGGAGGGGAAGGCAAGCTGCGGTGGGGCCCGCTGCGCTTCGCCTTACCGCCGGTGTCGTGGGGTGTGGTTGGCGGAGCGAGTGGTGCGCGCGCGCCGCACGTCTGCACGACGCGGGTGATGAGCCGTGAGCCGTGAGCCGAGTGTCTGCGTCGGTACGTGGACGCTGACGTGTCTGGGCGTGGGGCCCGCGGGCCGGCGAGGGCTTTGTGTCGCACGTGGACAGGAGGGCAGGGGTCCGCGGCAAGACAAACGCATGGATTCCGCGTGATTCCAGAAACTTTAACCTCGATATTGAAAAACTTGAAACGGGAGCACAAGTGGCGCAGGGGCTCGGTGAACCTGTCTACACATGCACCGGATGAATGGTACGCTCTGACAAAAAAAACTGATTTTTCCCTTTTCTTTCTTTCTTTTAGGGGAAAAACTTCTTTTTCTTAACAAACGCGATCGAATGTTCTATCCCACGTGTGAAGTTTCGTGAAGAAATGACATTTTTTAACACAGTACAGACGCAAGCATTCATATATACGCGCATACACTCACCGCTATGTACATACACACGCATACCCTATCTCTATAAGCACCTCCGAAAGACTGAGGCGGCATATCAGACAAAAAGGGAAAATTGATGCTTTAAAAAAGACTTTAGAGGTCTGACTTTGTTTTTGCCGCGCAATACGTCACGTACTCCCTCCGTTCCAAATTACTCGTCGTGGTTTTAGTTCAATTTGACTAAAACCACGACGAGTAATTTGGAACGGAGGGAGTATGTCATTTACTAAGCTCCGTAGGAATTGAGACCTAGGAGAGCCCCAAAGTTTTTACTCGAAGTGGACTCCACCTTATACTGGTCGGGCCATGGGTCCGGATGACAGTACCGGAACCGACATTTTGATAAAACATTTTTTGAACAAATACTCAGATTTTTCTTGTGAATTTCCAAAAATATTCACAAATTTAAATCAAATGTGAATTTTTAAAATGTTCATAAATTCAAACTACTTCATGAATATAAAAATATTCTTGAATTCCAAAATATGCTCATGACTTTTATAATTATTCAAAGACATAAAATATTTATGGTTTTTTAAATCACATATTTATAAAATGATTGTAACTTGCAAAATATTTACAATTGTGGTGAAATAATTATGATTTTGAAAATGCGTTCAAGAATTAAATCATGTTCCCAAATTTTAAAAATATTCATAATTTTGATGAAATATTTATGATTTTGAAAAATGTTCAAGAATGAAAGTTATGTTCCCAAATCTATAAAATGTTGATAAATTCTAAAATATTCGTGAATGAAAAAATATATATATAAGCTATCAGGAAAAATAAAACATGAAAAAAGTAGAGAAGAAAGAGAAGAAAAACCTAACGAGACCTTTCCAAAATTGAAGGACCGGCCTACATGGCCAACCTAATAGCGCCCACTAAGATTCGAGTTTGCTCGATAACCTCCATGCTTTGGATGGAATGTGAATTACTATAATAACTCCTGGAAGGAACATAGAATTAATTTTAAGGCCGAAGGACGATGCGACAAAGCGTGAGTTACCCTCTAGTAGTATGTATGTTACAAAATAAAAACAAGTTCGGTTAATATTTTTTTGATTTAACAATTCAGTCATGTGTGTGTGTGTGTGTGTGTGTGTGTGTGTGTGTGTGTGTGTGTGTGTGTGTGTGTGTGTGTGTGTGTGTGTGTGTGTGTGTGTGTGTGTGTGAACCCATGTTCATCCGCGTTTTCATCCAGAAGATAGGCAATGAAACATATCATGTCCCCTGGTAAAACAAGAACATATCGTGTGCTTTCTGCTTCCAAGTTGCTTCATTCTTTCTTGATGAAATTCAAAAAATACATGGCATGGTAGGTCATGATGTAATCATACATTGTGGTGGAGAAACAATATTTTCTCAGTCATCCGCATCACCCTTTTTGTCTTTCGAATGTCTAACTTGATTGACTACACAAATGAAGTACATCAAGTCCAGTATACTGGCCCAAGCAAAAAAATCCAATATATTGGAATTAACACGAATAGCAAACATCCTAAACCCCGCAATATTCCGCGTAAAACAAAAAGTTACATCAAGTTAGTCCGAAGTCGTCATCTCTCGCTTTAGAGCAACATAATAGCATAACAATTTTGTGTTGCATGTCGATTTTTCTCTGTACTCGTGGCGGAAAAACTAGCACAATGTGGACTATACTCAACATTTTGAAAATAGCCACATGAACCTCCCATCTCAATATAGAAGAAGGTTACAATGTTTGATGCATTGTGGTCAGGGTCACACAACCAAGGTGCTAAACCGATGCTTCTTCATTGTACGATTGGGTTTGAAGACCATGATCATAAAGAGAATAAAACCTGAGCACCGCAGAACTGAAACAAACTCGCACACAACACCATGGTGGCTACCACCGCCAAATTGTGCCAAGGCACCGGACAACAATCCGCTGGAGTAGAAGACATAAATTCGTGGGACTAAGACGCCACATGATCCTTGGTGTTGGCCACTGTGGACACTGCACCAAGGATATGAAAATCCAACACTAATGAAAACGAAAAATAGACCGCACATGACGATGTGTGCTTCCCTCATCTTTGGGTGCCTTCTCTTAGTGAGGCACATCATCTGAAGATGACAATAGAACATATTATACAATAGGATATGTTTTGGTACTCCCTCTAATAGTTAACCTTTGTATGCCCCCAAGGTTATGTAGTAAATTCTAATTTAATTGGGACATTTTGTTATTAAGAGAAGCGGTTTAGTACTCCCTTCGATAATTTTTACACTGTGCCTAAGAGCAGACCCGCATACGAAGATGTGTGTCACTGCATGTTTTGTGACATAATGGCCCTGCGCGCATGGATGAGATGAGCTAGCACTTATTAATGTGCAAGCAGCCCATTGGCTCTTCACCCCCGTCTCGTCGTTGTCCCCTATCCAGGCAGGCTTTGCATGTGTGGGCATGGAGGGGTATTCTTGGAAAGAATCGTCAAAAAATTTCAATGCGCAGAGCATTGCGGAATCTTTGGGATAAAATTATACACAAACTAAAAGGGACCGGAAGGAGTACAATGGAGCACACTTTTTTTTTCTTTTTATCTCTCAGGTAAATTGTAATTATCTTATGTGACATCATGAATAGGGCTGAGGAGTTGAAAGTGCGTTATATCGACTAGAGGGGGGGTGAATAGGCGATTTTTATGAATTCTTCACTGAGGAAATTGCCGGTGAGGAAATTCCTTAGCGAAGAAATACTTGCAATGAATAAGTACTCGAAGTAAGCATAACAGATTACAAGCATAGTCATCATGATGAAATGAAGACAATCACAGAGTACGTAAAGCGTAATCACAGGATAACACAAGATGAAGACAAACAGATCAAGAAATTGAAGCGAGGAAATTGAGAAAGTCTTCATCAAAGTCTTCAAACACAGATATGAACAAACGCTCAACACAAGAATGAGGAAATGAAAGGGTTGAGGAAATAGAACCAGTTGGGTTGGTGAAGACAATGATTTGGTAGACCAGTTCCAACTGCTGTCTCGATTGTACGTCTGTTGGAGCGGCTGAGTATTTAAACTCGAGGACACACAGTCCCGGACACCCAGTCGCTGAGCACGCAGCTCAGGACACCAAGTCCTCACCGTATTCTCCTTGAACTAAGGTCACGCAGACCTCGTCCAATCACTCGTGGTAAGTCTTCAGGCGACTTCCAAACCTTCACATACTTGGTCACTCGGCGATCCACAATTCCTCTTGGATGCTCTAGACCTTGACGCCTAACCGTCTGGAAGAAGCACAGTCTTCAAAGGTAACAAGCGCCGGATCCACTCAGATCAATTTCTTGATGATGCTCAATCACTTTGGGTTTGTTGGGGTTTGGTTTTGGTTTTTCCTCACTTGATGATTTTCACTCAAAGTCCTCGGAGGATGGGTTGCTCTCAAATGACAAGTGTCAAGTTCTTCGGAGCAGCCAACCAGCTAGTGGTTGTAGGGGCGGCTATTTATAGCCTAGGAGCAGCCCGACATGATAAGACATAAATGCCCTTCAATGATATGACCGTTAGGTGGATAAGATATTTGGGACAGTGGCGAAAGACAAGAACGGTCAGAATTTGAACATCAAATTCCTCGGGGCTATCATGCTCCTCATCGTAGGCAATTCAAGATCTGGCGAATTCCTAACTCCTCGATCAGAACAAATTCTCGTGACTAGAAGAGCTTCGTCTCACATCAAGAAATTGACTGAATCTGTATGAGATTTCCAAAACTTCACTCAAGGAATTGGTAGGTGTAGGATTTTGAGTTGAGCATCAAATGGAAATTTTTCCTTAGTATTTCCTCGACCCCTTTAACAAAGACGGTGTTTCCTATGACTCAAGAAAGAGAAAATGAAACTACGAAAACAAAAGTCTTCACGCTTCATGTTCCTCAAATGAATACCAAGTCTTCGTGGTCACACCAATTTCTTCACTTTCAAAGTCTTCGAATATCAAAGTCTTCAGATGAAGAACTTCATTTTTAGGGTCGACTTTCATTTGTAAATATCAAACTCCTCATAAACTTATAGACCTGTGTACACTCACAACGATTAGTTACTTAACCTATAAGTCTTCAATACACCAAAATCACTAAGGGGCACTAGATGCACTTACAATCTCCCCTTTTGGTGATTGATGACAACATAGGTTAAGTTTTCAACGGGATAAACATGTGAAGTGTAAATACGATAATGAGGATTTGATTGCAAGATATAGAAGAACTCCCCCAAGATGTGCATAGTGAGGAATTTTCTTTTGAGGCAATGCACATTTGAAGAATTGAATCATGGAGATCTCCCCCTATATCTTGTAATTCATACACGCATTTAACATATAATATGGGGAATTTGAAATGCATGATGAAATATGGTGCTTGATGTTATGCAAGGTAACGCATCAAGAGTATCAGAGCCCAAAGGCTAAATCGATTAGCTATGAAGATTTTCAAAGAGCTCACAAGAATCAGAGCATAACTACTGTAATCAGAGCATAGAGCAAGAGCATAATGCATCAAAAGTATCAAAGCACCATCGGGTTTAAGATTACAACTCGATCCAATAAAAGGTTTCGGAAAAACGAGAGTTGTAACTTAATAAAATACTGTATATAGACAAAAACTAGACCCGCTTGAAGACTAACTCAAATTTCTCCCCTTTGTCATCAAATGACCAAAAGGATCAAACCGAGGACTAACGCTCTTGAAGAATTTCAAGTTGAAGACGGAGCGCCAAAGATTGTTGGGGTCGGTTGTCGAAGTAGGACCAGCAGCAGATCTTCCAAATCTTCATTTTCATCGATTGTCGCGAGATGAAGAATAGGAGCTGGCCACCAAAGAAGGAACTTTGACCTTCTTGAATTTCTTGGAGGAGGTGCGACCAGTCAAACTCTTCCTTGAGTCCCATTGAAGTCAGTTCTTCTTCACTATAGACATGTGAAAGAACAGCCCAGTGCGCTTGAAGGTTTCATGAAGGTAGTAGTGGTTTTTCTTCACCGCATTGTGTGTTGAGGTCATGTTGTAAAGAAGAGTACCAAACCGACGCTTGACCCACTTATGATTGCGATCAACCTTCCGATGAAGGCGGGAGTAATTCACGATCGATCATCACCACCGGTGTAGTAGCTTGAGGACTTTGCTTGACCGAGGTATTTTGGTTGAGTCATGTGTGGCGAGTCATCATTGGTGGAGTAGGATGCTGCTTTATAAACTGTCCATCCAATGGACGAATGCCTTCATCTATCACAGCAGATAGCCTTGCCCTTTTCATCACCGAGGTAATTGTCCGCTTGAGGACTTCAATTGGGGGCAAGTAGCTGCAGTGGTTCAAAGTATCGCCTTGTAATTGAGTGAAGACCTTGACCGATGAATCTCATAATCCAAGGCGCATAAGGCTTCAACTCAAAAGGTGACATGGCAATGTTAGCGAGTCCTCATGAAGAAATCATGGAAATTGACGGAACGCCATGGATGATGTTGAAAAGCATATTCTTCATGATGCCAACGACTTCTTCATCGCTCGAGTCGTGGCCTTTGATAGGACTCATAGTCTTCGTCAAAATTCGATAGACCGTCCGAGGCACATATAATAATTCCTTGACGAGGAATTTGGTTCTTGGGGCCTGCCTTGGCTTCAAAGGCTTCATCAAGACTTGCATATAGTGATTTGAAAGTTCTTTTCTTCGAGATACGACGTGCACCATCAAGCGGAGGATCGAGTGGTAGGGCACGAAGCAATTCACTTGTTGGTGCCTTGTAGTGAGTGTTTTCAGTCATCCAATCTAAGACCCATGAATTTACATCTTCAGCGTCTCGGTGATGTGCGGGGTTGCATAGAATCAAGAATTAGCTCTTCATTCCAATCACAAATATCGGCAGAAGTTTAGAAGTCTGCGTCGTGAAGAACACCGAGGATCGGCTCAAAGCTCGGCAGCAACTCCATATCCACATGAGGAATATGAGCATGATCAAGATTTTATCCTTGTTGAAAAGCACCGAGGAATAGAAGTTGGCTTGGTGGCAGTCCGTAAGCGCCTCTTCCTAATGCGAGCGTAATCATAAGGATTATATTCAGTGAAGAACACGTGCTCGGCAAAGAAATCTTCAGCCTTGAACTTTTGTTTGCTTGAAAACGGATTCTTTTGCTTTGGCAGAGGGGTGTCAGTGAGTTGCATCACCACCTCAGGAATCACAAGTTCAGGTTCTTCAGCCTGAGGAATTCCTTGTTCCTCAACTTGTGCGACCGAGGATTAGCAAGAAGAGAGTTTCATCAAGACTAGCGGCTGGAATTTCTTCATGCACGTAACCGAGTGGGTTGATTTTCTTGAGTCCATTTGGACTGTTTGAGCAGGAGACTGGGAACTTGTTGGAGCAGGGTGAAGAGAGGAGTATTGGGATGCCGACTTTCCCAAAAGTCATCATTTATCACCGGAGTGGTGCATCCAATATCCACATCTTCATTTTCAATTTCTCAAGACCAGCTTGAGGAATTTCATAGTCCGGTGAGGAAATAACTGGGGTTGAAGGGATTGCTTCCACTTCAATTTCTTCATCAATTTTCTCGACGAAGCAAAGCAGATTGATGTTCTTCATCGGATCCGATTGGGATCTCGTAGTCTTCTCCAAAAGGAACAACTTCCTTTGATGGTATGGAGGAAATTGGAACAGCATCAATTGGGTTTTCAAATGAGCTGGTCATTGGCTTCATTTTCTTCGCAGCCGAAGAATCTGACGCAGCTGATGCTTTCCTTTTCTTCACAGCAGCTCGTTCTGCAGCCTTGGTTTTCTTCACATCGGAAGCAGATGGAAGAATTGGAGTTAGAGTTGGCGCAGGAGGAGCTGAGGAATTTGGAGCAGTTTCTTGAGAGCGGTGATGCGTTCTCTGTCTTGAGCAATTTCTTCAGCGCACCACTAGTGGGTGCCTGGCAGTTTCTTCGGTGGTGGAATGGGATCATCAGCCCCGAATCAGCATTTTCTTCAAGCAGTTGAACGTCATCGGCGGTGCTTGGCATTTTCTTCAAGAGGGCTGAGTGAGGCTCCACCGAGGAATTTCATGTTGCATTGGGCAGCAACACTTTAGAATTTCTTCGTCAGTTGAGCGAATCTGGTCTTGGCTCCTTGCCAATCAGCATAGTAGGAATCAAGTTTTTGCCGAGGTCTTGAATTTCAGTTTGGACTCGAGAAGTTCCTCGTGTCATCTTGACAACGTTTTCTTGAGAACTTCTCCTTCCTATATTGAGCCTTTTTATTTCCCTCGCCTTCTCAAACTTCCATTTTCTTCAGCGATGAAGTGAGTCAAGCGATGACTTTGACCAGTGTCGATGAAGATCGAGCGAGGGGTATTGGGATCATTGTGCCAGAGATCAATAAAGTCGAGGACTTTCTTCGGGTCCAATAGCAGTGGCACACATGTACCTTTGGCTCTAGCGGCCTTCACTTGACGGTCTCTGATGATTTCTTCAAGTTCTTCATCAGATGCCTCATCATCAGATGGTACATGGAATACAACTTGTTGCTTCCTTGGGCTAGGTCGAGGACCTCGTCCAGCTGTTGCTTTGGTCTTCAGCTGAGCCGGGCCAGATGAAGAAATGGGGGCAGCTGAGGAACTTGCAGAGATGCCTGAGGCAATTGAAAAACCAGTGGTCCTTTGACATGTAGCTAGGTGTACAGGAACTGAGGGTTTTGACGGAGCTGTTGAGGACTTTGGTGGAACGGCAGCAGTGTGAGGAAATTGCTTGGAGGGTGCTGCTGAGGAACTTGGCCGTGAGGGCGCAGATGGTGAAGCACTTGGCTTATAAGCAGGCTTCTTTTGCATTGATTTCCTCGGTTTGACCGAGACCTCAGTGGCAGTAGCAGCAGCAGAATCCTCATTGAATTTCTTCACTGCTTCCTTAGCTTGCTTTGCCAACTTTGCTTGACGTTTAGCCCATTCATCAGGAAAGTCCTCACCTCGTTTGATGCTTGTGGGATCAGCTACTTGGCCAGGTGCCAAAGGAGCTCTTGGGCATGGAGGATTTAGAGCGAATTTCTTCATGTACTTAGGAGTTAGATATTTGTATTCCTTCCATTCCCGTGCCCACCTCCGTTCAATCTTCTGAATACGCACCTTGCGTTGATTTTTGCTTTCTTCATCCGGTGTGCGATGAGTCAGCATATATTTCCTCGTGGATTTCAAACGCTGTCATAACCTCGGGTTTCTTTCCTCCCTTCTGCGGCTTCTTACCGTCGCCATTTTCTTCAGCTTGAGGAAATTGAACAATTGAGTTTTCTGAAGAAGTATGCAGTTTTTCTTCGAGGAACGCTGCAAATGAGTTAAGTTGATGAGAACCTAGGGATTCGCAGCGGACATTTGTACCGTGAAAAGAGTATAGGTGCGAGGAATTTGGAGAGGTCATATGCGTTCTCGTAAGGTTTTTCAAAAGAACAAGTTTTGAGGATTTTGACCAGATGAGCCTTGAAGAATTTCACTAAGCGTTCTTTGTCTTAGGTTCCAGAGTTGTATAGATCGAGGATCCACACAATTGAGGAATCTTAAAAAAAATCATTGCTTAGAGAAACGAATCAAGAGATTTGAGGTGTTCATATGTGTGAGGATTTGAAGAATAAACACCTTTGAAGAATTTGAAGAAGATTTGAGAATCAAAGCGAGTAATAAAAGTTACTTTTAATTACCCGAAGTGAAGAACACGACGAACTGAGAAGAACAGTTGGGAAGTTCGTCCGTTCAGATCTTCCACGCCCTAACTTGGCAGAGGAAATCAGCTACGGCGACGGCAGAGTGAAGATTTTCCACGGTCGGCGCGAGTACGTCGGCGAAGAGGTCAAGGCAGTGAAGCTTTTCCTCACCGGCGACGATGGAGTAGCTGCGGCGCTAGGGTTTTGAGGAGCTCGAGCGGGAGAGAGAGTTCGAGCGGAGTAAAAGAGTGAGGAAGGAGAGAGGGTATTTATAGACACGGTGAAAACGGATCGCTCAAGATTTAGGACGAACATGCCCCTGACCGCTTCCCTTCTCACGACATGTGTCACCCACGTACTGTGTGGTGGAGATCGTGTACGACCGTGGGTGAATAAAGTAATGCATCGTGGGATGCGGAACGGTTTGAGCGGTAAAAATGAAGGTTTGGATAAGATTTGTTTTATAAGTTCCGTTGCAATTTCTTCAGCTGTCAAGGACACAGTGAAGATTTTGAACGAGTTTCAAAGTAGAACGCACATGAAGAATTTGTGAATGGATTGGGTTGAGTATAGCATAGAGGGGGAAGGGTCCGATCACATTCACTTAGCAGAAAAAGCGACTTGAAGAAATAGCCATAAGTGAATGCTGTAGAGGACATAAACCCATATATATATAGAGCCAATGAAGAAAGACGACGGAAACAAAGTGAAGATTTTGCAAAGTTGAAGAATTTGAAAACTCAAGAATTTCAAAACTGAAAAAAACTCAAATTGAAGATTTTCAACTTTGGTGGTGGCGTGACCCACCGTATAAGAATGATGATTTCAGACACTGCGCACAATTGTCGAGGGTTCTCGAGAATCAAATTCTTCATTAATTTCTTCACACTTAGAGTGTTATTCTTCATTGATTGAAGAAAACGTTTCTTCATGTGTTGCACATCTAAGTCATCAATTTTGCATAAGTGTTAGGATGTGTGCCTTTTCAAAGAACATTCAAGATTCTAAGATATTTAGCTCACACCGCAACTTGCTAAATCTCTTCTCATCCAAGGGCTTAGTGAAGATATCAGCAAGCTGTTCTTGATCTTCACGTGCTCGATGGAGATGTCGCCTTCAACACATGATCACGAAGAAAATGATGACGAATTTGAATGTGCTTTGTCTTCGAGTGCTGAACTGGGTTGTGAGCAATCTTGATGGCACTCTCATTATCACAAGAGAGAGGCACATTCTTCACGTTGATGCCGTAGTCCTTGAGAGTTTGCTTCATCCATAGTAATTGAGCACAACACGAGCCAGCAGCAATGTATTCAGCTTCCGAATGGACGGTGATACGCAGATTCGCTTTCTTCGAGGACCAACGCACCAAAGATCGTCCGAGGAAATGACAAGTACCAGATGTTGACTTGCGGTCCACACGATCACCAACATAGTCGAGTCGAATATCCAATGAGATCAAAAGTAGAGCCCTTGGGGTACCATAATCCTAGTGTTGGTGTGTGAGCTAGATATCGAAGAATATGCTTCTGACCTTATGGTGTGATTCCTTCTGTAGCTTGAAATCGGGCACACATGCAAACACTAAGCATTATATCTGGCCTAGATGCACATAAGTACAATAAAGAACCAATCATGGAGCGGTATACCTTGTGATCAAGTCAATACCATTTTCATCAAGGCATAGATGGCCATTTGTGGGCATAGGAATTTTGACGCCTTTGCAATCTTGCATGCCGAATTTCTTCAGACATCTTTGAGGTATTTCTCCGAGATATGAATATGCCATTGTGTTGTTGATTTAATTTGAAGACCTAAGAAGAATTTCAACTCTCCCATCATAGACATTTGATATTCTTCACTCATCATATAGGCAAATTCATCACTATAACGTTGGTCAAGACAGCCAAAGATAATATCATCAACATATATTTGGCACACAAACAGTTCACCATCATAAGATTTAGTAAAGAGAGTAGGGTCGAGTGAACGGGTGTGAAGCCATTCTTCACGAAGAATTCCTTCAATGTATCATACCACGCCGAGGGGCTTGCTTGAGGCCATAGAGGGCCTTATTTAGTCTCAAGACTTTGTCGATTCTTTGGATCTTCAAAAACCGGGGTTGAGCAACATATACTTCTTCCTCAAGCTTACCATTGAGGAATGCACTTTTCACATCCATTTGATATAAAGTGATATTGTGATGGTTAGCATAGGCGAGTAATATGCGAATAGACTCAAGTCTAGCAACAGTGCAAAAGTTTCATCAAATCAATTCCTTCAACTGCGTGTAGCCTTGAGCTACTAGTCGTGCCTTATTCCTCACCACAAGACCATTTTCATCTTGCTTGTTGCGATAGATCCACTTTGTGCCAATGATATTATGCTTGCGAGGATCTGGACGTTTGACTAGTTCCCAGACGTTGTTGAGCTCAAACTGATGTAATTCTTCTTGCATGGCCTGAATCCACTCCGGCTCCAGAAATGCTTCATCTACCTTAGTGGGCTCTGTGATAGAGACAAAAGCATAGTGCCCACAAAAGTTAGATAAATGTGAAGCTTTTGAGCGAGTGAGAGGACCTGGCGCTTTAATGTCATCGATGATCTTCTCCACTTGTACTTCTTTTGCAACGCGAGGATGAGCTGGTTGTCTTCGAGGAATTTGATCATTTTCCTCAAGACCATTTTCTTCAAAGATTATCTTCAGTGCATCAACTCGACGTTCTTCTCGTGACAGAATGAATTCTTCAGTTTCTTTAGTAGGAATGACATCCTCGGTTGCCTTGAACCTGATAGAATCCTCGGTGCTGGTTCATCTAACATGAAGGTAGGTGCTCTCTTTGCGAGCCATTAGTTTCATCGAACCGCACATCTACAAAGGTCAACAATCTTGTGAAGTGCGATGTTGAAGACTCAGAGGTGTGCGAGTCCTTTCCGTAACCAAGCATAAAACCTTCATGTGCTTTCGGTGCAAATTTAGAGTTGTGGTGAGGATCTCTAATCCAGCATTTAGCATCAAGACTTTGAAATAACTTACATTGGGTTGCTTGTCGCTGAGGAGTTCATAGGCGGTCTTCTTGAAGAATTTGTGAAGATATACTGTTGATGATGTGGCACGCAGTGTCAATTGCTTCAATCCGTAAACGACTAGGCGTTTTGTATTCATCAAGCATAGTGCGAGCCATCTCAACAAGAGTTCTGTTCTTGCGCCCACGACGCCATTTCTGCCGAGGAGTATAGGGAGCAGATAACTCATGAGTAATACCAAGTTCATCAAGATAGTCATCAAGACCGAATTCTTGAACTCAGTTCCATTGTCACTCCTGATGTGCTTGATCTTCACACCAAAGTTGGTTGAAGCCCTCGAGGAAAATCGCTTGAAGATTTCCTGCACTTGATTTTTGTAAGTAACAATGTGTACCCATGTGTAGCGAGAGTAATCATCAACAATAACAAAGCCATATAGTGATGCTTCATTAACGACAAATTGAGTAATGATTGGGACCAAAGAGGTCCATATGAAGCAATTCAAGGACGAGTAGTGGTCATGATAGTCTTTCTTGGATGCTTGGCCTTGGTCATTTTCCAGCTTCACAGTTCGCATAAGTGATCCTTGAGGAATTTGACATTTTCAATGCCAATGACATGCTTCTTCTTCGCAAGCGCAGTGCAAATTCCTCATGCCTGCGTGACCAAGTCGCCGATGCCATAGCCAGCTTTTCGAAGCTTTTGCAAGTAGGCACACGGCTGGTTGTGGTCCCCAGAGAAGTCAACAATATACAAGTCTCCTCTCCTAAAGCCTTCAAGACTTTGGAATTGTCACTTCCATAATCACAACACAACGATACTTGCCAAAGATAACAACCATATCAAGATCACAAAGCATTGAGACCGACATGAGGTTATATCCTAAAGACTCAACAAGCATGACTTTGTCCATGTGCATGTCCTTAGAGATAGCAACCTTACCAAGTCCCAATACCTGACTTTTGCCTTTGTCAACAAAGATGATATGCTTCAGATGTGACGGTGATAAGGTAGCATCCATCAATAGATTCTTGTCACCAGTCATGTGATTTGTACATCCACTATCGAGAACCCACTCAGTGGCTTTGGGTTGATCATCCTGCAGATGAATTAGTACAACTTACGATCTCATATACTTCATCGGTGAAGAATATGATATCAAGTTCATCGATGAATTTCATCACCAAGATTCAGATAAGCAAGATGAGGACGTGTGAAATGAAAGTTCATTTCATCATGATTAGCTGCGCCCTTTCAGCATTTTGTCGTGCCCCAAGAAATTCTTCAGACGCTTAGGCACGCCCGAGACCTGACCCTGCAGAAGAGATTAGTTCTTATTCTTCACCACCCACATCTGAAGAGTTCATCATTCTGCGAGCACCATACGAGAATGGTGGCATAGAAGCCAAGCCATTTCGTTTCACATAAGAGGGGTTAGGGTAAGCATATGAATAAGCAGAGAAATTCTTCGAGGACTTATGAACATATTGGTTTGAAGAATAATGCACATATTCATAGCCCTTAGCTCTACCCTGCGAAACAGAGTTGTTAGCACGATGATAATCATATGAGGACTTTGATCCTTTTGAGGAATTTGATCCACGTGAGGAATTTGGTCCGTATGAGGACTTGGATCCATATGAAGAATTTGGTCCATATGAAGAATTTGATTTGGAGTTCCTATTCTTCACTGGTGGTGTCATGAGGACATTCACCTGAAGACTTTCAAGGCACTTCTTGGCAACCCATTTTCTTCATAGGGGAACCGTTCCCGCAGTTAGTACCAACATATCTAGCAAATACTTCACCATTCTGATTTTTGAACAGTTTATAGTTGGAGTCAAATGACTCATCAGCAGAATGAGGAAATTCGCACGTAAAACCAGATAAGGTAGATGGATCAACTGGAGGTCCCTTTGCAGCAACCCATGAGGTTTTGGGATACTGCTCAGGCTTCCAATACGTTCCATCAGCATTGAGTTTCCTCTCAAAGGCAATACTCTCTTTCCTAGGGTTCCTATTGAGGATCTGCTTTTTAAGCACATTGCAAAGAGTCTGATGCCCTTTGAGGCTTTTGTACATGCCTGTCATGTACAATTCCTTCAGTCCTGCATCGTCGGTGATACTAGCAATGTCCTCGATGAGGAATTAGTGATAGCAGAGGCAAGTGAAGAATTTGTAACAGTTGAAGCATTTGAACATTCGGTGAAGAATTAGCGATTCACGCTCAATGCACTTTAAGCATGGAGGAACAAATTCTTCTTGAGAAGCGCTGATTTGTTGAGCAAGTAATGAATCGCGCTCCTTCAAGATCTTCATAACTCGCTCTTAGCTTCTCAAGATCTTGCTTTCTTTGAAGAAATTCATAAGAAAGTTTCTCATGATCGATAAGAGAGTGTTATGATGACCTTGAAGGTTGTCAAGCCTAGATCAAGTCTCTCAAGATTTTCAATCGAGCTTGAGTGCGATCCATTTCTTCACCTAACATATCATCACTCTTATCTAGCATGTTTTGAACCTTTTCAAAAGCCCTTTGTTGTTTTATAGCAATCTTAGCAAGTTTAGAGTAGCTGGGCTTGAGATCCTCATCAGATTCATTTTCACTAGATTCAGAGGAGGTGAAATTGGGTACCTTGGCACCTTTTGCCATGAAGCAATAGGTGGGAGCGTAGTCATCATTTTCCTCATCAGGCTTGTCGGCGGAGTCAATTTCTTCAGTGTTGAAGATGGACTTGCTAACGAAGGCAGTAGCAAGAGCCAGACTAGCCACACCATATTCGGATTCTTCAGACTCCTCCTCTTCCTCATTTTCCTCAGATTCAGCTTCAGAGTCCATTTCCTTGCCAATAAATGCCCGAGCCTTTTTGGAGCTGCTCTTCTTGTGAGAAGAAGGTTTTGAGGATTTTGATGATGAAGATTTCGATGATTTCTTCTTCTTCTTCACGTCATTAGAACTGTAATCCTTGTGTTTCTTCTTCCTTAATTCCTTTTCCCACTGAGGACAATCTTGAATATAGTGACCAGGTTTCTTGCATTTGTGACAAAGTCTTCTCTTATAGTCACTAGATGAGGAATCACTGCTTCTTGAGGATTTTCCAAAGCGACCACGCCTTGAGAATTTCTGGAATTTCTTCACGAGCGGTGCTAGCTCTCGCCAAATTCTTGAGGATCTCCAAGGCTACTACCGAGTCTTCACTCTCGATTCGGACACAGCCTTGGCCTTGTGGCACGTGTTTTCCATAGCCGTAACCATAGAGATCTCTCTTTCAGCAAAGTGGAACTCGTGAGTATTTAGCCTTTCGAGGATATCGGCAGGATCAAGAGACTTGTAGTCAGCTCGTTCTTGTATCATCGATGCGAGTATCAAATGAGGAATCAAGCGATCTTAGTAATTTCTTCACCACCTCATGGTCGGTGATGTCGGTGGCACCAGTGCTTGAAGCTCATTTGAGATGTCGATGAGGCGATCGAAGGTTTGTTGAACATTTTCGTTGTCGAGTCTTTTGAAGCGGTTGAAGAGATTCCGAAGAACATCGACTCGAGAGTCACGCTGAGTTGAGACGCCTTCATTTACTTTGGACAGTCTGTCCCAGATGAGTTTGGCAGATTCCAAAGCACTCACTCTTCCATATTGACCTTTGCTCGATGGCCACATATGATATTCTTCGCTTGAGAATCGAGTTGCTTGAATCTCTTCACATCAGCATCATTCGAGAAGGTGTGGTGAGGAAACACCTTTTGTCACAACATACCGTAGATCGTTGTCAATTGCTTCAAGATGCATTCGCATTTTGTTCTTCCAAGAGGGGTAGTCCGTCCCATCGAAGGTAGGACACCCTGCTGAGACCTTGATCATACTGCGGTCGACATAACTAAAACTCCGGTGGTTAAACCAAAATCACACGTAACAAGGAGTACCTTGCTCGATACCAATTGAAAGTGCGTTATATCGACTAGAGGGGGGTGAATAGGCGATTTTATGAATTCTTCATCGAGGAATTTGCGGTGAGGAAATTCCTTAGCTAAGAAATACTTGCAGCGGAATAAGTACTCAAGTAAGCATAACAGATTACAAGCATAGTCATCATGATGAAATGAAGACAATCACAGAGTCTGTAAAGCGTAATCACAGGATAACACAAGATGAAGACAAATGATCAAGAAATTGGGCGAGGAAATTGAGAAAGTCTTCACCAAATTCTTCAAACACAGATATGAACAAACGCTCAACACAAAGAATGAGGAAATGAAAGGGTTGAGGAAATAGAACCAGTTGGGTTGGTGAAGACAATGATTTGGTAGACCAGTTCCAACTGTTGTCTCGCTTGTACGTCTGGTTGGAGCGGTGAGTATTTAAACTCGAGGACACACAGTCCGGACACCCGATCGCTGAGCACGCAGCTCAGACACCAAGTCCTCACCAGATTCTCCTTGAACTAAGGTCACGCAGACCTCGTCCAATCACTCGTGGTAAGTCTTCAGGCGACTTCCAAACCTTCACATACTTGGTCACTCGGCGATCCACAATTCCTCTTGGATGCTCTAGACCTTGACGCCTAACCGTCTGGAAGAAGCACAAGATTCAAAGGTAACAAGCGCCGGATCCACTCAGATCAATTTCTTGATGATGCTCAATCACTTTGGGTTTGTTGGGGTTTGGTTTTGGGTTTTTCCTCACTTGATGATTTTCACTCAAAGTCCTCGGAGGATGGGTTGCTCTCAAATGACAAGTGTCAAGTTCTCTCGGAGCAGCCAACCAGCTAGTGGTTGTAGGGGCGGCTATTTATAGCCTAGGAGCAGCCCGACATGATAAGACATAAATGCCCTTCAATGATATGACCGTTAGGTGGATAAGATATTTGGGACAGTTGCAAGAAGACAAAGAACGGTCGGAAATTTGAACATCAAATTCCTCGGGGCTATCATGTTCCTCCTTTGTGTAGGCAATTCAGACCGGCAAATTCCTAACTCCTCGGTCGAACAAATTCTCAGCGACTAGAAGAGCTTCGTCTCTGTCACTGAAGAAATTGACTGAACTATATGAGATTTCCAAAAGCTTCACTCGAAGGAATTGGTAGGTGTACGATTTGAGTTGAGCATCAAATGGAAATTTTTCCTTAGTATTTCCTCGACCCCCTTTAACAGTACGGTGTTTCCTATGACTCAAGAAAGAGAAAATGAAACTACGAAAACAAAAGTCTTCACGCTTCATGTTCCTCAAATGAATACCAAGTCTTCAGGGTCACACCAATTTCTTCACTTTCAAAGTCTTCAGAATATCAAAGTCTTCAGATGAAGAACTTCATTTTTAGGGGTCGACTTTCACTGTAAATATCAAACTCCTCATAGACTTATAGACCTGTGTACACTCACAAACGCATTAGTTACTTAACCTATAAGTCTTCAATACACCAAAATCACTAAGGGGCACTAGATGCACTTACAGGAGTCTATATTTCATGCTATGTTCGTTGCCAAATATCATTCGTTTTCTAATTTGTTTACTTTTTTATTATACTATTCATGAGAGTGCATTTGAGCTCAGATTAGAAACTCCGTGTCCTATATAACGGGCATAAGGCTGCATGCAATAGAAGGGTATGTGTCGTGATTTTGTCACGGCAGATGTCCTAGTATGAGGACTTAGTCATGAGGCCAACGCATCTAACTGGTAGTTTGAGAGGTGTTGAGCGGGATGAGAGACGTGAGATTTTATCTAGGTTCGGCCCCTCACGGTGGACGTAAAAACTTACATCCTGCTTGATTGATATTGATATTGATAACGATCACGATCTCGGTTACAAGGGCGAGATTTTGCTACCTCTATATCAAGAGCATCTACTTTGATGTTGTCTAAGACTTGTCTATTGAGACGTCTAGAAAAACCCAACCCTCTAGAGGTGCTCCGCCCCTCCTTACATAAGTTAAAGGGGCGGGTTACATGTAGAGTCCAAGTCAGATTAGGACTTAACCTATTCCGGCTTCCCATTGCGGGCTTCTCATCACGGGCTTCTCACCGTGGACTTCTGAACCCTGGGCTTCTTATCTCCAGACGGGCGGCTTACAACCGGGTGGCTTACACTGGGCAGGTTACACCCGGGCGGCTTACAGCCGGGCGGGTTACGCCGAGGCTTACAGTCGGGTGGGTTACCTTCAGGCTTATCTCCAGGGCTCATCTCCAGGGTTTGTCTCCAGGGTTTATCTTCAGGGCTTACCTGCAGGAGCTCACATGAGCTTGAGTGAACAGTAAATTTGAAAAAAAAAGTTAGAAAAACTGAAAATGTTGGCCAAGAACATTGATGTGTTTTATACACGCATGCAAATTTTCGCGATAAAATCACATTCGTGGAGGTGTGAAAAGAAATTGATGCTCCAAAAAGTGTGTTTTTGAATCATTGATGTTTAAATTTGAGGATCAGCGTTGAAGATGCTCTAACACATCTTTGTGCTAAGGAGGCAAATGAGTCGATGATTATGCGTTTGGCTCAATTATATTCCTCCTTTTCTTGCTGATACTCTTCAGCATGCTTGTAGTAATTCACAGTGATGGTAGAAGCACACTGATCTGCAAGGGGAAATCTTATGTGACATCATTGAGCTACCCTAGGTTAGGTGCTCTAATATGATTTAGAACTATATTGTAAAACCTATCTACATAGGGAGAAACATGTAAACAAGAATTCACTGAAACAAAAATAACAAGGATAAATCAAAGCATTGAATAAAGAATGCTCCCTCTGTTTTAATGTGTTTGTCATTTTGTTCTATATATAGTCCATGATGAAATATTACCGAAAAAGGTTTTCGCGCCGCTTTATAAATAAAGCAAACCGCCACAGAGCATACAAACCCACACAAGTCCACACACACACCCAAGTCTCACGACAAAGTACATAGGTTCTGCTGAGGGCACAGCTCAACAAGCCCAGAAGGAAAGAAAAAACAACATCATCATCAACATCACACAAGGCGCCTAATCAGGCTCCGGCGGAGGCGGCGGTGGCGGCGGCGACAGGCGGACGGCCATCGATCGGATGTCGGCGATGAAGGCGGAGATGGCGTCACGGTCCGGGGGGCGGCTAAGCGGCCGCCAAAGCTGCAAGAAACCCGCAAATTTGTAGAGAGCGTCAGGTAAGTTAGCTTTGTTTTAATGATGAAATATTCAAAACGTTTTTGTGACATCTTTGTTTTAATGTGATATCTTTGTTTTCCTAGTCTTGTTAATGCAAGTCGATGTCGCGCAGGTAAGTTAGCTTGAATTGCTCGACTCGTTATGTGGCCCTCCCTGCCTGTGCTTCAGTGTAGTTGTGTTAGGTTAATGTGGTGGATGGCCGTTGCCGGTTGGAACATGAGGCTGGTTGTAATGATAGTATCATAGCTAGTATCATGCATGCCAACTAGGCAATTTTGATGAGGTGTCATAACATTAAAGGAAGAAAGAGAGGGTATAGTATCATATCATGATACCGTATCATATTAAATGCTATACTACTTTGTGTCATGCATGACAATAAATAAAGTACTACTCCCTCCGTTCCTAAATAGTTGTCTTTCTAGAGATTTCAACAAATGACTACATACGGAGCAAAATGAGTGAATCTATACTCTAAAACATGTCTACATACATCCGTATGTTGTAGTCCAGTTGAGATGGCTAGAAAGACAATTATTTGGGAACGGAGGGAGTACATGATACTAATATACTCTCTCCGTTCCTAAATAATTGTCTTTCTAGAGATTTCAACAAATGACTACATACGAAGCAAAATGAATGAATCTATACTCTAAAACATGTCTACATACATCCGTATGTTGTAGTCTATTTCAGATGGCTAGAAAGACAATTATTTCGAAACGGAGGGAATATGATACTATGCATTAGGGAGGTAGTATCATACACTAGTATCATATGCATGATACTAGTATATGATACTCCCCATTACAACCAGCCTGATGTTTGTCGCTGAGACCTAGGAGTACTTAATTTACTCCCTGCCTGTACTGATGTCCACGTGACCATCACCCATCTAACCATCTGTAGCTGTAGGTAAATTCATCTGTCGTGCTTTAATGCTGCAAACCCTCCGAAAATGATCGTTAGCTGCTACCCGAGATCGTAAGCAGTCAAGATTGGACACGAGAATCGGACATCGGGTGCAACCGAAGCAACAGTACCTGCGAGTCTACCTGCAACAGAAATGAGAGAACACGAATCCTAGGCTCTCCTAGTCCTAGGCATCCCGTTGCCGCAAATGCTATGTCACGCCTATTGTGAGGCACACATAGCACTCGCCTTTGGCCATGCGACATGGGTCATTGCTTAATACTACCTCCGTCCTGATTTACTGGTCCTCATTGTATTTTGTGTCAAATTTTTATCATACACTTAACTAATAAAACATTAATGCATGTCACAGAAAATTATATCATTGAGTTTGCGTTTGAACATAGTTTCCGATGATATTATTTTTGGTGACATACATTAATATTTTGTTTGTTAAATTTGGTCAAAATTTCCCACAAAAATATAATGAGGACAAATAAACCAGGACGGAGGTAGTAGTCAATAGCGGACAACTCGCTAGTTTCGTGCGGTTTACAAAACCTTGAGCCTGGTTTTGAATGTTCGGTCTAATTTTTAGTCTATTTTAATGGTTTATATCTTTAATATTTTTTCCTTTTTTTTCATGTTGACTTTCTTTTCCCATTTCTAAACACACAATCATAAATTTCAAAATACATGACAAAAATTTCTTGAATATACCTGAATTTTTCTGAAGTAAAAGTTGAATATTTCTTGAATACACTTGAATTTTTTTTAAACAGAAGTTGAACATTTCTTGAATACACTTGGGCTATTATAATAAAAGTTGAACGTTTTCTAATTACATGTTTGGATATTTTTATAATATAAGTTAGAGTTTTTACACTCCCTCCGTTCCAAAGTATTTGTCATTTTAGAGATTTCAACAAGTGACTACATACGGAGCAAAATGAGTGAATCTACACTCTAAAATATGTCTATATACATTTGTATGTGGTAGTCCATTTGAAATCTCTAAAAGACAAATATTTAGGAACAGAGGGAGTAGTACACAATGAAAATTTTTAAATATATGAAGAATATTCTTTAAATAGACGGTGTTCATTTTATATGTCATGAATATTTTTTCAGAAATTGAATGAACAAATATTTTACATTTCATGAATATTTTCCTAAAATTTCCATGAAATGTTTTAAAAAGGTGAACGTTTTTCATATGGCATGACAAATTTTTAAAATAAAATGGTACAAACATTTTTACAATTTTATAAACACATTTTTAAAACTTTTGCACCATCTATTGTTTGCATCGTAAGTCTATTCAAATATTAAGCTCCCTAGATTTGGAGTCGTACATCAGGAGTTGTGGGGGCTGCTAGGGGAACCGTATGTAAGCGTGTTACATTCGAGAACATTTTTAACATTTGTGAACATTTTAAAACTTGTTAAATTTGTTTTTACTCGGATACTAAGCTCCCTAGATTTGGAGCTTCCAGGGTTGCTTGGGCGGGGGAGGGGGGCTCTTTAAGGCTGTTACAAATTCGTGAATATTTTAAAATTTCATTTATATCTTTAAAGTTTTGAACATATTTAAATTAGCTAAATTTATTTCAATTTCAAACATTTAAAAAATCCGCGAATATTTTTAAAATTCGCATTTTTTTTCTAAATCCATATTTTCCAAATTTTCGAAAGCAAATACACATCTGTGAAATTCTTTTGATTTAATGAATTTTTCAAATAAAAAGATAACTGGTTTGTTTTAGAACATACACGTATATGAGTGTTGCGACTTACGAGCACGTGCTTACATCATAATTTTTCCTCAGCTGAACATGAAGTAGGCCCACACCAGAACTAACTGCGTCAGAAAGAGCTTCCCGAGATTGTCCCAAAGAAAGGAGAATAAAGAACTATAAAAGCATAAAGGAGAAAAACCCAGAACTAGCATAGCATAGTAGGCCGGCCCAAGCGGGAACACACACACACACACACACACACACACACACACACACACACACACACACACACACACACAGCCTTATGCCCATTATACAGGACATGGAGTTTCTAATCCGAGCACAAATGCACTCATGTGAATAGTCGAATAAAAAAGTAAATAAATTCAAGAAATCTGGTACTTCTTGGCAACAGAAATTGTTGAATGTTATACATGCGTGCAAATTTTCATGAAGAAAAAACAATCAAAATCAATGCTCCGAAAAGACTACTTTTGAAAGCATTTTGTAACACTTGTCTTATTTCATTTCTCGGGGCATTATGAATGTTTTTTATTCACGAAAATCTGCACAACTGTCAAAGATTCAACAATGTTTGATGACAAAAAAATCAATTTTTATTGTTGTTTTACTTGTTTTATTGGAGGGTAACAAAAAAGTCCATGGCGGGTGCATTTGAGCTCTATAGAACTTTCACCATTATACATTTCTTCTGTTTCCTGAGAAAACCCGTATTATGTTTTTCGGAGGGAACAAAAGCCCATTCGACTGTTCGCGACCTCTATCTAGCACACTCCCACTCCATCCTAGCCAACAACAGGCCCAGACCGGCCTCGTCCAAACTAGTGTACAAACTTGGGCTCCATGATCCATCTTGCTACCTTCGCAAGTTCTTTTCATTTTTCTAGGGAAGCTATCTTGCAAGCTGGGATCACGGTTCGACGACTTTTGCAGGAATTACAATTCTGATGACTCATGCTCACAGTGGCGGAGTTTAGCTAGGGTCAGGCTATTTAGACTATTCTTGGCTGAATTTGGCATAATACTCTAGATCAGCATTCGCAACTCTGTTCAAAGCTTGTTAGGCCCCTCTACAAATCTCGTACGTTGAAGCTCCGCCGCCGCATGCTCAAGCTCTGCACACATATAACCGCAAGCAACCAAAGCTTCTCATGTCATGTCATGTCATGTACTTCCTCCGTAAAGAAATATAAAAACATTTAGATTACTACTTTAGATAAATGATTTTTTATAGAGGGAGTACTGGAATGTATCCGCTCACCAGTCAACGCGCGCATCTACCTTAATTGGTAGTTGGGCGCCCATTTTCCGTACGATAAGTGATTGTCTAACTGGACGCGTCATAGGTTTGTTTGCATTAGCCTGGTGGGACCTTCAGACCTGTACGTGCACGTCCTGCGGAGACCTGGACCGATAGACAAGTCATTCTCGCGGATTCCCAAATTGATCGGCGCGTGGCCTGGACGCCACCTAGCCGCACAGGCCTCACCTTCGCACTGCTCCATAAATTGATCAATACTAGATCATCTCGCGATCGCCCCGTTTGTTCAGGAGGAAAAGAAAATGAAAGGAAAAAGATCAGCACGCGAGCGGCGGATCAACGCGGGAACGGAATGATTTTCCCGATTGAAATGATTGGCGGGAAACATCGGAGAAGCGCGCGGTCCATCGGCATCTCCGATCGTATACGCTGCACTGTCGATCAGCGCGTTTCCTTTTGTCGCGTGGGACACCAGGACAACCATACCATACCACCAACCTACGTACTCGCGCCTCTCCACCGGGTTGCACGGGCACCGATCGCTAGCTTGGTCCGTCGCGGATGGGATGCATCCTGTCATGCATGTTGCACCTCGGCCCTGGCGGATGGCAACCCGCGGCCAACCGCGTCGGCTTTCATGCTTCAACACGGCATCGATCGGATCCTCCCCCATGCCGTCTTTCTCTTTCTCTCTTTTTGCGTGGCTCCCCCCATGCCGTTTGATGAAATACCTACAGGATTGATACGATGTGACATCTGGTGTTCAACTTCTGATTGGGCACTAATGTCCAACTTCTTGACAGATTCGCTAAAAGGCAATTAGACAAAGCAGCCCTGTCCATGCGTACACTTGGAAAAGAATGACCAAATCGGATTCCAAGTCCAGTGCAACCTCAGCGCAGTCACTCTGCTCTCATCGTGCAACCTTGTGTCGTGTGGGTGACGTGGTTGTCATCGATGTTGGTCGTCGCCATGTCGGTTGTTGCGGCTATCGCAGGGCTATGGGGTGCTTGCTTTTCATCGCCGCCGGTGAGTCCCGTGTCTGCTCCTCTCATAGCAGCCACGACTTTTTCTTTTATGGCGGTGATGGAAGGTCAGCTTGATCGGTGGAGCGGGTCATCCTGTTGATGTGTGCTTTGGTTGGTTGGCGTTTGTTGTGTGTTCGACATGCTACCGACGAGGGTGGGCTTTGCCCTGTGTGTTTCAGTCTTGGGAGTGGGCTTGACCCTTGTTGTTCTGGTTTTCGCCCGTTTTTTCGTAGTTAACTGGTCAATTCTCTTCTACTCCCTCCGTTCCTAAATATAAGTCTTTGTAGAGATTTGACTATGGACCACATACGGATGTATATAGATGCATTTTAGAGTATGATTCACTCATTTTGCTTCGTATGTAGTCTATAGTAAAATCTCTCCAAAAACTTATGTTTAGGAACGGAGAGGGTATTTTTTTTACGGGAAGGCCTTCACGGCTAGCTTTATTAATCAATCACACATACATCGTTTGCTAGAGATTTTACAATAAACTCAGGGGGTGCGTCTACCCATACAGAGGGAGAATTTGTACTTCCCCAACTAGCTAGCTCATGAGTAACTACATTTGACTCTCGATTACAATGCTCAATAGTTACCTTCCCGAACTCACGAAGCAAGAATCTACATTCTTCTAAAACTGGGGCTGCCACCATAGCATGACCTTCATTCATCCTTAGAGCATCAACCACCACACTATTATTCATTCTCAGCATCACATTGTTGCAACCTAGGATTTGGAGAAGTTTTATGTATTCCTGCCCAAATACTTTGCCACACAAAGGATGAGCCCTTCTTCAATTCACAGTTCAAAATATCCCCAGAAGGATAATATCTGGCCCTTAAAACTTTTGCACAAAGTGAGTCATAATTCTCAATGAGTCTCCAACATTGTTTGGCTAACATGGCCATGTTAAAACTATGAATGTCCCGGAAACCCATACCACCCCTTTCCTTTGGTACACACATATTCCACCAAGCGAACCAATGCATCCTTTTATGGTTTTCTTCGTCACCCCACCAATATTGCGACATTGCATCAGTGATCCCCTTACAATTTTTTTCGGGAATTTAAATACACTCATCACATAAGTTGGGATGGCTTGGGCCACCGCTTTAATCAAAGCCTCTTTTCCACCAAAGGAAAGTGTTCTCTCCTTCCATCCGTTCACCAACATCTTAATCCTCTCTATCAAATGTTTAAAACATGTTACCTAATCAACCCCAATCATGGAGAGAAGACCCAAGTATTTATCCGATAAAGACTCCGTCATTATATTCAGAATTTGGCACACCTCCGCCTTAACTTCCACCTCCGTATTAGGACTGAAAAAAATAGAGCATTTTGCCTCGCTAACCAATTGGCCTGATGCCGCACAATAATCATCCAGGATTGATCTTAATGTGTGAGCATTTTGCTAGTCAGCCTTCATCAAGACAAGTGAATCATCAGCAAAAAGTAAGTGTGAAACAACGGGGGAGTCTCGACAGACCTTGACACCATTTAAGTTCCCCGCTGCCTCCTCATGGGCTATCAGCGCCGATAAGCCTTCAGCACAAAGCAAAAACAAGTAGGGCGACAGGGGGTCTCCCTGTCTAAGGCCCCTCGTGGGTGAGAAGGGCAATATTTCATTGGAATTGAACCGAACTTTATATTCCACTGATGTGACACACGCCATGATCAGCTTGACCCATCTTGGATCGAAGCCTAGCTTAGTTAACATTGCTTCCAAAAACACCCACTCAACCCTATCGTAGGCTTCATGCATGTCAAGTTTCACTGCACATGTTCCTGTTTTTCCCTGCTTCCTCTTCTTCATTGTATGCAAGCATCCGTACGCCACTATAACATTATCAGTTATAATCCGTCCAGGAACAAAGCGCTTTGGGTTTCACTAATTATATTAGGAAGCAATAACTTCAAATGAGAGGCCAACATTTTTGAAATTACCTTGTAGACTACGTTACACAAACTTATTGGTCTAAACTGTGTGATCTTCTCTGCATTATCCACCTTCGGAATGAGGACAATGGTCGTAGTGTTCCAACCTTCCAGAATAATGCCACTGTTTACTGCTTGCAAGACCTCTCGCACCAGATCCTCCCCCAAGATTGGCCAAAACTTCTTATAAAATATCGCATGAAGACCGTCCGGCCCCGGCGCTTTTAAGTCTCCTATAGAGAAGAGAGCTCTCCTCACCTCTTCTGCAGTATAGGGAGCTAACAGGGAGTCATTCATATAACCTTAAACACAAGGTTTTACTTTATTCAAAACATCTGCATGTGGTACATTAACTTCCGAAGAAAACAGGTGCTGAAAATATTCAGCTATCAGTGTTCTCATTGCTTCATTATCTTCTGCCCAATTGCCATTGTCATCCAGCAAGCGTTTTATGTGATTCCTCTTCTTGCGTGTTGTAGCAAAGTTGTTGAAAAAATTCGTATTCCTATCTACGAATTTAAGCCAATTGGCTCTACTCCGTTGCACCCAGTATATTTCCTCTTTTTCTAAGTTTTCTTCAATTTCAATAAGGACGATACGCTGCCGGTCTGCCGCCTCATCAGTAAGAGGGCCCAAACGCAGCTTTTCAAGCTCCGCCTTGAGTTCCTTCAGCCGCTTCTGTGGCGCCTTCAGAATCTCACGATCCCAGATATGCATCTCTGCATGCACTGTAGCAGTGCGGTCTGCAAGAGACGAACTAGGACTGGTTCTTTCCCATGCTTCCGATACTATCCGTTCGACATCATCCTCTTTGAGCCACCTTGCCTTGAACTGCTTAATCCTTGCTCTGAAATTCTCTCCAACCACATCGCCCTCTGTATCTAATAGGATAGGTCGATGATCAGACTTAGTGTGCTCCGCATTGGTGACCTTGGCATATGGGAACATAGAATGGAATTGCCCATTGCAAACAGCCCGGTCCAGCCTCTCCCGTAATCTCCTCCTTCTCCACGTAAATTGATCACCCGAGTACCCCAGATCCTCGAGTTCACAGTCAACCAAGGCCTCACTGAAATTATGCATCATACTCATAGGACGTGGGGCTCCACCCTCCTTCTCATGCGAGTACAAGATCGCATTGAAATCACCAGCCACAACCCAAGGGAGGCGATCTTGTTGAAATAAACCTCTCAAGTAACCCCAGGAGAGTTGTTTGTCTTCCCACCGTGGCTCGCCATAAAATCCAGTAAATCTGCATTCCTCCTCTCCCGCTGTTTCAACCAACACATCAATAAAGTTTTTTGTGCTTCCATCGATTTGCAGGACAGTGGGATTTCACCAGAACAATAGCAAACCCCCACTGTTACCAACACTCTCTACCACCTCCACTCTATCCATCTTTATTTTCTTCCTTAATTTTTCTGCCCTAGCAGTATCCAAATGTGTTTCGGACAAGAAAAACACATCCGGCCCCCATTGCTTCTGGATATCCAGAAGCGCTCTTTCCTCCGCGGTACTGGCCATACCGCGACAGTTCCAGCATAGGATTTTCATTGCTCCCGGCGAACACCCTCGAGGGGAGTCGCCGATGTTCCTGTAACTAGTTGGCTTAGCGGACAAACAAAACCTGCCGTAATCTGAATGATACGGAGGGACAGAAAACCGAACACAACGCCTTGCAAGTCAGCGGAGTTGCGCCGGGACAGAATACCGGCTTCGTGAGACGCACGCCTGGACAAACAATCAGCTTCACGAGGCTAACCAAGTGACTGATCCTTGAAAGCAGCCATGTAGCAGACCACAAGAACAAATAACCAGGCTAAATCAGCTGTTCCTCGTCTCTCATGAGGGCAGCAGGTTCGCCAACACTAGGAACCCATAGCGTCATGGGGTCAGACGACAAGCAGAGGGGCAGGCAAGCGTCACGCGAGGGAACGCGCCGAGTATTTCCAGCTTCACGCGAGGGCAAATGTCGGGCTGGCGGCCACCGCCGGCGGCGGTGGCAGTCAAACCCTAGATCGCCAACAAATCGCCTCCCTGAGTCAAACCCTAGGACACCGGCGGCGGATCATTGCTTGCTGGAACGGAGGGGGTACTTAATTAATAGATGAGGCAATCTTTTATGGCGGTGATGGAAGGTCAGCTTGATCGGTGGAGCGGGTCATCCTGTTGATGTGTGCTTTGGTTGGTTGGCGTTTGTTGTGTGTTCGACATGCTACCGACGAGGGTGGGCTTTGCCTTGTGTGTTTCAGTCTTGGGAGTGGGCTTGAACCTTGTTGTTCTGGTTTTCGCCCGTTTTTTTGTAGTTAACTGGTCAATTCTCTTCTACTCCCTCCGTTCCTAAATATAAGTCTTTGTAGAGATTTGTCTATGGACCACATACGGATGTATATAGATGCATTTTAGAGTATGATTCACTCATTTTGCTTCGTATGTAGTCTATAGTAAAATCTCTCCAAAAACTTATGTTTTGGAACGGAGGGGGTACTTAATTAATAGATGAGGCAATCTTTGCCTTCGTTTCAAAAAAAAAAACCACTGCTCTCATGCTTCTAGTGCCGTCAATTTCCATATCCTAGGGCGTGTTCAGTTCGTATGGTCGCACACCACAAGATAGACATGTTTAATTGAGTTAACCGTTGTTGATGTGCGGCCACGATTGTGACAATATTTCTTTCATACAAATTATACCTCACATGTCATTGACTCATAAAAATGTAGCACTTGACGGTGTTCTGGGAACGGGGTACCCAAACTTGCCTGCTTGCAGCCTACGACGTGGCTCCATCGGCGGCCTGGTACGACCCACCTTCAGCATCAACAACTCAAGACCCTCCCGAGGGCCATTCCTCACGAGGCGGACGACACCAAGACCTCCAGAAGGAGCGGCCTCCTCAGGCCGGCTCCTGAGGAGCAGAAATTTCTATGCAAGCCTCATCTCGTGAGGTTCAGGTGACGTGAGCCATGAAGACCAAGGCCAGGCGGGCGCCAGCGGGCGCAGGACAACAGTTTCCTCTTTGGTGCTAAGGAGGCAAGCGCATGGGCGGAGTCTCGAGAAATCAGCCAAAAGTTTTCAATTTCATGCAACAAGACCAAGACCGCCAGGCCAGGACGGAGGTCATCACCGAGCCCACTGCAGCATCACGACCAGAGGCTTTTGCAGGTTAAGACTACTTTTGTCAGGATAAAATGTACTAGTTGTCTCCCTTCGAATTTGGCCGTTGTGGGATCCCTTCCTGCCTTTGTTTGCGAGAGGACCAAGGCCACTATAAGTAGAGCAACACCACCACCGTAGAGAGGGATCGGATCCATTCCATCCTCACACCCACCAGCTCACTCGAGCGCAAGAACACACCTCCTCCTGGGGTTATTCTCCCACCGTACTAGTTCATCCTCAGCCCCTCGAGGCCAATCCACCACAAAGCACGAGTAGGGTTTTACACGGCAAGGTGGTCCGAACCTGGGTAAACTACCGAGTCCCATTTCCTTCATGTTCATCGAGCTAGGCCATGAGATTGGCGAGTAGGTAGACTGGGGAGGTTGAGTTCTTCGCACGCACCCCAGAGTTCAAATATCTCAAGGGTCTGCGGTTGGCGCGCCAGGTAGGGATGCGTCGGAGCCTCTCTTCCTCCAGCCGATTCGCCACCGTTTCACCGTCCTTATGGCTGACGCTTGTCGAGTTCGTGCTGAGCGTCGGGCCGCCCGCGTCGCCCAGACGGCACCCGCTGGCGATGGTGCTCCCCGCTGTTCCCCGTCGCCCGCGGCCAACGTTGCCACCGGCCTCGCGGTCCACGAGCAGCAGGCTTCGTCGATGCAACCCTCCGTGCGGCAGGATGGGCGCACCGCCACTCCGTCGCTGACCCCGGCGGCTGCTTCATCCTCTCATGCTCATCGCGGGACGGCGAACGCGCAGGCCGCGTTGCTCATGGCACGCGAGCTCCTGCGCTATCGTCCCATCGACGACCACTACGAGGACTGGTTGGAGTGCATCGCCGAGCTCGTCAGCGCCGCCGGAGAGGCCCCTGCACCGTCCCGCTCGCTGCCTCCCCCGCCGCCTCTCACGGGCGACGTGGCCCACGGCGCGCCTCCTCCACCTCCCAGGCAAGACGTCACCCTCGAGCCAAGGCACGGGGCTCCACAGCGCGACCCGCTGCGCAAGGCACCGGCGCGCGACGAAGAAAGCTGCCAGGTGGTGCAGCGGCCGCAAGGAGAGACGCGTGCGCTCCTAGCACCGCCACGTCAAGACCGCGCGCCGCCTGCGGTGGTGGCGCGCGAGCGCCAAGATCAGGCTCCACCTCTACGGCAGGCTCCCGTGACCACAGCTGAATGCCACGTGTTCGCTCCGGAGCTGCGCAGTGTCGTCTGGCCAGGGAAGTTCAAGCCCGACGTGCCTCCACGCTACAACGGCACCCCCGACCCTACCGAGTTCCTGCAGCTCTACGAGCTGAGCATCGAGGTGGCCAATGGCGACGAGAAGGTTATGGCGAACTGGTTTCCCATGGCCCTCAAAGACGGCACACGCTCGTGGCTCCTGAACCTCCCCGCAGGATAGATCACCTCCTGGGACTAGATGCGGGAGCGTTTTGTCGCCAACTTCCAGGGCAGTCGCTACCACCCACCAGCTGCAGGCAACCTGCGACGCATCAAGCAACAGCCAGGAGAGACCTTGCAGAAGTACATCCAGCGCTTCAACAGTGTTCGCCTCAAGATCCCCAAGGTGTCGGATGAGGCCATCATCTCGGCGTTCACTGATGGCGTCCGGGACATCAAGATGAAGGAGGAGCTCGCCATATACAAGGACCCGTGCACGGCTCTGGAGATGCTCAACATGGCAACCAAGTGTGCAAGAGCTGAGAAAGGTTGCCTCTCCCTCCTGGAACTTCCGGAGGCTGGCCCAGAAGACAAGAAGACCAAGGCCAAGAAAGTGAAGCGCAAGGCACCGGACGTGGTCGCAGCCGTACCAGAGATGAAGGGCGCCTGCGACGACCCGGAGTCATCCAAGGGCAGCCGCCCGTTCTGCGTCTTCCGCAACGTGGACAACCACAACACCAACGACTGCCATGATCTTAGGGCCATCCACGACGGGCGCCTCAGTCGTCGCTCCGAGCGCAACGACCGAAGCTACGACCGTGGAGGTGGCTGAGGCGGAGGACGCTGGGACGGCCGCGACCCCAGCCAGGACTGGCGCGATCAGCTTCGTGAGGACCGCTGGCAGGGCCAGCCTTGGGAGGGTCCCTGGAGAGATTAGCCTCGCGAGGACCGTCCTCAGGGAAATGCTGGCCTTCCTCCGCTGCCGCCACCACCAAGAAGGAATGATGACCACCACCAGTACGAGGGGTCTGGGGGCTTCCAAGAGCCTCGTGCCATCGCTTTCATCCTAGGTGGCGCTCAAGCCCCATCCTCCCATCGCATCTTCAAGCAGTTTGTGCGTGAGGTGAACGCAGCCCTCCCCAAGCTCGAGGCAACACGTCGGCTCAGGTGGTCCAAGTACACCATCACCTTCAACTCTTCTGACCAGCTCAAGTGCGTAGCAACTGCCGGTGCCCTCCCGATGCTCTGCTCGCCTACCATCAGCAGCGTGCTTGTCACCAAGACACTGATCGATGGTGGTGTAGGGCTCAATGTTCTCTCCGTCGAGACGTTTGATCGACTCCAGGTGCCCTATGACCAGCTGCAATCGACCAAGCCTTTCTCAGGAGTGACCGATGGCTCCACCACCCCGATAGGGCAGCTCCGCCTCCCTGTCACCTTCGGCAAGCGAGACCACTACCGCATTGAGCTCATCGACTTCAACATCGCCCACATTCGCCTCCCGTACAACGCCATCCTCGGCTACACGGCCCTGGCCAAGTTCATGGCTATGACCTACCACTGCTACAATGTCCTCAAGATGCCAGGAAGCTGCGGCGTTATCACGGTCGCATGCGAGGAGAAGGACGCGGTGTGCTCTCTCGAGCGCGCCTACCAGGCTGCGGCGGTCGAGGACCCAGATGACGAGGGCGCTGTCTACCCTCCTGAGGTTGTCCCCAAGAAGAAGAAACAGTTGCTCCACCAAGGACCTCGGGAGGGTGCGGCGTCCGGCGGCGTTGCCTCAAGCCCTGCACCCACTGACGGGACGCCTCCCTCTCTCGCATAGGAAGGCGCGCCTGGCACCCTCTCAGGCTGGGCTCGGGGGCTCTCCTCTGGAGGGCCTCTGACCTAGCCAGCGTCACGGGGGAGGCGCTCGGGTACCATGTGGAGGCATGCTTCAACGCGCGCTTCTATGAGAAAGCGCAGGGCGCGAGGCACAAAGTGCTCAGGAGTTCATCACCAAGGCGATTGAGGAGCTTCAGGAGACAAGAGCTGTGCGAGGCAACCGTCGCCCACCACCCGGCGCAGCACCCTGCCCCGACGAGGACAGCGAGCTGCGTGCCTGCGCCAACATCCCTGGGATCAATAGGGCCGCATCTCAGGAGCTCTTCTGGCCGTCCCACGTTGGCCGGTGCGAGGGCCCCCCTCACAGCTATGTTTGCATGCCTTTCGGTTTGCTAAACAGGGCTGTCGTGCATCGGCGCCACATGCGGGGCGTCCTGGTGGGTCAGGAGGCCATGCACCAGGCGATCCTATCGGAGGTGGCGATGGATCCTCACGAGCCCCCCGGGCCTCCAGAGCCTCGTGAGGTTCAGGGCCTGGGCGATTCGTGAGGAGCGACTTCTACAGTGCGCGTCTTCGGCTACTTCAACACCTCTTCAGCAACGGTGCCAGGTGACATTTTTTGGTTTGTTCAGTTGGGGGCGCCCCTCGGGCTGCACTATCCCCAAGCTGTGTGGGTCCGTCCCTGCGGCATGTATCATCTTTGCATCCATCAGAACTGGCTCTACCCTTAGATCATGAGTTGCTTTATGATTATCACCTGCTTGCCCGGTGCTTTATCTCCTTTCGCTGCCTCCCGCGCTGCTGACCTGCCTCTTGCTCATCCCGCAACGGGGGCTACACATGCTGGCACGATGCTTGTGCTCAAGTCCGTCCCTGCAACACTGACAAATCTGAGAGATCGAGCTCTGGCTCGCGGCCCACCCCGCGCACGTCACCTCACCAGATCCTCAGTGCCTTCATCTTCTTGCGGAAAGATCAGCGGTGGGACATCAAGCGCGGTTACGAGCTATTCTCTCCTCCTTGGACTAACTCGTAGGAACCTTCGGGGCTTAACTACGGGCAGGCCCGCCGGCCATCCCTTTTTCACGCAACTCGCTTGCACGTTAAAGGGGGGCTCCTGAGCATCGCGCCTCAGGGGCTCCTACTGGCTCTCAAGCCCTCGCCCCTGGCCTTGATCACGGCATCGCGACCTAGCATACAAGTGACGGTCGAGCCTCGCTCGAGGGCCGGACCCGAGGACGTAGAGCATCCAGATGAGCAGGCGAAAAGGGGAGACTGGCGTGAGCCCTACCTAGGAACGTCACCAGTAAGGCACGATCAGGCGCCGCGCAAGGGAATCACTGCAGGCTCACCAAGATAAGTCGCCCATACATATCAGCGCCTGATCCAATATCTCGACTTTCGCAATCTCGCTCGGGCAATGCCGCTTTCCTTTTTGGCCTTCAGGGAGCTGCTTGCATGCCAAAGGGGACCTCTTAAGCATCGCGCCTCAGGAGCTCTTACCGGTCCCCGGGCCGCTCACCTCCTGGCCTTGACCACGGCATCGCGACCTGGCATACCAGCGACGGGTGAAGCCTGCCTGGTGACTGGGTCCTGTCAGCATAGAGCACTAAGCTACCGCGAGAACGGAAAGGGGGAACGTGCCGGAGTGAGATACGCAATTTCAACATCATACTAGGAAGGATAACATTGGAGCAAAAGCACTACAAGCTTTTACATACCCCCATGGGGCTCGTCACAATTCCGCGCAGGGAAACAAAAGAAGAAGACCTCGGAGGACCCCGGCCGCTGGGTATCACCGACGACGCAGAGCGGACTGTAAGGGCATATTTATCCCGTAAGTGTTTTGGTGATTGATGACGATACTTTTGCGGACTAATCGTATGCTTTGAGTTCCTCAGATGGTTCATCACTACGCACGAGACGATTCGGTGCCCCTCGGAGACTATTGAAGACGGCGCCGCCCTCGTTTCTTTTTGGTGGATTTGAGTCGAGGAGAGCCGTACTATTAAGAGGGGGTCCGCGTCGGAAAGGTTTGGGCGGAATCAACACGTACACTTATCCCTCCTTTCCCTGCACTTTGGAGCTTCCCTTCGTTATCTTGGTTGTGCGGAAATCTGACAACTACTACTGTACTTGCGGTAGTACCGCAAGTACACGCGGTAGTACCGCGGCTCCCAGGCCTAGTGCCGCTCCGGTGCGGTAGTAGGGGCGGATGTAATTTTTTACATCCGCGCCCACCAATAATACCGCTCGTCCAGTAGCGGTAGTACCGCTGAGCCAACGGTAGTACTGCTCCCTATGAGCCGTAGTACCGTGGCCCTCCTACCTAATACCGTAGTTTCACGGTAGTAGGCGCCTTCTGGTAGTACCGCTCCTCGGGAGCGGTAGTACCGTCGGATTTTGTACCACCGCAGTTTCAGCGGAAGTTGGCACGGATGTAATTTATTTCATCCGCGCCCTTCCCAGGCCGTGACTCTCCTGCCTTGTGGTAGTACCGCAAGGGGGAGCGGTAGTACCGCGCAAGCAGTAGTACTGCCCCTTAGTCAGGCTAGTTCCGGCCTGTGCTGCTGCTGCGGTAGTACCGTGGTCCGCCACGGTAGTACCGCTGCAACCTCGCTGGTAGTACCGCTACCCTGGAGCGGTAGTACCGCGCGTCATGGGCTGAATATGTGG
This sequence comes from Aegilops longissima, assembly GCA_021605205.1. Classification (NCBI taxonomy): domain Eukaryota; kingdom Viridiplantae; phylum Streptophyta; class Magnoliopsida; order Poales; family Poaceae; genus Aegilops; species Aegilops longissima. The sequence goes on along the minus strand of CM038677.1, from coordinate 540,354,552 downwards.
ATAACGGTTGGATTTTTCCCACGACTATATAAGGCGTCTTCTACCTCTAGTTGACCACCTCTCTCTCTCTAAGCTCCATTGTTGCTCCAAGCTCCATTTTGGCCGATCTCTCTCCCTAGCCAATCAAACTTGTTGATTTGCTCGGGATTGGGTGACAAGGGCCCGATCTACACTTCCACCACAAGATATTTGATTCCCCCCACTTATCCCTTGCGGATCTTGTTACTCTTGGGTGTTTGAGCATCCTAGACGGTTGAGGTCACCGTGGAGCCATATTCCATTGTGGTGAAGCTTCGTGGTGTTGTTGGGAGCCTCCAATTAAGTTGTGGAGATTGCCCCAACCTTGTTTGTAAAGGTTGATGTCGCCGCCTTCAAGGGCACCAATAGTGGAATCACGGCTCTTGCATTGTGCGAGGGCGTGAGGATATTACAGTGGCCCTAGTGGCTTCTTGGGGAGCATTGTGCCTCCACACCGCTCTAACGGAGACGTACTTCCCTCAAAAGGAAGGAACTTCGGTAACACATCCTCGTCTCCACCGGCTCCACTCTTGGTTATCTTATCCCTTTACTTGTGCAAGCTTATTTGTGTTCCTATCCTTGCTTGCTTTTGTGCTTGTGTTGTTTGCATCATATAGGTTGTCCACCTAGTTGCACATCTAGACAACCTTTATTATTGCAAAGTTTAAATTGGTAAAGAAAAGCTTAAAATTTGTTAGTTGCCTATTCACCCCCCCTCTAGTCAACTATATCGATCCTTTCAATTGGTATCAGAGCCTCGTCTCTTTTTAAGAACTTTACCGTCCGAAGAGTATGGTTGACGTTGTAGATGATGTGGGGGAGCACTCCGGTGCGAATCCGATATCATCTACGGGAGATGGGGGTACCTCGATCTCTCGTGAGGAATTCAATGTGGCGTTGGACACATTGAAAAACTCCATGACGAGCGAGGTCAAGGACATGTTTAAGGAATTCCTAGAAGGGCTTAAACTTTCCACCGCACCCGTGAAAGTGGGTGATCCCGCCAACACGGGAGCGGATGCTAACTCCGATAAGGGGGAAGCTACTAGTGAGAAAGCCCCCTCGTCCAGTGGTAAGAATGGCATCGGCATCTTTGCCCATGTGCAACCTCCCGTTTATGGTGGACCGATTCCTTCCACTCATTTGAATCATGCCGGTCCACCACCTAAGATTGATAAAAAGGAGGATTTTGATTCTTGGGTTTATCGTTTTAAGCGTCATTTAAATCATGTGAACACTAACCTTTGGAGAATCATTGAAGAAGGTTTCTATCCGCATGATCCGAGCAACTTTTCTCCAAGAGAGGTCGTGGACCATCAATTCAATGAGAATGCTCTCTTCATCATCCAAGAAGCAATCCTTCCCGAAGACCTCCCTCATCTCCGGCCTTACTCCTGTGCCAAAGATGCTTGGCTCAAGGTGGTTTCCCTTTATCGAGGAAGCGCAAGCATTCAACGTTCCAATTATGAAGTGGTCCAAGATGAAGCCGATGAGTTTGCAATGAAGGAAGAAGAAGAACCTCGTGAGCTCTATCGGAGAGTAACCAAGCTTGTTGTCTCCCTCCGGGATCATGGAAGTAAGGACACAGATGACAACTGGAACAAGCGCAAATTCCTCAAGGCAATGATGCCCTACCACAAAGCCATGTCCTCCGTCATCCATCAACGACCGGACTTCCACACCCTATCCTCAAGTGATGTGTTGGATGAGTTTGTGGCTATGAGCATATTGGACAAGACCGCCGACAATGCGGTGCTTCGCTCCCAAAGAGCAAAGAAGCCCAACCTCGCTTTGAAGGCCAAGATTTGTGTCGAAGAAGATGGAGAGGAGGAAGAAGAAGAGAGCAACCTCGAAGATACTAAGTATGATTATCATGAACACATGGCCCTTGCTTCAAGACAATTTTGGAGCAAGAAGAACTCAAGGCCCAACTTCAACAAGAGCAACTCAAGTGGCACTAAGGGCAAGCAACGAGTGAGGACTTGTTTCAATTGTGGCAATGTGAGTCACTTTGTTGCGGAGTGTCCATATGAGAAGAGGGAAGACAATGGTGGCAAGCTCATCCGTAAGGACAAGGCCAAGTCTTTCCCCAACAAGAGCAACTTCCCAAAGAAGACTCCTCACAAAGCCTTGGTGGCTCAAGAAGAGTACAATGAGGATGATGATGATGATGAGGATGGTGAATCGGTTGCCATGGCCTCCGTGGCCATTGCAATGACTCCTCGGGTGTCTCTCTTCGGTTCACCCAATGAAAGCATCACCGCCAAGTGCCTCATGGCTAAAGCCACCAACAAGGTAACCCCCAACATCAAAACTACCATCATCAATCATTCTTCTTTGACGGATTGCATTGATGAACATGAGGGGACTAATGTGGAGGAAAATGAATTTGAGATCTTTATGAGTAAACTCAAGGGCAAATCCAAGAAGCACTTCGTTGCTCTCTTGGAACAACTTGGTGAAGCCAATGTCATGATCGAGACTCATGAAGAAACCATCTCTAAGATGGAAGGGCATAGTCGTGACTATGCCGATGAGATTTCGGATCTTTCCAATGCTCTTGAGGAAGAGCGTGGTCTTCGTTGGCTCTTGAGGAGTCATACAACGATGATCATGCTAAATTAAAGAAAGACCTTGATCATGCTCTTGTTGTGTCTCGTGTGCTTAGCTCCGAGAAGGCAAAGCTTGGAGTTGATCTTGCTAGACTCAACGAGGACTTTGACACTCTCGACAAGGCTCACAAAGTCTTGAAGGGTGCTCATGTTAGTCTCAAAGAGTCTCATGATCAACTCCAAGTGAAGCTAACCAAGGAGAAAGCCACCTTTCCTCATATGATATTGATTGATAATGCAAATGCTACTAACCCTTGTTGTGAGCATGTGCATCTTGTTGAGGAGAATGCTAAGTTGAAGGAGCAACTTGAAAAGGGCCTTGTCACATGCATTCAAGGTGAGAAAAACCTTAACGACCTTTTGAGTAATCAAAATGAAGTTGTGGCCAAGGAGGGGATTGGGTTCGCGCCCAAGCCCAAGAGCAAGAAGAAGAATGACAAGACCAAGCAACCTCCCCCTCTCAAGCAAACTTTTGTGAGGGAGAGAGAGAGGGTGCTTCCAAGAAGAAGAAGAACCGTGCAAAGGGTGGCAATGCCAAGAAGGACAACGTCATCCCCATGAACATAGCCGGCGACTTTAACCCCTCATATGTGTTGTGCCGTGCTAGTGATGGGCATGCTTATGCTAAATTTGTTGGTTCTTCTTATGAGTACATTGAATGGTCTATTTGGGTTCATAAGACCCTCGTTACTAACATCAAAGGACCCATTACCAAATGGGTACCTAAAACCAAGCATTGATCTCTTGTAGGGGTTTGCTTCCGGTGGGGGATCATGGTTGCTTGATAGTGGAGCAACAAATCATATGACCGGGAGCAAGGACATGGTGGTGGACGTGCAAGAGATTCCATCTATGCCCACCAATGTCGAGTGGGGTGATGCATCACATTCTAAGGTATTGGGTCTCGGCAAGGTTGTCATTTCTCATGATCTTACGATCGAGAAAGTCATTCTTGTTGAGTACCTTGCATACAATTTGCTTTCCGTTCGTCAACTTGCAGTCATGGGTTTTGCTACCTTCTTTGACATTGATACCGTGGCCCTCTTGTGGAGCAAGACTCTTAAAGTAGCCTTTGTTGGGCATGTCGAAAACGGTCTCTATGTGATTAACTTTTCGGAGCGACCCACTAAGACCGCGACATGCCTAATGGCTAAAGTTGACGTGGGATGGCTTTGGCATCGCCGTTTAGCCCATGTCAATATGAGATCTTTGCAAAGTCTTCTCAAGGGGGACCATGTCCATGGACTAACAAATGTTAGTTTTGCCAAAGACCGTGCTTGCAAAGTGCTTGTATTGAAGGAAAGCTTCATGAGAAGGCTCACCCTCCCACGACCATCATATACTCAAAGAGACCCTTGGAGCTCCTTCACATGGATCTCTTTGGGCCACCATCTTTTGATAGTCTTGGAGGTAGAAAGTATTGCTTGGTGATTGTGGATGACTATTCAAGATACACTTGGGTATATTTCTTCAAGAGGAAGAGTGAGACTCAACAAACGGTCATCGACTTTGCAAATGAAGCTCAGCGTCAACATAATGCAAAGATCTTGACTATAAGAAGTGACAACGGCACCGAGTTCAAGAACTACAACTTGGATGAGTTTCTTAGTGATGAGGGAATCAAGCATCAATATTCTGCACCATATACCCCTCAACAAAATGGTGTTGCGGAGAGAAAGAACCGGACGTTGATGGATGCGGCAAGGACCATGATGGCGGAGTTCAAGTCTCCATACAACTTTTGGGCCGAAGCCATCAACACCGCATGTCATGCATCCAATCGGCTCTATCTCCGCAAAGGCTTGAACAAGACTCCTTATGAGATACTCACCGGCAACAAGCCCAACCTCAAGTACTTTCGGGTGTTCGGGTGTAAGAGTTTCATTCTCAAGAAAGGTGTTCGTCTGTCTAAATTTGAAGCTAGACCTCATGAGGGCATATTTGTTGGTTATGCTACAAACTCTCATGCTTACCGTGTCCTCAATAAATCCACGGGACTTATTGAGGAGACGTGTAACGTGGAGTTTGATGAGAATAACGGCTCCCAAGTGGAGCAAAGTGGCACTTGTGATGTAGGTGATGAAATTCCTCCCAAGCCATAAGAAGAATGGGAGTTGGTTTTATCCTACCCATTGAGGAACCCCTTGTGGCGAAGGAGAAGGACAATGCTCCACTCAAGTGGAGCCATCACCAACCCAAGGCCCACACGCTCAAGAACAAAGTGAAGGCCCTCAACCTCATGAACAAGACCAAGGGCAAGATCGTGCTCAAGACGATGATATCACCTCAAATGATGCCCAAGGTCAAGTTCTCTCCCCCGAGCATGCTCAAGATGAAGATCATGCTCAAGACGGCGCTCAAGATGATCAAGTGACCCCTCCTCATCTCACCTCCAAGGAGGAATTAGAGCGTCGTGCCGCCAAGATTGCTTCCAAACTCACCACCAAAGGCCATCTCATGGAGAATGTGGTTGGAAGCCTAAGAAAAGGGGTAAGCACTCGTAGACAATTGGCAAACTATTGTGAACATCACGCATTTGTCTCTTGTGTTGAACCTCAAAAGGTCTATGAGATGCTCGAAGACTCGGATTGGCTCAATGCCATGCATGAAGAACTCAACAACTTCGAGTACAACAAGGTGTGGAGATTGGTGCCAAGGCCATCGGAGAACCACAACATCATTGGAACCAAGTGGATTTTCAAGAACAAGCAAGATGCTCATTGGAACATCATTCGCAACAAGGCAAGATTGGTAGCACAAGGCTACTCCCAAGTCGAGGGTATCGACTACGGTGAAACCTTTGCTCCTGTTGCTCGTCTTGAATCCATTCGTTTGTTGATTGCTTATGCTTCCCATCACAACTTTAAGTTGCAACAAATGGATGTGAAAAGTGCTTTTCTTAATGGTCCCATTAATGAGTTGGTCTATGTCAAGCAACCCCCCGGGTTCGAGGACCCCTACTTCCCGGATCATGTGTATCAACTCGATAAGGCACTCTATGGCCTTAAACAAGCCCCACGTGCGTGGTATGACCACCTTACCGAGTTGTTACAAGATCGTGGATTTGAAGTGGGGCAAATCAATCCCACTCTTTTTACTAAGAAGGTCAATGGGGAGTTGTTTGTATGCCAACTATATGTTGATGATATTATCTTTGGTTCTCCTAACAAAGCTTTCAATGAGGAGTTTGCCGCTCTCATGACCTCCAAGTTCAAGATGTCTTCGATGGGAGAGTTAAAGTTCTTCCTTGGTTTCGATATCAAACAAAGAAGAGAAGGAACCTTCATCAACCAAGCCAAATACACTCAAGACATGCTCAAAAGATTCAAGCTAAGTGATGTCAAGCCGGCTACTACACCAATGCCCACCAAGTGCCAACTTTACATTGATCCCAATGGTAAAGCAGTGGATCAAAAGGTATATCGCTCCATGATTGGATCCTTGCTTTACCTTTGTGCATCTAGACCGGATATCATGTTGAGTGTGGGAATGTGTGCACGGTTTCAAGCTGCACCGAAGGAAAGTCACTATGTGGCGGTCAGCGAATCTTTCGATATTTGGCTCATACCCCAAACTTTGGCTTATGGTACCCAAGAGGAGCAAACTTCAAGCTTGAAGGATTCTGATTCGATTCCGGCGGAGACAAAGTGGATAGGAAGTCCACTTCGGAGGGTGCCAATTTCTTGGTTGCTCCTTGGTAAGTTGGTCTTCCAAGAAGCAAAGTTGTGTGTCTCTCTCGTCCACGAAGCGGAATATGTGGCGGCGGTAGTTGTTGTGCTCAACTCCTATGGATGAGGCAAACTTTAAAGGAGTACGGTGTCATTTGTGACAAAGTGCCTCTTTGGTGTGATAATGAAAGTGCCATCAAGATTTCTCTCAACCCGGTGCAACACTTCAAGACGAAGCACATCGAGATTCGGTATCATTTCATCCGGGATCACATTAGGCGAGGGGAGATCGAGCTCAAGTATTTCAACACTCAGGATAACCTTGCAGATATATTCACGAAGCCCTTAGATGAAGCAAGTTTTCGCGAGTTAAGGCATGAGCTAAATATCATCGATTTGAGCAATGTGACTTGAGCCCGTGCACTCCCCACCACACTCAACTTGTTGTCTAGTTTAGGTGTAGGCATGGACATAGGGGGAGTGTTGTTCTCTCAATGAACTCTTCCTCCCCCCATTATGCATAAATCGATCACCTCTTTCACATTAGCCATTTTTGATGGTACTTGTGTTCCAAAGACGAGTTTTGGTCATGGGCCCAAGGATAATTCTTCGCGGTTTCATACCATCCAACTCAAACATAGGTGGCTTCGGCCACCGCCCTCTCTCCTTGAGAGGCCTTGTCGCTTGGTGGTTTCTTGCTGTCTTTTGCCTCTGGTTTGTGCTAGATCTTGTGGTTTCGTGTGTGAATAGTTGCCTTGCAAAGGCCCTCTTCTCGTTTTTGAAACTTGCGGTGACTTGAGTTCACGGTACTACCGCGGCCAGCTGCGGTACTACCGCAGCATGCCACGGTACTACCGCTATGGAGCAACGCAGTACTACCGCGACCTCACGGCAGTAATTTTTATCGCCGCCCGTTGAGCGGTACTACCGCCTCGGTGCGGAACTTCCGCCCGAGCGGTACTACCGCGATGATACGCGGTACTACCGCAACAGTTCGAGGGCGTGGGGATAAGGATGGGCAGGGGGAGTTCTAACTCCCCATACCCATTCGCAGTCCTCTCCCCACGTCGCCTCCTTCTCTCCTTGCTCAAGAACGAAACCGGCGTCCTTCGCGGATCTCCTCCACCGCTGCCCTCCGTGATTCCGACCGGTGGGATCGTTCCCCACCACGTGCTCTTGCTATGGACCCAGGTTTTTCCCCAACTCCCTCTCCTTGTTGATGGTGTTTGGTGTTTCTAGGTTTTGGGGGAGGCTTGTGTGTTCTTGAGATTGATAGGCTTGATCTCTGCAAGAATAGGATGAAGGAGTGTGGTATTGCATAGGATTTATATGGGTATTGTTGTCATGTGCTAGATTTGATCACTGTAGCACCACCATTGTTTCGCGGTTCTTTTCAGATTCAAATCGCTAGTTGGATCTGCTGCGACGCGGTACTACCGTCCGTATGGCGCGGTACTACCACTTGCATGGTACTACCGCCCTTCGGGTGCGGTACTACCGCGCTCTGTGTGGCACTAAAGCTCTACTACCACTCCAACCACGGTACTACCGTGACCTCTCACGGTACTACCGCGTTTGGAGCAGCACAAATGCTTTAGTGCCGCAGGCAGTGGCAGTCCTACCGTGACTCACACCTATCGCATGCCAACTTTCTCATATGTCTCCTATGTGTTTCTTGTGCTTAATCGTGGCCTTTGCATTGATCTTCTTTGCGTCTTTGGTGCTTTGCGTGTGTGTCTCAGGTGGTGGCTCTCGCCGGTCCAATCCCAGCCGTAACACTGGCTCCAAGCGTCTGTGCAACGCCGGTGAAGCACCAGAGGGCTCCTCCTCTGCCCCCAAGCGCCATGTCAAGACAATTGCTAGCAAGTACAAGGAGCCTGCCAAGGGCATGGATGAGATGCCCCAATCTGACTACGTCCGTCTCAGGCAAATTGACCCGTACGTAACCCCTCGTTCCTCTGTCAGGGGTTGTGAGCTGTTCTGGAACAAGCATCAAACCAACGTCTATCTGGATGTCATCAAGAACAAGCAGAATACCTATGTGGATGTGAAGTGGATTGACATGCATCACTTGAGGATGGACAAGTTCCGTGCCTACTTTGGAGAGGCTCGGACTTGGTGGAGCAGTTTGGCATTGAGCACGTGATATCCTTTCACCTTGACTATGATCCCGAGCTCATTGGTCAGTTCTTTGCTTCATTTACTTTCACCCTAATGAGGAGAGGAGGATGACTGGATGACCAATGGCCGTAAGCTATACGCTACACGGAAGGAGTTCATGGATTTGCTCCAAGTTCACGATGACGGGCTCGACTCTCCCATGGGTGTTAGCCCCATGCCAACTCGACTCGCCAACAAGGACAGGCTTGCACCGTACTATGTTGAGAAGGCGCTTCAAGTGGCAAGATAGGGTTGGTGCTCAACTCTTTTCTGGATATCATGTACCGCATCTTCCGCAACTCCTTGTTCCCTCGCATTGGTGACAAGGACAAGGTCCATGCCTATATGGTGGATATGATGCTCATCTGCGAGGAGGCTTGTTTGTCTCGAGACTCAGCCACTTGATGTCTCACACATCATGTGGTGTGAGCTTCGGTTTCGGTGTTCAACATAAAGTGCCTATTCTGGGCCCTATCTGCTTCTCGCTGATCTCAAGGACACAGGAGAAGATGTTCCCTGGTGAGGAGTTCCTTGCCCCTGATTGGATTCGCCATGACCCCATCTGCTCGTGTCAAACCCAACCGGGCCAACACTACTACTCGTGCCGAGGCGTCTGCTGCTAGGGCTGCTGTTGGAGAGGAGGATCTTGGCGCCGAGAATGTTCTTGAGGGCCATGCTGCTAGGCCTTCCAGAGCTCCTCTATGCCTTCATGGGCCACGAAGTGAAGGACAAGATGAAGACTCTTTTCGCATGCAAGCCAAGGGGCGATCAGACTCACGTGGCATCCAAGGAGAGTCGTCGCCGGGACAGGAAGATCTTGAAGCTCTATGGTGAGGATGTGTCTGGCGGGTCTGAGGAGCACATCACTCCCGAGGCCGAGTGGATGGAGAAGCAAGGCTACAAGTGGACTGATTCTGAGGAGGACGTCGAGGAGTCCATCCCTGCTGCTGAGGAGTCTGACGGAGAGGGTTGGGACGAGTTCCCTCCTGCTTGAGCCACCACTTGTGTGTAGGTGTCCTCTCTGCCTTTTTGGCGTCTCGATGCCAAAGGGGGAGAGAGCGTATGGATTTGCGATTCTTGTGTCGTGTTCGTGTTTGGGGTGTTTATTGCGTTTTCGGTTGAACCTCGTTTGAACCTCGTTTTAGTTGCTTTTCCTTCATATGGTGTAAGACATATGCACTCTATCTATCTTAGCAAGCTTGTGTTATATCTTGCTATATGTTGCTTAGATGTTATTCTTCGGGCCTTTGTCTCTAAAATATAGGGGGAGTGGTGATCCTAGTACGTGTCCTATGCAGTCCAAAGCATTCATCCAGAGTGCACACATCTAGGGGGAGCCCGTCTATATTTTGGAGAGGAGGGGTTTGCCCTTGCTCTATATTATTGTATCTTTGTGCAAATCCGTATTGTCATCAATCCACCAAAAGGGGAGATTGTAAGGGCATATTTATCCGTAAGTGTTTTGGTGATTGATGAAGATACTTTTGCGGACTAATCGTATGCTTTGAGTTCCTCAGATGGTTCATCACTAGGCACGAGACGATTCGGTGTCCCTCGGAGACTATTGAAGGCGGCGTCGCCCCACGTTTCTTTTGGTGGATTTGAGTCGAGGAGAGCCGTACTATTAAGAGGGGTCCGCGATCGGAAAGGTTTGGGCGGAATCAACACGTACACTTGTCCCTCCTTTCCCTGCACTTTGGAGCTTCCCTTCGTTATCTTGGTTGTGCGGAAATCTGACAACTACTACTGTACTTGCGGTAGTACCGCAAGTACACGCGGTAGTACCGCTGGGGGCCACGGTAGTGGAGCGGTAATACCACGGCTCCCAGGAATAGTGGCGCTCCGGTGCGGTAGTAGGGGCGGATGTAATTTTTTACATCCGCGCCCACCACGGTAGTACCGCTCATCCAGCGCGGTAGTACAGCGGAGCCCACGGTAGTACTGCTCCCTATGAGCCATAGTACCGTGGCCCTCCTACCTAGTACCGTAGTTTCACGGTAGTAGGCGCGCGCTACGGTAGTACCGCTCCTCGGGAGCGGTAGTACCGCGTCGGATTTTTGTACCACCGCAGTTTCAGCGGAAGTTGGCACGGATGTAATTTATTTCATCCGCGCCCTTCCCAGGCCGTGACTCTCCTGCCTTGCGGTAGTACCGCAAGGGGGAGCGGTAGTACCGCGCAAGCGGTAGTACTGCCCCTTAGTCAGGCTAGTTCCGGCATGTGCTGCTGCTGCGGTAGTACCATGGTCCGCCACGGTAGTACCGCGCAGCCTCGCGGTAGTACCGCGCCCCTGGAGCGGTAGTACCGCGCGTCGCGGGCTGAATATGTGGATAACGGTTGGATTTTTCCCACGACTATATAAGGGGCGTCTTCTACCTCTAGTTGACCACCTCTTCTCTCTCTAAGCTCCATTGTTGCTCCAAGCTCCATTTTGGCCCGATCTCTCTCCCTAACCAATCAAACTTGTTGATTTGCTCGGGATTGGGTGACAAGGGCCCGATCTACACTTCCACCACAAGATATTTGATTCCCCCCACTTATCCCTTGTGGATCTTGTTACTCTTGGGTGTTTGAGCATCCTAGACGGTTGAGGTCACCGTGGAGCCATATTCCATTGTGGTGAAGCTTCGTGGTGTTGTTGGGAGCCTCCAATTAAGTTGTGGAGATTGCCCCAACCTTGTTTGTAAAGGTTTGGTCGCCGCCTTCAAGGGCACCAATAGTGGAATCACGGCTCTTGCATTGTGCGAGGGCGTGAGGAGATTACGGTGGCCCTAATGGCTTCTTGGGGAGCATTGTGCCTCCACACCGCTCTAACGGAGACGTACTTCCCCTCAAAAGGAAGGAACTTCGGTAACACATCCTCGTCTCCACCGGCTCCACTCTTGGTTATCTTATCCCTTTACTTGTGCAAGCTTATTTGTGTTCCTATCCTTGCTTGCTTTTGTGCTTGTGTTGTTTGCATCATATAGGTTGTCCACCTAGTTGCACATCTAGACAACCTTTATTATTGCAAAGTTTAAATTGGTAAAGAAAAGCTTAAAAATTGTTAGTTGCCTATTCACCCCCCCCCCTCTAGTCAACTATATCGATCCTTTCACGGACGCCGCTGCTGCATGATACGTCTCCAACGTATCTATAATTTTTTATTGTTCCATGCTGTTTTATTATCAATCTTGGATATTTTATAATCATTTTATATCATTTTTTGGTACTAACCTATTGACATAGTGCCAAGTGCCAGTTGTTGTTTTTCCATGTTTTTTACATCGCAGGAAATCAATATCAAACAGAGTCCAAATGCCACGAAACTCCATGATGATTTTTTATGGGCCAAAAGGAAGGCAATGGGCCCTGGTTGCACCTGGGGGTGCCCCGAGGGGGGCACAACCCACCAGGGCACGCCAGGAGGCCCAGGCACGCCCTGATGGGTTGCGCCCACCTCGGGTGCCCCCCGGACCGCCTCTTTTCTCTATAAATACCCTAAAAATCCACAAACCCTAGGGGAGTCGACGAAATATTCATCCAGCTGCCGCAGAGTCCAGAACCACCAGATCCAATCTAGACACCATCACGGAGGGGTTCACCACCTCCATTGGTGCCTCTCCGATGATGCGTGAGTAGTTCTTTGTAGACCTTTGGGTCCATAGTTAGTAGCTAGATGGATTTCTCTCTCTCTCTGAATTCTCAATACAATGGTCTCTTAGAGATCCATATAATGTAACTCTTTTTGCGGTGTGTTTTTTGGGATCCGATGAACTTCGAGTTTATGATCAGATCTATCTTTTTATATCCATGAAAGTTATTTGAGTTTCTTTGATCTCTTATATGCATGATCTCTTATAGCCTCGCATTTCTTCTCCAATATTTGGGTTTTGTTTGGCCAACTTGATCTATTTATCTTGCAATGGGAAGAGGTGCCCGGTAGTGGGTTCGATCTTACGGTGCTTGATCCCAGTAACAGAAAGGGAACCGACACGTATGTATCATTGCTACTAAGGATAAAAAGACGAGATCTATATCTACCGCCATATAGATAAACGAATCTTGTCTACTGAAGGAAATATGCACTAGAGGAAATAATAAAGTTATTATTTACTTTCTTATTTCATGATAAATGTTTATTATTCATGCTAGAATTGCATTAACCGGAAACTTAGTACATGTGTGGATACATATACAAACAGAGTGTCACTAGTATGCCTCTACTTGACTAGCTCGTTGAATCAAAGATGGTTAAGTTTCCTAGCCATAGACATGAGTTGTCATTTGATTAACGGGATCACATCATTAGAGAATGATGTGATTAATTTGACCCATTCTGTTAGCTTAGCACTTGATTGTTTAGTATATTGTTATTGCTTTCTTCATGACTTATACATGTTCCTATGACTATGAGATTATACAACTCCCGGATACCGGAGGAACACTTTGTGTGCTACCAAACGTCACAACGTAACTGGGTGATTATAAAGGTGCTCTATAGGTGTCTCCGATGGTACTTGTTGAGTTGGCATAGATCGAGATTAGAATTTTTCACTTCGATTGTCGGAGAGGTATCTCTGGGCCCTCTCGGTAATGCACATCACTATAATCCTTGCAAGCAATGTGACTAATGAGTTAGTTGCGGGATGATGCATTACGGAACGAGTAAAGAGACTTGCCGGTAACGATATTGAACTAGGTATTGAGATACCGACGATCAAATCTCGGGCAAGTAACATACCGATGACAAAGGGAACAACGTATGTTGTTATGCGATTTGACCGATAAAGATTTTCGTAAAATATGTAGGAACCAATATTAGCATCCGGGTTCCGCTATTGGTTATTGACTGGAGATGAGTCTCGGTCATGTCTACGTAGTTCTCGAACCCGTAGGGTCCGCACGCTTAACGTTCTGTGACGATTTGTATTATGAGTTATGTGATTTGATGACCGAAGTTTGTTCGAAGTCCCGGGTGAGATCAGGGACATGACGAGGAGTCTCAAAATGGTTGAGACGTAAAGATTGATATATTGGAATCCTATATTCGGACATCGGAAAGGTTTCGAGTGATTCGGGTATTTTTCGGAGTACCAGAGAGTTACGGGAATTCGTATTCAGCCTTAATGGGCCATACGGGAAAGGAGAGAAAGGCCTCAAGGGTGGCCGCGCCCCTTCCCCATAGACTGGTCCGAATTGGACTAGGGAAAGGGGGTGCCCCCTTCCTTTCTTCTCCTTCTCCCTTCCCTTTTTCCTATTCCATGTGGGAGGTGGAATCCTACTAGGACTAGGGAGTCCTAGTAGGACTCCACACTTTGGGCGCGCCCTATGAGGGCTGGCCTCTTCCTCCCTCCATCCTTTATATACGTGGCCAGGGGGCACCCCATAGAGACACAAGTTGATCATTGATCCCTTAGCTGTGTGCGGTTCCCCCCTCCACCATAATCCACCTCGGTCATATCGTCGTAGTGCTTAGGCGAAGCCCTGTGCCGGTAGCTTCATCATCACCGTCATCACACCGTCATGCTGACGAAGCTTTCCCTCGACACTCTGTTGGATCGTGAGTTTGTGGGACATCACCGAGCCAAACGTGTGCAGATCACGGAGGTGTCGTACCTTCGGTGCTTGGATCGGTCGATCGTGAATACGTACAACTACATCAACCGCGTTGTCATAACGCTTCGCCACGGTCTCACGAGGGCGTGAGACAACACTCTCCCCTCTCGTTGCTATGCATCACCATGATCTTGCGTGTGCGTAGGAATTTTTTTGAAATTACTACGTTCCCCAACATCTACATCATGTCATCGTTCTTATTGCATTACTCCGTTTTTCCATGAACTTAATACACTAGATGCATGCTGGATAGCGGTTAATGTGTGGAGTAATAGTAGTAGATGCAGGCAGGAGTCGGTCTACTAATCTTGGACGTGATGCCTATGTAATGATCATTGCCTGGATATCATCATAATTATTTGAAGTTCTATCAATTGCCCAACAGTAATTTGTTTACCCACCGTTTGCTATTTTTCTCGAGGGAAGCCACTAGTGAAACCTACGGCCCCCGGGTCTTATTTCTCATATATTTTCCTTGCGATCTATTTTCCTTTGAGTTTTTCCAGATCTATTAAACCAAAAATACAAAAATACTTTCCTGTACTTTATTTTGCTTACGATCTATTATTTCAATCTATCACAACTTTGTCCCGTCCACGCACCGTTTCTGGTGCCGTTACCCGAAAGGGATTGACAACCCTTTTAACACGTCGGGTTGCGAGGTGTTGTTATTTGTGTGCTGGGGCTGTTTACGTTGTATTGCTTGGTTCTCCTACAGGTTCGATAACCTTGGTTTCATTACCGAGGGAAATACCTACCGTTGCTATGCTACATCATCCTCTCCTCTTGGGGGAACCACCTACGTAGTGTTGGCAAACATCATCAAGGGAATTTCTGGCGCCGTTGCCGGGGAGGATCTTCAACATAACCAGGTTCCTAATCACAAATCTCATCTCCTTGCAATTTACATTATTTTCCATTTGCCTCTCGTTTTCCTCTCCCCCACTTCACAAAATTTGCCGTTTTATTCGCCTCTCTTTTCCATTTGCCGTTTTCTTTTCAGATTTATTCTTTGCTTGCAATCATGAGTGATTTCGGTATGGCACCAACAGATGATGGCCCGACTCCTAAGATTGGACGTACAGGCAATCTGGATGCTAAAACTTTTATCTTGGGGCACGGGAACGTTATGGGAAAAGAACGTATCCAGGAATTTTTCAATTGTTTGGAAATCTGGGTCTTGATGATGCCCCTATACTTAAAACTACTAGATCTTATGCGGATGCTATTTCAGCATTAGTTCTGAAACTTGAAAGTAAATTTATTCCCACTCATCCTACTTTGCAAAGATTGTTTTTTGAGCTTCCCAAAATAAAGAATCCTAGATCCAAAAAGTTGGCCACTCTCGTTCTTATGAACGAGTTTGACTACATAATTCGGGAAGCTAGGGAAATCTTTGACTTTTATGGTATGAATCGTGAAAAACCCGTGATAGATGAAATTCTTTACAATAGTGATTATGCACTAATTTGCTTGGGGATAATAATATCTTTGATGAAAATCTTAAAAAGGAGGTTCCCGTTCTAGAAATAATCCAACATGTTTCAATAATGCCAATCAACATTACTCTTGGATTGTTGCGGGAAATCGAAGGGGTTATGATGAAAACCAACTAAGGAATGCTAAAGTTTCTATGGATAATATGTCTTATGTTGTGTTTACAAAACCTCCTGATAAAAATACCCCCAAGAAAAATAAGAAGAAGAAGGATGACAAAACTTAGATCCTTGCTTTATGCCTAGCTAAGGCGTAAAACTATAGCGCTTGTTGGGAGGCAACCCAATGAATAAAATTTATTTTTGCTTTTTGCTTTCTGTTATTGTGTGTTTACACAATTATGCTACTGGTATGATTGTGTTTTTTGTGTTTTAATTAGTGTTTGTGCCAAGTAAAGCCTATAGGATCTTCTTGGGTGATAGTTGTTTGATCTTGCTGAAAAAGATAGAAACTTTGTGTTCACGAAAATAATTTTCATATATCACAGAAAAGAGCTTTTGCCCTGATTCTTTTTGCATAAGATTAATATACAAATTACCCTGGTCGTCCTATTTTGGTAGAATTTTTGGATTTCCAGAAGTATTCGCCAAAGTATTCGCCAAAGTCAGATTACTACAGACTGTTCTGTTTTGATAGATTTTGTTTTCTTTGTGTTGTGTGCTTATTTTGATGGCTCTATGGTTTTCTTTGATGAGTTTTTGCCATAGGAAAGTTGGAATACAGTAGATATAATACAAAAACAAAATATGAATTGGTTTGACACAACACTTATAGTAGTGGTTTGCTTTCTTATACTAACGGATCTCACAAAGGTTTTGTTGAGTTTTGTGTGATTGAAGTTTTCAAGTTTTGGGTTATCTTACGATGGATGAAGGAAGGATTTAAGAGCCTAAGTTTGGGGATGCCCCGGCATCCCAAGCTATTATCCAAGAATGAGCAACCAACTAAGCTTGGGGATTCCCCCGAGTGGCATCCCCGCTTTCTTTCAACAACTATCGGTATTTTACTCGAGACTATATTTTTATTCGTCACATGATATGTGTTTTTCTTGGAGCGTCTTGTATGATATGTGTATTTTCTTGTTTTATTTTATGTTTTAAGTCATCAATCCTTGCTGGACACACCTATTTGAGAGAGCGGAAATTATATCATGACTTGTTAAAATTGCTCTCTATGCTTCACGTAAGTCTTTTATGAGCTAGGACTTGCTCTAGTGCTTCACTTATATCTTTTTGAGCACGGTGTGCTTAGTATTTTTGAATAAATGCTCTCTTACTTCACTTAGATTTATTTGAGATTTAGTAAAATTTTAAAGAAATTCTCTCTTGCTTCACTTAAATTATTTTGAGAGAAAGAAAATTTGTTATGCTCATGATCTTCACTTATATTTGTTTGAGCTTATGAAAAGCAACACATAAAAATTAGTCCCAAAGTGATAGATATCCAAGAAGGATAAAAAAATGTCATGAAGATCATTGTACAAAATAAACTTGATTCTTAGTAATAGTTTTGAGATATGATGATGTGATATGTGAGTTATGTTGATGAGTAATTGTGCTCTAGTAAGAATATTGGTGTTAAGGTTTGTGATTCCCTATGCATGCACGAAAGTCAATAATCCTGCAATGAAAATTATATCCTACTTATGGTGCATTATTCGGTGTTAATTATGCTTACTGCTTGCTTATGAGATTATTCGTTTCTTGGTTGGTCGCTTCTCAATCTTTTTGCTAGCCTTCATTTTGCACTAAGTATGACCTCTACTTGTGCATCCAAAATCCTTTAAACCAGTTTTGCCACATGAGTCCACTATATCTACCTATATGCGGTATTCTTTTGCCGTTCTAAGCAAATTTGCATGTGCCATCCCTAATTTTCAAAATAAACTTCTCTTTTGTGTATTTGTTTCGCTCACGGAATGGTAACGGGTGGCTAATATTTTCCATGCTAGATGTGTTATTCTAAAGATGAGTGTTTATTCACTTGTCATTGCACGAGAGTAAGGCAAAGGTTTTAGGGATGCCCAGTCCCGAAATGCAAAAAAAAATACTTTATGTTGTCAAATAATAAATTCCTTGGAAAGTGTTGGTATGGAGGGCACCCGTGGATACGGCTAGCCATGGAAAGTGAAAGAATGGTGGAAAAAGGAATAACCTTTATTTTCTGTTTGGGAACCGCCTATGGCATATCTAGCATGGAAAGTGTTCGGAACTCTGAGTCATTTTATTTGGTGGGATGGATACACCTCCCAAAATGTTTTTGTCTCAAATTTTTGGATTTGAGCTCTAGCACCTCTACAAATCCCTACTTCCCTCGGCGAAGGGCCTTTCTTTTACTTTATGCAACTTTATTTTTACTTTGAGTCTCCATCTTCTCTTATAAAAAGCACCAACTAGGAGGCAATATGATCGTGCTTAAGTGTTGGGTGTAGTTAATATTCGAGTGTGTTTCATAAATGGATCAATGTTTGAGCATGATGGGCTAGGGATAACTTGTTTTAGCATTGATATTTTGAAAGACATGTTTGCTTGTGATATGCTTGAGTATCTAAATTATTATGTCAAAACTAGACTATTGCTTTGAATCACATAAAAGTCCAAATGTCCATGCTATAAACAAAAGAATATGACATGACTTGATGAACAACACTCCACATCAAAAATTCTGTTTTTTATCACTTACCTACTCGAGGACGAGTAGGAGTTAAGCTTGGGGATGTTGATACGTCTCCAACATATCTATAATTTTTGATTGTTCCATGCTGTTTTATTATCAATCTTGGATGTTTTATAATCAATTTATAGTCATTTTATATAATTTTTTGGTACTAACCTATTGACATAGTGCCAAGTGTCAGTTGCTGTTTTTTCCATGTTTTTTACATAGCAGGAAATCAATATCGGACGGAGTCCAAATGCCATGAAACTCCACGATGATTTTTTATGGGCCAGAAGGAAGGCAATGGGCTATGGTTGCACTGGGGTGCCCGAGGGGGCACAACCCACCGATCTTGCCAGAGAGCCCAGCGCGCCGGTGGGTTGTGCCCACCTCGGGTGCCCCCTGGACCGCCTCTTTGCTCTATAAATACCCTAAAAATCCACAAACCCTAGGGGATTCAACGAAATATTCATCCAGCCGCCGCAGAGTCTAGAACCACCAGATCCAATCTAGACACCATCACGGAGGGGTTCACCACCTCCATTGGTGCCTCTCCGATGATGCGTGAGTAGTTCTTTGTAGACCTTCGGGTCCGTAGTTACTATCTAGAAGGCTTTCTCTCCCTCGCTGAATTCTCAATACAATGGTATCTTGAAGATCCATATGATGTAACTCTTCTTGCGGTGTGTTTGTTGGGATCCGATGAACTTCAAGTTTATGATCAGATCTATCTTTTTATATCCATGAAAGTTATTTGAATTTCTTTGATCTCTTATATGCATGATCTCTTATAGCCTCGTATTTATTCTCCGATATTTGGGTTTTGTTTGGCCAACTTGATCTATTTATCTTGCAATGGGAAGAGGTGCCCGTAGTGGGTTCGATCTTACGGTGCTTGATCCCAAAGGATGTAAAGGGAACCGACACGTATGTATCGTTGCTACTAAGGATAAAAAGACGAGATCTATATCGACCGCCATATAGATAAACGGATGTTTTCTACATCATGTCATCGTTCTTATTGCATTACTCCGTTTTTCCATGAACTTAATACACTAGATGCATGCTAGATGGCGGTCGATGTGTGGAGTAATAGTAGTATATGCAGGCAGGAGTCGGTCTACTAATCTTGGACTTGATGCCTATGTAATTATCATTGCCTGGATATCGTCATAATTATTTGAAGTTCAATCAATTGCCCAACAGTAATTTGTTTACCCACCGTTAGCTATTTTTTTCGAGATAAGCCACTAGTGAAACCTACGGCCCCCGGGTCTTATTTCTCATATATTTTCCTTGCGGTCTATTTTTCCTTTGCATTTTTATTCAGATCTATTAAACCAAAAATACAAATATACTTTGCTCCACTTTATTTTATTTGCGATCTATAATTTCAATCTATCACAACTTTCTCCCGTCCATGCACCGTTTCTGGTGCCGTTACCCGAAAGGGATTGACAACCCCTTTAACACGTCGGGTTGCGAGGTGTTGTTATTTGTGTGCAGGGTTGTTTACGTTGTGTTGCTTGGTTCTCCTACCGGTTTGATAACCTTGGTTTCATTACTGAGGGAAATACCTACCGTTGCTATGCTACATCTGTTGGAAATATGCCCTAGAGGCAATAATAAAAAGGATTATTATTATATTTCCTTGTTCGTGATAATTGTCTTTTATTCATGCTATAATTGTATTATCCGGAAATCGTAATACATGTGTGAATACATAGACCACAATATGTCCCTAGTGAGCCTCTAGTTGACTAGCTCGTTGATCAAGAGATAGTCATGGTTTCGACTATGGACATTGGATGTCATTGATAACGGGATCACATCATTAGGAGAATGATGTGATGGACAAGACCCAATCCTAAGCATAGCACAAGATCGTGTAGTTCGTTTTGCTAGAGCTTTTCCAATGTCAAGTATCTCTTCCTTAGACCATGAGATCGTGTAACTCCCGGATACCGTAAGAGTGCTTTGGGTGTACCAAACGCCACAACGAATCGGGTGACTATAAAGGTGCACTACGGTATCTCCGAAAGTGTCATTGGGTTGACACGGATCGAGGCTGGATTTGTCACTCCGTTATGACGAGAGGTATCTCGGGCCCACTCGATAATGCATCATCATAATGAGCTCAAAGTGACCAAGTGATTGGTTACAGGATCATGCATTACGATGCGAGTAAAGTGACTTGTGTAACGAGACTGAACGAGGTATTGGGATACCGACGATCGAGTCTCGGGCAAGTAACGTACCGATTGACAAAGGGAATTGAATACGGGATTAATTGAATCCTCGACATTGTGGTTCATCCGATGAGATCATCGAGGAGTATGTGGGAGCCAACATGGGTATCTAGATCCCGCTGTTGGTTATTGACCGGAGAGCCGTCTCGGTCATGTCTGCATGTCTCCCGAACCCGTAGGGTCTACACACTTAAGGTTCGGTGACGCTAGGGTTGTATGAATATGAGTATGCAGCAAACCGAATGTTGTTCGGAGTTCCAAATGAGATCCCGGACGTCACTAGGAGTTCTGGAATGGTCCGGAGGTAAAGAATTATATATAGGAAGTGCTATTTCGGCCATCGGGAGAATTTCGGGGGTTACCGATATTGTACCGGGACCACCGGAAGGGTCCCGGGTCCACCGGTGGGGCCACCTATCCCGGAGGGCCCGTGGGCTGAAGTGGGAGGAACCAGCCTGGTGGGCTGGTGCGCCTCACTTGGGCCCCTGCACCTAGGGTTGGAAACCCTAGGGTGAAGCGCCCACTTGCCTTGGGGCAAGCCTCCCCCTTAGCGCGCCCCCTTGAGAGATCAGATCTCCAGGGCCAGCGCCCCAGGGGCCTATATAAAGGGGGGGGAGGGGCAGCCGCACCTTGCATCTTGGCGCCTCCTCTCCCTGCTACACTCTCCTCCTCCGCCACGTGCTTGGCGAAGCCTGCCGAGTGCTGCTTCTCCACCAACACCACGCCGTCGTGCTGCATCGAGCCATCTTCCTCAACCTCTCCTTCCCCTTGCTGGATCAAGAAGGAGGAGACGTCATCCGCTCCGTACGTGTGTTGAACGCGGAGGTGCCGTCCGTTCGGCACTCGGTCATCGGTGATTTGGATCACGGCGAGTACGACTCCATCATCCACGTTCTAGTGAACGCTTCCGCACGCGATCTACAAGTGATATGTAGAAGCAATCTCTCTCCATTGACTCGTTGCTTAGATGAACTCATAGATGGATCTTGGTGAAACCGTAGAAAATTTTTAATTTTCTGCAACGTTCCCCAATAGTGGCATCATGAGCTAGGTCTATGCGTAGTTCTCTATTGCACGAGTAGAACACAATTTTGTTGTGGGCGTAGATCTTGTCAACTTGCTTGCCGCTACTAGTCTTTTCTTGCTTCAGCGGTATTGTGGGATGAAGCGGCCCGGACCGACCTTACACGTACGCTTACGTGAGAGAGGTTCCACCGACTGACATGCACTAGTTGCATAAGGTGGCTAGCGGGTGTCTGTCTCTCCTACTTTAGTTGGAGTGGATTAGATGAAAAGGGTCCTTATGAAGGGTAAATAGAAGTTGACAAAATCACGTTGTGGTTATACGTAGGTAAGAAAACGTTCTTGCTAGAACCCAATTGCAGCCACGTAAAAGATGCAACAACAATTAGAGGACGTCTAACTAGTTTTTGCAGCAATTGTCATGTGATGTGATATGGCCAGAAGTTGTGATGAATGATGAATGATATATTGTGATGTATGAGATCATGTTCTTGTAATAGGAATCACGACTTGCATGTCAATGAGTATGACAACCGGCAGGAGCCATAGGAGTTGTCTTAATTATTGTATGACCTGCGAGTCATTGATTCAACGCCATGTAAATTACTTTACTTTATTGCTAAACGTGTTAGCCATAGTAGTAGAAGTAATAGTTGGCGAGCAACTTCATGGAGACACGATGATGGAGATCATGGTGTCATGCTGGTGACAAGATGATCATGGAGCCCCGAAGATGAAGATCAAAGGAGCTATATGATATTGGCCATATCATGTCACTACTTTATATGATTGCATGTGATGTTTATTATGTTTTATGCATCTTGTTTACTTAGAACGACGGTAGTAAATAAGATGATCCCTTATAATAATTCAAGAAAGTGTTCCCCTTAACTGTGCACCGTTGCTAAAGTTCGTCGTTTCGAAGCACCACATGATGATCGGGTGTGATAGATCCTTACGTTCACATACAACGGGTGTAAGACAGTTTTACACATGCATAAACACTTAAGGTTAACTTGACAAGCCTAGCATGTACAGACATGGCCTCGGAACACATGAGACCGAAAGGTCGAACATGAGTCGTATGGAAGATACGATCAACATGGAGATGTTCACCGATGATGACTAGTCCGTCTCACGTGATGATCGGACATGGCCTAGTTGACTCGGATCATGTAACACTTAGATGACTAGAGGGATGTCAAATCTGAGTGGGAGTTCATTAAATAATTTGATTAAATGAACTTAATTATCATGAACTTAGTCTAAAGTCTTTGCAAAATATGTCTTGTAGATCAAATGGCCAACGCTCATGTTAACATGAACTTCAACGCGTTCCTAGAGAAAACCAAACTGAAAGATGATGGCAGCAACTATCCGGACTGGGTCCGGAACCTGAGGATCATCCTCATAGCAGCCAAGAAACAATATGTCCTAGAAGCACCGCTAGGTGATGCACCCATCCCAGATAACCAAGACATTATGAATGCTTGGCAGTCTCGTCTTGATGATTACTCCCTCGCTCGATGCGGCATGCTTTACGACTTAGAACCGGGCTCCAAAAGCGTTTTGAGCAACACGGAGCATATGAGATGTTCGAGGAGCTGAAAATGGTTTTCCAAGCTCATGCCCGGTCGAGAGATATGAAGTCTCCGACAAGTTCTATAGTTGTAAGATGGAGGAAAACAGTTCATCGGTGAGCACATACTCAAAATGTCGGGTTGCACAACCGCTTTGTCCCAATTGGACATTAACCTCCGGACGAGGCGGTCATTGACAGAATCCTTGATCGCTCCCACCAAGCTACAAGAGCTTTGTGATGAACTACAATATGCAGGGATGGTGAAGACCATTCTGAAGTATTCTCAATGTGAAGTCAGCAGAGGTTGAAATCAAGAAAGAACATCAAGTGTTGATGGTCAATAAAATCACTAAGTTCAAAATGGGCAAGGGTAAGAAGAACTTCAAGAAGGACGGCAAAGATGTTGCGCGCCCGAGAAGCAAGTTGCCGGAAGAAGTCAAAGAATGGACCCAAGCCCGAGACAGAGTGCTTTTATTGCAAAGGGAAGGGCCACTGGAAGCGGAACTGGCCCAAATACTTAGCGGACAAGAAGGCCGGCAACACTAAAGGTATATTTGATATACATGTAATTGATGTGTACCTTACCAGTACTTATAGTAACTCCTGGGTATTTGATACCGGTGCCGTTGCTCATATTTGTAACTCACAGCAGGAGCTGCGGAATAAACGGAGACTGGCAAAGGACGAGGTGACGACACTACAACAAGAACCCCCCTACAGCAACGCATTGATGTGTTGTCTTATGTCCATATAGGCGTTGCTAACGTCTACACCAACGGATTAATATCCGTTGCCGTTGGTGGCGTTGCAAGAGTCTACAACAACGTATATGCATGCGTTGGTAAACCGCATGAATAAGCGTTGTAAGAAAGCAACGTATAGAATTAGATCCTAACAACACATCACATACGTTGGTGACTACCCTGTCCAAAACGATTATTGCAATGCCTAGGAAGTTTGCTACATTGCATGAACAATTCATGGTATTATATATATCACCATCCATAGATATAAGTTGAATGTTGATGGTACATAGGAGACACGATATAATAATAAAAAATGCCTCATATATTAAATTAACTTGGTTGTATTACAAAGAACACAATACAAAGATTACACCGAACAACTCAACCATTCTAAAACATAATGTTTGAAAGTGGCAACATTGACCATGAAAATGGCATTCTAAAACATAATGTGAAACTATGTAGCATCCCCATCCGTGAGCTTGCAATCAACATCCGATCCATGCATCATCAATTTATGTTGGCAATCTACAACAACAAAGAAATGAGATCTAACAAGGTGGTAAAACTGAGAGGAGCAGCATACAAAAAGTTTAAGGCAATATGGTAATTAATCTTGCGGTATGAAAAATAATTTTGATATTTTTAGTGGTTGCATCAACTTATCAGATTCTGCTAATGTAGCATTAACTTGCAATACCAAGCTTTTAACACCGTCAACTTTAGCTTTATATTCTTGGTCGATACTTTGGAATGTAACAAGAGCAACATTCTTGTTTAGATTTCTAGTCTGAAATAGCAATCTACTCTGTTGAGAAAAACTTCATTAGGCATCATCTCACATTTCAGTACTAAAATGCATAGCTAATTGATATCAAGTAAATTAACGTGACTGGTCAGCAGTGTAGCATGAGTGAAAACATATAGTTGGATATGTCCTAGCACAAAATCCAGACTAGTTAGATCTACAGGAATGACATCTATAGATGAAAATAGTTATTTTAGCTTAAAGTAAACCAACTCAGTTCATTCCACTATTAATTTTCACCATGTTAATAGAAACAGAGGTTTTAATAGGAAGTAGGGAACATAAGGCAAGCATACAGTAGTTGATGAATTGTTTTACCTAATCTAACCGCACAGAGTCTTGTCTCACAGAAGATGTATGGCCATTTTCAGCTGCAAGAAAAGTGTTCTCTTGTGAAAACTAGGTGGGAAAAAAAGAGAAGCATATGCTAGATAATAAAAATATTCAAGGAATGATATTAGAAATTAAATAATTCCCTTTGAACTAGTGAAGAAACAATATATAACGACAATTAGAAAAATACCTCATCGCAAATTCATCTGGCACTGTGATTTTCTAGATTTTAGCACCCAGAATAACGATTTGGAATAATATCTGGTTTCTGTAACCTGCAGATTCAGCATACATATTGGAATTGGT
Organism: Aegilops longissima; assembly: GCA_021605205.1. Lineage (NCBI taxonomy): Eukaryota > Viridiplantae > Streptophyta > Magnoliopsida > Poales > Poaceae > Aegilops > Aegilops longissima. The sequence goes on along the minus strand of CM038677.1, from coordinate 540,329,296 downwards.
AATCTACGTTTGGTTTTACCCACAAAATCAAACTCTTTATTCTCTTTTTTCAAAAAAACTCTCTTGTGACCTTGATTTTGTTAGGGAAAAACTCTACATGACCTGGTTCCACAACTATGACCTGCTAAATGACCAAAATAACCTAAACCTGCTCTGACTGAGCATCTAAAATGACTCGGACTCGAACACCCTTTTCCTAAACTGGTAAGGCACACTAACTCCAATACGTACTAGTACAGCATATCGGCAACTATCTGTGCAAACTCCGTCCTATATGGACTAGGACTCACCTATAAGCACACACATGCTTACGAGTTACAACATGCAAAACGGGCATGCTGGAAAACTAACTGATCAACCTAGACTAAAGGCCTGTTCGGATTCCCTCCCCTCCACAACTCCGCTCCCGGAGCTGGAGGAGCGGCAGTTCAAAATCAGGGAGTGGGGAAGGAGGCGCTCCATAGATCCTTAGATTTCACGGAGCGGGAGGATTACCGAACAGCCCCTAACTAGATACAAAATTCATTAGCTAGTTAAACCAACATGTACTCCTAATCTAAGTATTATTCTAACACAATTTTGACGACCACAACATTTCATGCAGACTAAATAGTGTCAGCATACTTGTATATACCAGCATTTGTTAAACATGATTCACTTTCTTAATTCACTTGTTTACCAAGAAAATAGAAACTTGTAACAATTCCATACAGATAAACTGAGCAAACAAGGTAATCCAAAATGTGTTATAACCTAAAAGCAAGTGATAAGAAGCACTACCTAAAATGTAGTTGTGAAGCCAAGCTTTTGGGCAATTCATGCATACTGCACTAACAAATAAGTAGATAGAAAATGTTATATTGCAATTCAGAAAAGGCTGGAAATAGGACAATTGAACATTTTTTGCCTGCGTGCTCAAACATTCAATGTTCCTAAGCATACTTAACAAAAACAATAATATGACCATTCAGTTTTACCTTCCTGACAGCAAGCTTGAGAGTGTTCTTCACTCTTTCCTTCTGTGCATGCCATCTTTCCTGAAGCAAATATCAGTGATGTCGTTTCCGGCTCCTTTATCCTCATAATAACTGCAGCAAAACGCTGTCAAAGAAAAGAGATGATGGAGTCTTGAATTCATCATAGGTCCAATGCATGTTTTAGGTTCAAAAACAAAAGGGGGAAAATCATTAGTAGCTGGTTGTGTTCTCTGCATCACAGGCATGTAAGGCAAACAAACAAAAAACAGATCCAGCCTGTAGTCCAGATTAACTGTCGACACAATATTCTTGAGTCATCATGCAAAAAAGACCAGATTTCAATACTTTGAACTGAGGTAAGGAAACGAAAAACATCTAGATCTAGTAGTTGGAAACGCCCACTAGCTGTATCATCTATTTCCGGCAAAGAATCAACCATGGCAGTATGGCATGATGGCCATGGCACAAAACACACATGAGAGGGTAAGAGCAGATCCAAGGAGTGCCTTACTGAATCGACGGTGTCGGATCGGAGTAGAGGTAGCCGAGGTGGAGCAGCACCTTCATGCCCGAGCCGGTAACAGCGCGTGAGGATACATGGGGTAGTGAGACTAAAAACAGAGGAGGCGCTGGATCCTCTACGGTGACCCGTGGTGCCTAGGGTTGCTGCGAGGGCTCGTCCAGGGGCATGGAGGACATGGCCACGGTGGATGATGGGAGGTGAGGACCGAGAGCGCGCTGGGCCGGCGAGCAGCGGTCACCGGAGCTATCCGGAATCAGATGTGGCGGCGACAACACAGTGCCCATGGAGGAATTGGGGAGGGAGAGACGATGTGTATGGAAAACGAAATATTAGTGTGTTTCCTTTTTTTACGGTCCATTTGTGTGGAGGTGGCCACAGGGAGGTTACCGCTTTTTTTCTGCGAACGGGGAGGTTATACATCCAAGTGGGAAAAGTGGGAGGTTTGTTTAAACAAACAACACATCTTATCATGTCGTTGGTACGTATGTGTTGCTAAAGGAGGGTTCTTGTTGTAGTGCGATGCGCGTCGGGAATGGTTCCAAGGTCGATGTGATCGCCGTCGGCACGCTACCTCTACATTTACCTACGGGATTAGTTTTGAACCTCAATAATTGTTATTTAGTGCCAAGTTTGAGCATGAACATTGTATCAGGATCTCGTTTAATGCGAGATGGCTACTCATTTAAATCCGAGAATAATGGTTGTTCTATTTATATGAGAGATATGTTTTATGGTCATGCTCCGATGGTCAATGGTTTATTATTAATGAATCTCGAGCGTAATATTACACATATTCATAGTGTGAATACCAAAAGATGTAAAGTTGATAACGATAGTCCCACATACTTGTGGCATTGCCGCCTTGGTCACATTGGTGTCAAGCGCATGAAGAAGCTCCATTCGATGGACTTTTAGAGTCTCTCGATTATGAATCATTTGACACATGCGAACCATGCCTCATGGGCAAAATGACCAAGACTCCGTTCTCGGAACAATGGAGCGAGCAACCAACTTATTGGAAATCATACATACCGATGTATGCGGTCCAATGGCGTTGAGGCTCATGGAGGATATCGTTATGTTCTCACTCTCACGCAGACGACTTAAGTAGATATGGGTATGTCTACTTGATGAAACACAAGTCCGAGACCTTTGAAAAGTTCAAGGAATTTCAGAATGAGGTAGAGAATCAACGTGACCGAAAAATAAAGTTCTTACGATCAGATCGTGGAGGAGAATATTTAAGTCACGAATTTGGTACACACTTAAGGAAATGTGGAATCGTTTCACAACTCACGCCGCTGGAACACCTCAACAGAATAAAGTGTGTCCGAACGTCGTAATCACACTCTATTGGATATGGTGCGATCTATGATGTCTCTTACCGATTTACCGCTATCATTTTGGGGATACGCACTAGAGACAACTACATTCACTTTAAATAGGGCACCGTCTAAATCCGTTGAGACGACACCGTATGAATTATGGTTTGGAAAGAAACCTAAGTGTCGTTTCTAAAAGTTTGGGGATGCGATGCTTATGTCAAGAAACTTCAACCTGAAAAGCTCGAACCCAAGTCAGAAAAATGCTTCTTCATAGGATACCCTAAGGAAACCATTGTGTATACCTTCTACCTTAGATCCGAAGGCAAGATCTTTGTTGCCAAGAACGGATCCTTTCGGAAAAGAGTTTCTCTCGAAAG